>PVLD010000705.1:62573-194137 GCA_004027595.1 Dinomys branickii
GAAAAGAAAAACAAACAAAAATACCCAAACAATATCTTTTACACCTAAAGCAGAAATGAAATATTATTTTGCAAAATATGAATGGTTTATCTGAAGTGTATCCACAATGTCTGTTGTTATTTTACTCATCCATGGGTTATATTTAACAGTTTAGATATCGGAAGTTGGACCACAAATCAAACTGAACCTAAAATGTAGTCAGTTATGACTCTAACACATCTGCCCCCCTTTTAGCTTCCCACTGAACAATACTATGTCACCACCTTGACTCTATTTTCTCAAGTTTGAGACCCTGGTTTCTCAGTTCCTGTAGATAAGAATTCATGTATTTCAGGAAGGTAGAGGCAGAAGAGAGATGTTGTTAGTTTGTCACCCGATTGGCCTTAACAATGTATATGCACACACACACATTCACACACACACTATAGCATCACAGGAAAGCAGGGGTCATTGAATTTTAAAATATTGGAGGTAAAATAGATTATAGTGGCAATAGTCCGATCAGTTAGTTTCTTAATACTGTGGCAAAATACCTGAGAAAATTAATGTATGAAAGGAAAGGTTTATTCCGACTCATGGTTTCTGCAGTTTAAGTCTGTGTTTGTTCAGTTCTGTTGCCATGGTGCTATGATGAGACAAGACATTTTGGCAAGAAATATGTGGTGGGGGAAACTGCTCGCCTCATGGAGGCTGGGAAGCAGAGAGAGGGGAAGTAGCCGAGTCCCTGTAGCCTGCCAGGGGCATGTCCCTGTGATCTGATGTCTTTCCACTGTTCCCCATCTCTTAAAGGTTCCACCACCTCCCAACTAGAAGCACAGGCTGCCCACCAAGCCTTCAGTCCACGGGCCTCTGGGAAACCTTTAAGATGCAAATCACGTCATATCAGATGAGTGAAATATCCATCTTTTTTTCAACAGTTAACTCTCTGTGTCCACCTGTTCCCTGTGGAAAAACCATAAAACATTAATTCATGTATTGAACCATATGTTATCCCTTTTTAGTCAGCAAATGCATGGGTAAGATCTATAACCTTTAGAATATTTTGACCCCATAAACAGAATTCTTGTCTATGAGTCCACAGAGTCATTTTAGAAAGGCCTCATTTGTTTGAAATCTTATCTCTTTTTGCGTTCTGAAAGAGAAGACAGAAAACAATTCCGCTCCTCTTCTGCCCTCTTCATTTTGCAGTTAACACATACATGAGAGTAGCTGTGTGTCTTTCTATTACCTGCTTTGGACAGAACAGAAATACTTTGATAAAGCACTGCGTAAATGCAGAGGCAGCTAGAAACAACGGGACAAAAGCAAAACCCAATGTTTGTCCTTCCTGGCACGTTCAAGAAAGAAAGGTGTGACAGAAATGGTGACAATGTGCATCACCTGTCAACTGAAACTAGATTTCAGAAATTATGCCTACACCATAAAGTAGATGCTAGGATGCTTGATTTTAAGCATGGTTAAGAAAAATCCAGAGATTCAGTTGTAAGGTCTATCATAAACCGTACATGTGATGGGTATTCCTTCAAGGATGTATATTCTAACAAATAGCAGTCTAAAACCATTCAAGGGCAAGACAGGGCAAACTAGTAATGTATTGAGATTTGCTACTGATCTTATCAGTACTCTAGCTCTGACAAGTATTCTGCTTACACCTAGGTGCATTTTCCCCCTTTGGGTCACGTATGCCCTTCACAATGCAAATGCACATCAGGTAATAGAGTAATGTCACTTTGGTTGGTAACATTTTCCTTCCCCCAATACATGAAAAAAAACTGTAGAAATGTAGAGAACATTTTTGGTTCCTCACTGATTTGCTATTATTTGGTTAGTCCCTAACCAAATAACTTACCACTTCATCAAATGTGTCCTTTATACTTACTTGTACGCACATAAAAAGCACATTCTTCTTCACTGTCATTACTGTTTTAGGGACAACTCCAAGGATTCTTTCAGTTGTGAACCCTGTGGTAGGTCGCCTCACTTGCACTCTGAAAGATGATTTTTACTTGAGTTTTTATTGCTTTGTTATACTTCTTGTTTATAGGACTTTGGGATAAACTTAAAGATGCTTCTAGGTATTTACAGCTGATTTGTTGGAGACGGTTTTGAATTCTCACAAAATTAATATTTGATTATAACTTTAATATCTTTCGCCTTTCACAGCATAAGGTACTACTACACAAAGCATGTTTCTGAACCATGAGGTCATTGACTGAGTTGTAGAGTTTCATTAACACAAGCCTAGGGTAAACTGGCATAGAAGTCATTTGGCTTAGCTATGGATAATTTTTTTTTCTCTGAGACTTTGTACAGCTGGTATTCCTTCTGGCCTTGAGCACCCCTGTGTGTTCTCCTCCCTTTTGTTGTCCCATACGTGCTGCCTTAGGAAATGTCTGATTTCAGTGTTCACCCTTTGTATGAATTTATGTCTAGGTGTTACTCATATTGTGGAGGCAAAATTGATTGATTGGTCTCCTACTTAAAGTATTTCAGGCATCACTGAAGGTGGGAGAGGGGGCAGAGAGCCTTCCCAGTGACCTAGGGGTGAGGCTAGCTTTGGCGACAGTTCGAGCAAGCGGGGGACTGAACAAAATTGGACTGAACCAGATTTAGCAGTTATGACTGATTTTGGCAGAAATGAATTTCATATAAAATTTTGCATCATAACTGACAGGCTGAAAGTCAAAATTGTATTTATCTTTCTTGCTACAGACACTAATTTGATCCAGGCACACAATTTTGTAAGCCACATAGAATTTCTGAGTTTTCAAAGCAAATTTACTCATTCTTTCCATGTGCCCATTATTAGGCCAGGCAACTCTACCAAGGGTGTGGATTAAGGAAGAATTTTATAACCATGAATCAGATGTAGCTACATGAGTATAAATGAGAAAGAGATCAGTGGGGAGAAAGTTAGTGCCCAGTGCAGAAATAGGAGAGTGTCAGTTAAATAACCTGTGGTTTTTTCCACTGTGACCAACTTCTTTGCATAGATTGTAACCCAGAGCATAAGTTATATGAAAAGATTATTTTGATAAATAATTAAAATATGGAACTGATTCTATTCCATCATTGATCTAAATGCTTCATAAACCAAATCAGTTTCCATTTTCAGCTCAATAGAAAGAAGCTATAGACACATGATGTAGACACACACATTTGAGTGAGTCCAACGTTTCTCAAATGAGATGGAATGGTATAAACTCAGAGATAGTTCTTCAGGTGGCCAGGGTGTACAAACAGCTTACGAGATAAACAGCGCTCACAGAAAGCCACAGCATGAACTTTATACATCTTCCTGAGGCTTCAAAAGTTTCTGAAGAAAATGTTAATAATTTATATGGTGAACAATTTTGAAACCTTATTTTTAAACAAATACAGGTTTGGAAAAGAATTCCAAGTCTTTAATTTTTAGAAAAAATAAAACATCTAAAAGTAATTTCACTTCTACAAGGTCTTTCCATCCTCACCTTAAATCTTGGATAAAATCTTTTACTCTATTCTTTATGAATATTTGGAGACAGACATCTAAGAAGCACAGTACAAGTGACACCAGATTATTCATAAGGTCTAGATGTTCCAGGGACTTGTTTACCTACCTGTGTGCCATGACTCATGCCTTCTCTCCACTTGGATCCCCGAGCCCATCTTGTTTGCCCGGGGGATCCCTACTTTAACACGGAGTTTGGATCCAAGGTTTCCTGCCATTTTTGTTTTAATTTCTTTGAACACATCTCTTCCTAACTTGCAGAGTGCATCCTTTCTTAGCTATATCCTGCCCCCTTACCAATTATATTAGCAGCTACTTTAATATTATACTGCATTATCAGTTGACACTAGCCACTGTGAGCTATGTGGTCTTTGCTTAGACACCAGTGGCACTACTCATCAGCTTGAAAACATGAGGAATTGCTCATCCACTCATTGGAAATAGATTAAGAGAAAAAGTTCAAAGGGAGGGTTTTTTTGGTGCTTCATGAATACACATGCCTTCCATTCCCACTGTCTCTCAGATGTGCCCTATCTGTGGCCAGTTGGTGTAATTTTATAATCTACACAGTTCCTCTCTGTTTTTTCATGCATATTCTCTTTCCCCTTCCATCTCCCTCCTGTCTCACAGCGCTGTAGATCATGCCTATGTATCTGCACACAATGCAGCCAGAATCAGCTGTGTTCTTTTCCAAATACCAGGGTACAGAATGAAATATAGAGAAACAACTTCTCTTCCCTACTTGTACAGCCTCTATCCATCTCCACCTTGGGGTTTATAGAAATTTCACTAACATATGTTATTTAAATGTCCCTTCTCAGCAAATGTGTAAGCTTCAACTGATGAACGTAACATAGTTAACAGAAAGCTTATAGACATCATTTGAGGACTGGATGAAAATATTACCCAACAGAAAGGACACACATGCCCATTAACTACCATTTCTACCAGTAAAGTTTTTCCCACATAGACTCTGTGTCTGACAAATGCCTTAGGTTCCAGGTAGAGGTGTTTTAAGGTAACATGTTGAACCACGAAGAACTAGTTACTCATGACAGCTAAGGAAAATATACTATGTCTTTGTTACTGACAGACAGGCTAAAGTCAAGGAACTCTTCAATAAAACTAATTAATGCTGTTTTGATTCCACCTACAAATGTCACTGGCATAACATTTGTAGTCATCTTAAGAAAATGTAGTCATGCCACGCATAGAAAAACAAAATAAAGCACTTGTGAAATAAATAGCCAAGTAATTCAGTAAGATAAACTTCTTGAAACACATTTGCTGGGGGTGGACATCTCATACTGTTACATAGGCTGTAGTGGTAATTATAAATAATCATTGATTTATCAACTTCAGGACTTCTCTGGAGTCATATAATTGAGCTCCGCTTCTACCATAGAACTACCCAAGATAGATCATTTTCTACCATTCTGCTGAATAGACTGCAGACCAGATTTTGTAGCTCCCTTCAGTAAGTCAGCATGAGGTAGCTGAGTCATGTTTCTGCTTTATGGGATAAGAGCTGATCTGCACTGCAGAGGTTGGAACTGGTTTACTCCTCCCTGCAGCAGAAAATAGCAGGGAGGAGGAGAATGGGCTACAAGAATGAGCAGGAAAGTCGGGGCTCTCCCTTGTGGAAAAGACTGAGTTTTACTTGAACTGTGAAAGTTTATTGCTTGGGAGACCTCAGAGCGAGCTTGGCATTTGTCAGGGATAACTAGATCTGATTTAAATATATAAGCACATCTCCCACTCCTACTACTACCCACTGTCCTTGGGGGATGTGATTACACATCCAGGCAGCTCATGCCTTGTGTGTCTAAGTTTGTGAAATTACTGTTTCATGCAAAACTGAAATTTGGATCAGTGGCTTTGCTGGTAGCTTGAAATGCTTCCTGCCTGGAGGATCTTGGTTCAGTGTACAGGACTGTGACCTCCAAATGTCCCATGATAGCCTATGTCTTTTGTGCAGCATAGCCAACTTGAAAAAATAAAGACCCTTACCCCTGCTCCACCGCGGGAATGTGCTCATAATTCACAGGAGATGGTGCAGAGAGTCACAGAAATGTGCAGACCCCTTAATGCCCTTACTGAGTGCCTGAACCACCTCCCGCCATTGAAATTATGGGAAGTAATAAGTGCAGCGGATCTAACTCTCTTTCTTTCTTTCTTTCTTTCTTTCTTTCTTTCTTTCTTTCTTTCTTTCTTTTCTTCCCCACATTTTAGAAACAGCACCACCAGGAGCAGGGACTTTCACATATACAGTAAAAACATACAGTATCTTCAATGCAAAGTTGGACTTGTGCCAGACCCCTCCCCCTCCCCACCCAGAAGCATCTTCATTTGAATTTAAAGGGGTGGATGAGTGACAGCAAGACTCTGTTCTCCTTCTGACAGGGCTTTGGCAGATCATTGGTTGTCATCAAACCTATTCCATTTCTTGCTCCCTGCCAGGAATTCCACCTACATGCCTGATGGCAATTAGTCCCTTGTAGGTGCTAATGAATAAAACACAGCACGCAGACTTCACGAGGACGAAAAAGCCCACGATGCAGATCCAGAGAGTCACTCCAAGAATCAGTCCCCCACGCCAAGCCCCCTCCATTATTGCTCTCACTCTGTCCAGCCACGTGCTGGAGCCCGCCAGGCCCCTCTTCGCTCCCTGACCACCCCCTTCTTCTCTGTACTTGGGCATGGGAAATAGAAAGTAGCTATCTGGTGAGGACCCAGAGACCAGTCTTTTAGAACATAAAATATGACCTGTGTTTTTCTGTTAGAGTCATAGACCATGATGGTGCCAGTTTAGAACAGTCTGGGGTGGGGCATGTGAGCTGAACCTGCAAACCTGCACGCTTTAAAAGAAACATCTTTAAAAAGTCACTGGAGAGCATTGTGTACTGAGGGGCAGGGTGAATTCTCAGTGGTTCTCAAGACTTGCTGGTAATTGGATGTCCCTGAAGAGCCTTGAAAGTAGAGAGTCTCCAACGCTATCTTTAGAAATTCTTGGTCAGAAGGCCTAGAGAAGAAGCTAAATATTTAAAATTTAAAAAATTTTCCCTAGATGAATCTGACACTCTACTGGTGTCCCAATGAGCTGAGCTCTTGTGTCTCTTTCAACTCAAAAACTCCAGAACTAGGCGGTGACCGAAAGGTCTCAGAGGTTACACTCACCATTCAGTCTGTTTTCACTGTGTTTTGCACACTGAACAAAGCAAACAACTCTTTTTGTAATCTAATTATGTCTCAATGATTAGTGGAGGTTCAACAATTCCATTGTAGTTGAAGCTATAGGTGATCTTTAATTTTTCATATACTTTATTACAATTTCTAAATTTTGTACCTTTACCAAATAATGAACATGTACTTTTTTTAATAATAAAGAGGCAGGAAATGTTGCTTTTCTAGAACTGTCTATATTCTAAGAGAAACTAATTTGCTTTCAGAGAAAACTATATTTTAATATGATTGAGTTTCTTTAAATCCTCTGTGCTTTAATGCATTCACTTGAAGACATTGCTTAGAATAAAAGAGACCATTGACCTTACCGGGCTGTCATTTTGACAGTCCAAAAGATAAAAGAGATTAAGAAGCCCTGATACTCTAAGGATCAGCTTATTACTCATATTTTCCA
The DNA here is from genome assembly GCA_004027595.1 of Dinomys branickii. Lineage (NCBI taxonomy): Eukaryota > Metazoa > Chordata > Mammalia > Rodentia > Dinomyidae > Dinomys > Dinomys branickii. Next base: position 69,701 of record PVLD010000705.1, read on the forward strand.
TGTGCACAAGTATTGTCTTTCTAGGGTCTCAAAACAGCCTATCAAATTATCACAGCTAAAAACCCTGAAGTGACACATGCTTGCAACTTGGTCTCCTCTGAGGACAGCAAACCAAAGAAAATGGCAAGAAGAAATTTTTCTTCCAGTTTTCATAGGCCCCAAAGGTTCAGATCGTTTAAATAAGATTCTCTGGAGCATTCAAACTCTATCGTGTTTATCAGAAAGAGAATTTAATCCAAACCCTTTGAGGTTTGTCCTTCTCTGGTCAATATCTATTTCAGCAAAACAATCACGGTTCTAAAGTATAACAGTGAAGCAAGGAAGAAAAGAGATTTTTCCTTCTGATAATGAAATGGGCAGGTGCAGTTGAGACTGAAAGGCCATAATTAAAACATTGTTCATCTGAGGCATGGGAGACGTCCATGCAAGACTGCACAAATCCTCCCCCTGCCCCACACGCCCAAGTTCAAGGTTTTGGCAGGAAAGGAAGCCAAAGGTGCCCTGCCATTCAATAAACAGAGACCTGAAGCCTGAACTTTAGTACCCTAGAAGTGCACATGGAGGAAATTCTACACTGCTGAACCGGTAAAATTGGTTTGGGTAAAACCCATGCATTTAAAAACCACATAAGAAAGAAAAAGAAAACAAATACATTTTAATTGGACTTACAGTTATGTGGCAGGACTTATGCATATATTGGATTTTTAAAAATCTAAGCAAGTAAATAGTATTCCTATGAGATAGGTGAAAATTTAAGCACAGAAAGTTATATATCTAGAGAGAGCTTCTAATCTATTTTACTTCTAATTGGCTTAGTTCTAGGGTGGGCAATGACTACATGCTCCTATCAGAATAAGTAGGCAAAGCGAAGTGGCTGGAACAATGTCAGAAAATTCAGAGCACATCCTCTTACCCCATACCTGCAGCAGACATCATAAATCAATGTATGTAACACTTCTCTCCCAGCACAGAAAGCTGCTCTGTAAAACACTGCAGGAACCCACCAGAGATCAGCTGGAGCCAGCACATAGGTGACACCTTGAGCCCCAGAGAGGCCAGGCGCAGGGGACAGGGTGGAAATACACGGGAGGCAGGTAATCTATTCTAACTGAGACCCTTCTTCCCTGGGTTTTAACTTCCTCCTCACACTCTGAGGAAGGAAGGGCAATCCTATACAATGCTTTATACCCCTTAAAAGATCACCTAAATAACTGAGAAAAGACTATCTTCTGATAAGAGTTCTTTTGTGCTCTTATAGAACCATTTATAGGCTCTAGATTCAAAATAAATGGATCACATTAACATAAAGGATTTAATCACTGTGGAAGCAGTGATTTGTTCCTTGAGTAGAGGTTAAGGCAGATTTCTTTTTTCTTCTCTCTCTCTCTTTTTATTTTGTTTTCATTTGGTAGAGCTTTCCCACATCCCTTTGTGGGTAGCTGCCTCCTCTGCATATGCGTAAACCAGCTGTCCTTTGGAATGACACAGGCCCCCACAGTGTCACAGGGTAAGACTAGTAGGAGTTGACTGAGAACCTCAAACAGCTATGGTAGGTGGGCTACTGCCATTTGTGGACCAGGTAGGACTCTGTCAGAATTCAAAGCCAGAAGGCCAAGGCCTTTGACCTGGACAGCTGTCTTTCAGAATGCAGGCCAAGGAGTGCGGAGGCCTAATATAGGCAGGGAGTCAATCAGGATAACTTAAGTGGGGGAGGAAAAAAAAGCCTCTGCCTTTGCTCGAGTTCTCCAGATTGGCTCTCCAGATGGCCCTCTCTTCTCTGGTAAATTATGCAACAAGCTGCTTCAGCCGAGTTTTGCAGACCTGGATGATCTTGAACTGATTTCAACAAACGGGCAGACTTGTGGGGTTGCAGGGCTTTTTCCTAGTCCTTTCATCTGAGGAAGAGCACAGAGGAAGGAAAAAGCAAATAATTCCTGGTGCTCTTCACAGCAACAGAGCAAAACACATAGAGAAAAAAGTATTAGTGCTTTATGTCTACCCTTTTAAAGGAATGATTTTGAACAAATAAGAGGCTGCCGTGTTAGAAAAGGTCATAGTTCATCATAATTACTCCACAAAGAGGAATCCAGCCTTGTACAGTCTCACTGATTAAGTGGCAGAATCATTCCCTAGTAATAGCACTGGAATAGAAAAGGCAGAAGAGTTGTTTTTCAGCATTAAGAGGTATGAAGGTCTCACTCTCTGTTGCTGTTACCGTTTCCTCGAGCCAAAATCAATTTTTTTTTCTTTGATTTGCAGAATGTCTCTTCCCACTGCACTCTCATGGTTGAGGCAGAATGGATTGGCCTAGCAGGTCTGGGACAGGCCCCAGTACTAAAAACTAGGTGAGGGTGGGCAATGGGTGGCAGAGCTACTCTGTGTCTCTCCATGCCTTCTAGGATCACAGTCCTGATACAGCTTCTGCTTGTCCCTTCAGAGCGTAGAGGGGCTAAGGCTAGATTTGACACTGAGGAGGAAGGAAACCAGAGTGGGAACAGGAAGCTAAGTCAATAGGCCAGGTGGCAGGGGCAACAGATGCCCTGTGGCAGAATCCAAAGCTACAAAACAAGTTTTGGGAGAGGGGAGCAAGCCACTAAACAGTGTAACCCAGAAACTAAAGGGAAAAAGAAAACAGAAGTTTGTTATGGCGAAATTATTTCTTGGGATGACACAAGTGTACAAAAGCCAAATTACAATTCACTCAATTGCTCATTCATTGCAGGCTTAATGCCATAATTGCACTTAATGCTTTTCAGATTTTGCATCATGTATTGAAATGCAAATAGGGACATGAAATGGTTTCTGCCCATTTTCTAGTATGGTGAGATGTTAGAAAGGGAATTAAAATAAGTAATAAATCCCCTGGAAAGGAAATATTGGGGACACAGAAGAAGGATGAAGGGAGTGGACGTTAGGGGAAGGAAGAAAAAGAGGTACTTGTGTTGGATCGGGAAGAGAAGGGTTCCTCCTATGTCAAAGGGGAGAAGGTGTTCTTAGTAAAGGGAGGTGTGAGGGCAGTGGCACTGTGGGTATGTACTCCTGAGACAGCCATACTGATTACAAGTGGACTATGAGGTCAGACAGTGGTCACCTACTTCCTGGTAAGAGAAGAGATTGGCACTGGATTAATAAATGCCTTACATTTCACACTAAGAATGTGTGATGTTTCCTTTGGAAAGTAGAGTGCATTGGAAAATTTCCAGAAGAAAAGAAAATAATAAGAAAGAGTAAGAGAACAGTAACCCTTAATCTTACTCATCAGTTTTACAAGATTAGGCCTGGGGAAGTAACTAGGCCACAGGGGTGCTCTATTCCATGGTGGATCCATCCAGTGATGTTCATTGCTGAATGTGCTTTTAGGCGGTGGGGCCCAGGTGAAGGTGGGTCACTGGAACTGTACCTTGAGCATGTATGTCTTGTTGGAATTCTTCCCATGTATTCTGTTTCCCAGCTGCCATGAAGTGAGCAGCTTTGCTTTAGTATGATATTTCTGGCTTCCACCATGGTGTCTCTGTCTTAGAGTTTCCCAACCATAGGCTGAGACTCTGAAACCATGAGGGAAATGAAACATCTTCTCTGTTATTGTTCAAGTTTAGACGTCCTACTACAGCCTCATGTAGTCATGAGCATCAGGCTTTTCAGAGGTGGTTGGATCTGGAGTTGGTGATTGATTCTTGGTTCAATGCTGGGATTCAGAGTATGAGTGCCACACCCACTCTAGGGCGGGTAGTTTGCATACAATATAAGGGACAGAGTCCTTTCTTGTCCTTCCTTCGCTTGCTTTCGCTGCCTTCCACTGCTATGAACTGTTGCCCCTCTGTGAAGACACCCTGCCTTGGAGCCAGTTCATTATGGGCTGAAACCTCCACAAACTATCAGCTAAATAAACTTTTCCCTCTTTAACTTTGGGTGCCAGGTGTTTTGTCTCAGCAATGAGAAAAGTAACTAAGACATTCTCCTTTAAATTGTAAGATTTAGATAGTTTGTCACAGTGGCAAGAAAGCAGACTGATACAAAAACGTAGATTGGAGAGAATTTATATTTGGATTTCCCAAACCAGAGCTTCCCTCATTTTCTTCCAGAATAATGCCAATTACTATCTCATATAGTAGGGCTGGTGCCCTTGCTGACTCAGTGTAACTTCAAATATAACAGGTGATTTGGTCAGTAGGCATACCTCTGAAAGGAACCTTTATAAACTCACAGTGAAGAGAGTACTAGTGTGAATAATTACTAGGCATTCATTCATTTATTCATATACTATCTGCTGACCTCTAGAAAAACATCCAACAAGTCAAGCTGGCACTGGTAACAATGAAGAACATTATAGTCTTATTCTTACCCTCTTGAAGCACTTGGTGAAAAGAGAAAAACAATAAACATGGAAGTGAATGGGTAATTAGAAATCATATTGCATCATATAAAAGGCCAGAAAACCCAAAAAGGAAAATAACGGGGGAAAGCACTGATTTCATATAATACGTGAATATGAGTTTCATGGAAAGGATAAGGTCTGCAGAAGGTCAGGAGAAGGGTACGGTATAGGATGAATGAGATGTTGTTGGAGAAATAGACCAACATATGTGTGGTCATCTGGGCAAAGAAGTGCTGAATCTACAGAGATTAAGTAGTAATTCTGTGTACAACTGCAAGCTATTAAATGGGATAATATGAGTTTTTAAAGATGACTCTGGTGACCATGTGAATGGATCAGAAGAAAGAAAGATTGGAGGTGAAGAAGACCAGCTGGTCTGGGTGGGAATGAGATAATTGTGTCTGAGAGTGTATTTAGGAAGAGCGAAAAATCACACAAATGTAAATATTTAAGATCCCATTAAAAAACAAACAAAAAACAGTGAGAAAGCATTCTATTGAAAATGGAAAAAAAAAAGAGAGGAAATTTGATATTTGGAGTTTCTAGTCAGGTGATAAAAGAGCTGAAAAACTGCTAGAGGATGAGTTAGCCTAAAGATTAAACATTCACGAGGCACCTTCATCCTTCTTGGCTGGGGGTAAAGGGTCAGGTAAGGAGGCGATAGCATTGAGTTTCTGGCCTAGAGCTGCTTCAGTGGTAGCTGGAGCCATGGAGAAGTGGTTACCTCACATGGAGTAGTGGAAGAAACACCTTGCCCCCTCCTATCCTGCTGCTCTGCCATCAATTTCTCCCATGGGTCAATCTCAACCAGGAATCAGATCACCTGCAAGTCTGGATGTAGCTTTTAAAGCTAAATCCCCAGTATTATAGAATGGAGAAGATACAAGATAAAAACAGAGTACAGATGGATCCAAATGGGACCAAGGCTGGTAAATATAATATCTGTATTTTAAGGCAGCCTTGATGCAATGAGGTGGTGAGTGGGTTATGGGAAGGTGGACAAGAAATATCAAAACTGATCACTAGGTTTCTGGCTTGAAAAAACCATATAAGGAGTGAGGTGCCAGGTACACAATAAAGACATGGGGCTGAAGTAGATTTGGGAAGGAAGTGTGTAAAATTCATATTTAGAAGATTTAAGTGTGAGATACTCATTGCATTTGCAGCCAAGAAGCTTTTTAAATCTGAAAGCTTCATTTACAGATCTTGAGTTCAAAACAGAAAATAAAAGATCAGCATTAGGTTGTATTTATAATCATGAGAATCTATGAGGTCAGCAAAGAAGATAATCTGAAATGAGAAGAAGCTTTAAGACTTATCAATGTGCTGCGGAATGGATTTACATGTTCCCTAGAGGCCATACACTGAATGCTTGAACATCAACCTATATGGCTTTTGGGAGCTGATGGAAACTTTAAGTGAGGCCTAGTAGAAAGAAGTGGTGGCACTGGAAGCCGGCCATGAAGAGAGATGTTGGGATCTTAACCCCTTCCCCTCTCTCTTTGCTTCCTGGCCACCATGAAGTGAACTCATTCCTCTGCCATGTGTTCTCCTCCATGATATACTGCCATGCCACAGGCCCAAAAGTAAGAGAAGATGGATGAAAACTTCTTAAATTATGAGCCAAAATACGTTTCCCCTTCTAAGTCGATTTTCTCAAGTATTTTACCATAGCAATAGAAAGCTAACACGCTCAGATTAAATACAACACTTAGAGGGCAAGGGAAGAAAAATTGAAGCAAAGATGAAGAAGCACATCTAGCCTAAAGAAACAATGGGCAAAACCCACCTATACTGGTTAGGGTTCTTTAGAAGAACAGAAATAATAGGAAAATTACCTGTCTGTTTGTCTACTTACCTACACAGGAAATTTTTCAGCTAGGCTCACAAGATCAGATACAGAAGGGTCAACAATGGTATCTCATGTGAGAGTCAGTGGATCTGGTAGCTGTCAGTCAACAAAGCTGAAAGCCACAAAACAGGAGAGATCAAGCATGCAGTACCAGTTCTAGACTGAACACCAGGATGCTCCCTGAGAGTCCCTGGTGTGAGGCTGTGTTGAAAGGGTGAAGAAGCTGGGGTCTGTGGTTCACAGATAATGCCAATGGCAAAAGACATACCTACTCAAGCACAGTGAAGCTTTCCAAAATAAGCCAACTTTTCCTTGTTCTCTTTCATTCCATCCACGCTGCAAGCCTATGGTATGGTGTCACCCACATTAGGGTGGGTCTTCTTCCTCAGTTTTATGGCCCACGTACCAATAATCTCTGGACACCACCACAGGCAAACCCTGAAATGTGTGTTCTTAACTAATCTGATAGGTACCTCTTAATCCAGTCATGTTGACAATCATCATTAACTATTACTCTGTCAGTACTAATAGTAATATTCCCTCCAGCTACCACCTAAAGTTTTACTCCCTTTTGAGCATTATCTCTTGATTGATGTGTCTGTCTTTCTTGCCTCCTATTCCTTTGCTCACGATCCATCCCAAGCCACTCTGATCAGAATTTTATCCCCATGTCCTTCACCACAACTGTTTATAACACAAACATTAATGATTTTCACATTTCTAAATATAACAGTCAATTTTCACGTGCTCTTACTTGCCCTATGAGGTGGTTGACGTTTTCACTCAGCAAGGGAGGTGTTATTAGTAGCTATCCTTAGACAACAGGTGGAATTGAAGATTATCCTGGCAAATCAAGACATACAGTCTTTCTATCACCATCATCAGGCACAAGTCTGCATTCGTTGCTGCTTGATGAATGCATCTTCCTTGACTTTAAGTTCCCACTAAAAGATCCTTCCTCACTTCCTCCCATATGTTCTTCTCTTCAATTAAACTGGTACCCCAGGGATCAAACATTTTTTTCTTGTCTTCTAAACTCAATTTCTTGGTGATCTTATCCAGTATCATGATTTTCCAATCCATCCATACAATGATTTCCTTCAAATGTGTCACTCCAGTTGAAAACTTCTCCCAATTCAAATATTCAATTACACAAGAACAGCATCCATATAATAAAAACTTGTGTTACCCAAATCTGCTTTCTTATCTTTCCAGTTTCAGTCAATGCCTCTCTAGCTTTTTAATTGTTTAGGCCAAAACCTTTAGGATCGTCCTTCATGGTCATCTTCTCATATTCATCCTCTTGCTCCCTCCCTCTCCCAACCCCAGTCCTCTCTTTGCACCCATATGCAGGATATCTTCAGTACCATCATCTCTTGCTCTCTAGGTAATTTCTGAAGCCAGATTCATCACAATGATCAGATCACTGATTGGATAATTATACCCACCTTTCTGCTTCTGTCCTTGCCCCCACATAGGATCATCCCAATTTAAGCCAATATGATCCTGCAAGACATGTAAGATATTATCATTTTCTGCTCAAACTTTCTCAGAGATTCCCGTCTCACTTAAAACGTAAAGCCAAAGTCCTACTAAGGCTGAACAATGTTACAATTTCCCTTTTCATTATTCTTCATTATTTTCAAGACCATATTCATAACATGGTGCAACAGAAATTTCACAACATGAAATTAAGTTGGCTTTCCAATATTCATGCTCCTCCTGCTCTCTAATCCTGAAAATAAAGCCACTGTCTCTTGAATGTTATTTAATATATCTAATGTCATTGTCTGAAATTCCTTCTACTGCACTGCTTCTTCTTTTCCTCTCCCTACGGGAAGAATCTTTTTCATATTATAAGCTTAATTCTATCCTCAGTTTCTTCCCCAACTATAGAACAGCACTGATCATCTCCCTCTGTTTGTTTTTGTTTATCCTGTCTTGTTATTAAGACATCTGTCACTAATACAAAGATGCATTTACTGAGAGTTCATCTTGTCTCCAAAAAGCATTCAGAACTCATAAGCAGTTATAAAATACAGCCCAATAATATACATATTAGAGTTTTGAGAAAAGAGTGCAAACCCTAATGACACACAATGAAGCAAGGAATGGGACTGATTCAAGCAGCCATGCCACAGAGCTCCATATATTTGCTGAGAGGTGATTCACAAATTTAGCGTTAGCTTTCCTCCATTCAAAATGAAGAAACAATAAAAGCTGCTGCACCATTTCTTCTGCACATAACACAAAAGCCAAACTACTGGTTGGTAGATGTGTATCTATGTGTCACATACACCATTAGAAATGGTTTTTCCACCTATAAAGAATAAACTATACAGAAATGATCTCTCAACTAACCTCTCTACAGGAAAAATAACTGTGGATATTGTAAAGTGTACCTTTAGCATGCGAGTGTACCTTTAGCATGGTGGCATGTGAGTAAAGTGCTATCAGTCAAAGAAACTTTTTGGGAGAGACTGGTGAAAAGTATGTAATTCTCAATTCCTCTGGATTTGCCTATACGTACAATATTTTTTGGACTAAAATGTTTGAGAGGTGACCCAATTTCATAACCTCCCAAACTGAATGTACATTTTTTCATGATTTCCCATTTATACCTTTTAAAACACCTGAATATTGCAGTTAAATAATCTCCAGGGAAAACCTGTAATCATATACTCAAAACTTAGATAGTTTGTGGCCTTGGTGAGGGACAGAAGCTTATGTTTCAATATACAGTTCAGTAGCCAAGTATAGGTTAGAATAGCATCTCCCAAAGAAAATTCAAGACATTTATCAAGGACAAATGATAAAATAAAACACTTAGAGATGAAAGAAAGAAAACTTGCTTATTATTTTTGTAAAATAATTTTTGAAAGCATGCTAAAAATAAAGATAAATTTTCAAGGGCTCATATTTCCTCTGCATTGGGTAGAATCCAAGTAACTTATAAAGCCTAAAAGTAGTTGGAAGAGTTGCTCACCTAAGCCATGAAACAGTCTCTATGAATCTTCCACACAGTACTTAGTCTTAATCAGAGGCTAATTCTTGCATGGTCTTGGGAATTATGCCAAGCTAAATAAATGAAGTAACATTCTGAATGATACTGCCAATGATTAATCAGTTGAGCATTAAATAACTTCCATTTAGGTGATATTATCTGCTATACTTTGATAGTTGATTGTCTGTCAAAAGTGAGTGTGTTAAAAGTCTTGTTTCCTAGAGTGGCTCTATTGGGAGGTCATGGAATCTTGGAGCCTAGTGCGAGCCTAGCAGGGGTTTTGAGGCCATTGGGGGTGTGCTTTTTAAATGGGTTGTAGGATCCCAGTCTCTTCCTCTTCTTCTTTTGTTCTTTCCGAGCCATGATTTGAATAGTTTTCCTCATATCCACACTCCTGCCCTGACATAGTTCCTAACCACAGGCCCTAAAACAATAGAACCAGCCACCTATGACTGAAACCTCCAAAATGGTGAGCCAAAATAAAACTTTTCTCTTTATAGACTGCTTATTTCAGGTACTTTGTTATAGTAATGGAACACAGTATCTACAGCTTTTTACCCTGGGAATAATTAGACAAGGAACTAGTATGTCTAATTCTCTCTGCTGCAAACTTACCCAGCAACCTTGAAGCACTGATGTTTTAACGTATGGGTAGGTAGACTGATGCATCGGATCCTCTCTCAGAGCTCTTTCCAGTGATGACCTACTCTGAAACTCAAAAAAAGTCTAAAGGAACAACTACATCACTCAAGAGGTTTTTTATTTTATTTTGTTTTAGGAACAACTACATCAAATGTCAGAAATAAGAAGTTAATTCCTTGACTCTTGAAACCATTGCTCTGTGTATGACTGTAGGATTTAAAGTTTTGAAAATATGATGACCTGGACAAGATTGCAATCAAAACAACATACTTAACATCATCTTCTACCCAGGTGTTTATGTGATATGGTATGTTATAGTGCCATGGTGCTATCTTTTAGAAACCTACTCTTGAAACAATCTTTAAATCAGGCATGGTGGCACACAGCTGTAATCCCAGCACTCAAGAGCCTGATCCAGAGGGATCACCATGAGTTCAAGACCAGGCTGAGCAACATAATAAGTTCAAGGCCAGCCCAGACTACACAGTGAGGTCCTATCTCACCACTCCTTAAATAAAACAGTCTTTAAAACTCATTATGCTGCCACTGGTCTTTAGGCTCAGTGAGTCTAAAACAATTCAAGGTGATTTTCCATAAAAAGACACATGGCAATGTGTGAAGGCATTTGAATTTTCACATCTCAGGTAAAGGATTCTTCCTGGCATTTAGTGAGTATAAGGCAGAGGTGAGTCTAAAGTTAACTTGCCATGGTTTGATTTATTTTAAAGAAATCTTCAAGGGAAGTCCTCAGTGAACTCAGTAAAGACAGGACTATTGTTGCTATAGAAGTAGGGAGAATGGTGAAGTCTTATTAATTTCACCACGCATCAATTTCTTCCTCTAAAACAGGAGAGTGATCACTCATTTCTTTTTATAAAATTTTAAGTTATTGTGTGTGTAGATTTGCAGTATATAAAGATTACATTCTTCATGGGGAGCTGGTACATGGACATACCACAACCTAATTGTGTTTAATTCCCTTCCCTTCCACTTTCTCCCTGCTCCCTCCATCTTTAGGTTAGCGTTCCCATTTGCAAAAGATCTATCACCCAGTTTCTTATAATCAATCTTTTATTTTTCTTTTAAAATATTTATAGTGTGTGTTCCTCCTGTTAGAGAAAACATTCAGTGTTAAAGTTGTGTGTCTTATTTATTTCGCTTTATATTAAAATCTCCAGGTGTTCCCATTTTTCTACAAATGACTCAAAGTTATGACAGAGTAGTATTTCACTGCATGCATGTACACTGCATTTTCATTGTCCATTCATCTGTTGATGAATATGTAATTTGCTTATAAGATTTAGCTATTAGCGCTTGCCTGGCAAGTGCAAGATAGTGAGCTTGACTTCCGGTACAACAACAACAAAAAAGATTTAGCTATTATGAGTCATGCTGGCATAAACACGGGTTATGCATGCGTCACTACAATCCATATTTAACTATTTCGAGAAGATACCTACAGGGGGAATAGCTGGGTCACACGGAATTTCTAGTTTTGGTTTTTTGAAGAGTCTCCACACCGATTTCCATAGTCATTGTGCTAGTTTACATTCCCACCAGTCAGGCAGAAACATTTCTGTTTCCTTTGCAGCCTCACCAGCACTTCCTATTTGGTTTCTTGATAACAGTCATTCTTTACAGAGCATGATGGAATCTCAGTGTTATTTTAGTTTGCATTTCCCTAAGGGCCAGAGATATTGAACATTTTTTATGTGTTTATTGACCACATTTACTTCTTCTAGATGTGTCTATTCATTTCAATCACCTGTTTTTTTTTTTTAATTGGGTATTTTGCTGTGGGGGGATCCAATTTATTTTAGGTTTTCTTAGTTTTAATATATTGTGGATATTTAATATATTCAAGGGGTTAAAACCTCCAGTGTAGGTTTTAACCCCTGTAAAGATCAGATGTCTAAATGTACCTGAGATGGTTTCTGGCCAATTTTTCCCCCATTTTTTAGCTTGCCTCTTTGCTTTCTTGGTTGTTTGCTTTACAGAAGCTTTTCATTTGATATAATCTCCTTTGTTTATTCATCATGCTATTTCTTGTGCAATTGCGATTCTATTCAGAAAGTCCTTGCCTATGCCTACGGCCTCAACAGTTTCACTTATGTTATCTCCCAGCTAAGTGTTTCTGTCTTAATATCTAGAACATTGATGCATTTTGCCTTTATTTTAGTGCACAGTGAGAAATGAGGAGTCTGGATTCAATTTTCTGCATGTGAATAAACAGATTTTTCATCACTGTTTGTCAAAGAGGCTATCTTTTCTCCAGGGCAGGTTTTAGCCCCTTTAAAGATCAGATGTCTAAATGTACCTGGGATGGTTTCTGCACGTTCTGTTCCATTCCACTGATCCACACATTTTTTTTGGTGCCAGTACCGTGTTGTTTTCTCACTCTAGTTTTGCACTGTGGCTTGAGATCTGGGATTCTTATTTCTCCTGCTGTGCTTTTGTTACCCAGGGTTGCTTTTCCTCTTCTGGGTCTCTTCTGGTTCCGTATAAATTTTGGAATTTTTTTCTAGTGCTGTGACTAAGGCTGTTGGTGTTTATGTTGAGGTTGCCTTAAATCTATGCTTTAGTTTTGGTAGTATGGCTATTTCTGTAATGTACATTATGCAATCCATGAATGGGATATCTTTTCATTTTTGGCTGTCTCCTTTAGGCTTTTTTTCAGAGTAGGATGGTTTTTGTTGGAGAGACCTTTCATTTCATTAGATTAATTTCTGGGTCTTCAATTTTTCTTGAAGTTATTCTGAATGGTACCGCTTTTCTAATTTCTTTTTCCATGGATTCGTTGCTGGTGTATAGGAATGCTATTGGTTTTTGTGTATAGATTTTGTATCCTGATGCCTTGCCAAATTTATTACTTATTTCACAGAGACATCATGGAAGCTGAATAAACAAATTATTTATAAAACTCCAAAGACAGTACATAGGACATAGTTCTTACTATTTATTTATTTTAAATTATTTCCACCATGAAGAATTCCAGAGTTCACTCCAAAAATACTAATTAAAAGATATTCTGTGTTTGAGATTTATGACTATATATTGATCCTTTAACATATTTAAACTATTACTTTATATAGAAACATTTTAAAAGCCAAACCAAAAAAGAGAAGTCACTTCAAACCTAGAACTCGTAGGACTGCATACATACCGAAAGAACCCATGCATTTGACTAGTGATGAATGACTTGTTTCTGCAAAATGCAGTCTTGTGTTCTACTACATATTATGTACTGTAGATATGTAACAGTATGAATTCAAATTTTATGGCTACAGTAATGTATTATAGATTACACATCTATTGTTTGGCTTGTCAGGACTGGCACACAAGCCTGTAGTGAGAAATCCACCTTCCACTTGAAGTTTGGAATTTAACTTGGGGGTTGTGGTTGGTTTACAAATCCTTTCCCCTGACGAGTGTTATTGTTACTAGGGAAAGGTACCCAGTCAAAACTGGAGCAGTGTCTGTGCCCCACTCCACCCCTTCTTTACCACTGATCACTCACGATTGGAAAGTTACAGACTCTTGATCCAAACTATATCAATAAATCTCAGAGTTTTAAGCTTAGGATCACAAAGTAAAACAATAAGCCTTTAGTCTTTCTGATGGTAAATTAGAAAATATGTCAGCAAGTGGCTTTCCTGTACACTGAAAAATTAAAACAAGAAGCAGAGGCATGAGTCTGTGTGTATATTATGGTGGGTTTGGGGCCATGAAAGAGAGACCGTTTCATTCCACCCCAGCTGAATTTCCCTGTCTCTCTTAATGTGCAGTTATGTAAATTAAGGAACTCTTCCTTTGACCTGATCCACTTCTTGGATTTCATCTTGGCTAGTTGGAATGTGCCGTAACTAGTTAGAAAAGTAATTCTCCGTCTCTGCAAGTGTCTGCCTAGAAGCTGGTCATAGTGAGGGCTGGAAGAGGAAGAGATTTAGAGACACTGGAGTCCAAATCTATCATTATAAGTTACTGGAACTTTTAAAAATCAGTTATTTACTTAATCAATCTAAATTTTCGTTTCCTCACCTGTGATTCAATCAGGGTCCAGTTAGGAGACAGAAAACATTCTACTTTTCTTTTTAATAGTGAATTATGTACAAAGGTTTGTTAAGTACATCTACAAAAAAAAAAGAGTAAAGGGAAAATTCTAAGGTCTAATGGAGATGGTAACTTTAGAGAAGGGCCTGCCACACACAGGGCTGGAGGAAATAAGAGAAGAGGTCAAAATGATCAACTCTTAAAGACTTTGAGGAGCCGCATAGTGAGGCTAGAGTAGGCCTGTGAGAAGGTGTTGCTGTTATTACTGCTGTCTCTGAGGGCGACACCATCAATCCAGTTCTTGCTGTTGGCTTAGCTACTACTCTAGGATGGAGCATCCCAGAACGTGAAGAAGCAGAGCAGCAAAAAGACAACAAAGCAAGGGCGTCCTTCTTTCACTTCCAGCTGCACAGTCTCCCTTTCTTGGCAACCCTTCAGTTGGCAGAACCTAACATGGAGGCCTCCAACAAAGCAGAAACATGATTTTTTAGAATCCACTCTCAGAAGGTAATGGTTGAAAGGTAGGTCTGAAGCTGAGAGACACCAACTTGGTAATTGGCATAAAATATGAAAGTCTAATGAAACATGTTTCGCTAGGATTTGGGAACATGTAATTGGGAATTATGTATTATTAAATGTAATTAAATTAGATATTAAATATAATTTGCAAATGTATTATTATAATAGAATTGACACAAGTCAGTTATTACCTGAAAAGAAATAGCTGTTCGACAAGCATAATGTCCATACTTCTGATGATGAGCTGCGTACATGCTGCTAACTGTACACAAGAGTAGAGGTGCCCGACTCCTGTTTTGCCCCGCAGATGTATAGATAGCAACAAAACTAACTTTCAGGGCTTTACTTGTGATGATTCATTTCCAGGCTATTCTATGCATTTCAGATTTTCTTCTACCATTCACCATTTGCTTTCTTATAAAAATGTCTTTACCAGCTTTTGTCTACTTTGAAAACTCAGCATGTATTCTTCTCACTCTGGAAAATTTTCTGAATGTTCCAGCCCAAAGAGATTTTATTTTTCCTTTCCTTCCCCTTAGCTGTGACACTATTTATTATGCTTTATTCTCTTTTTCCAAATAATAGTGTGTGGTTTGGTACTGTGGCTGGGATCCATAGACTGGCTCAAATATCTCTGAACTAGGCAAGAGGACAGATGTGTGAAGGAACTGATAGAAAAAAATGATGGCCAAGGAGAAAAGGCCAGAGACAGAGTCTACATTCCATGGTGGGATGTGGAAGTGGGTCAGAAGCAGTATACTCTTCCTACAACCTGCGACCCCTTCACCTCTGATCCCTGTGCCTTAGGAGTATAATACTAATAAAGAGTCTTGAGTTCCCAATTGTCTGTAAGGTGCCAAACAATACCATGCTAATCTAAATTTGAAAGAATTCCAAGATTGAGCAGTTACGTTTGAATGAGGTTGTGCTTGACCTGCATTATAGACTGTTGGGGATCTGCTATATACAAAAATGCTTTGCATCTTCATGAGTCTTTACCTGATTCTTTAATAAGGTACTGTGAGCAGAACAATGATATTCATGTTTCTGACTGGTGATATGCCTTCCCTGCAGATTGGGAAGGACACCTTTCCAATCTTTTAACGTCTCTGCCCCAGGATCAAACATGGCATGTTTTCTGAGCACGGATATGCCATATTATCTCATTGCATAGAATTCTAACATCATCAATAAAGACTACTGTACCCATGGGAGAGCAACCAAGAAACTATATGGATGAGCAAAATGTTCTACAGATGAACACTGCATTCTTTCTGCTGTAAGCCCTTCTCATGGAAAGATTTCTTATGACAGGTGATAACAATCTTCCCCAATTACTTGTAAAAGTAAGTTGACAGTACAAAATTTCATTTGAAGGCCCTCTATTAAGCACATTTCAACCAATGTTTACTGTCAAGCCAAGAATTCATGCCAGACAGGTAGAATCACTTTCCTTTATAAACCTATTATTAGCATCAGATAGACAACCAGTCTGCAAAAAGAGTTTTCATTAACATTCACAGATTTCCAAGAGTCAAATATTTTATTTTTTGGTCTTTTCATATGTAATCTTAATGAAAAATATAGCCCATTATTTATTTTATCTTTACTTCTATACTAAATTTTTGTATATGTATTTGACACTGTGATCAAATACATGTAACGAAATCCATTGTCTTTGAAAAATTTTAGACCTTCTTCTTTATAAAAAAAAGTGTTAATTTTATTAGCTTTGCTAGAAATGCCTGTTATTGCAGTGATTTCCTCTGGGTTCCCTGGTTTCTCCTTTCTAGGCAAGCAGTAAGCAATGAAATGAGGAAAAATGGTTTCAAAACATACAAAACCTGTTCTTTGTGTAGATATGGCTTAAATAATATAAACAGATGGATTTCTCCCACAGGACAGGTCATCATACCATTGGGGGAAAATGAGTTGGCTGCTGCTGAGTTAAGAAGCAATGAAGTCATTGCTATGCACATAATTAAAATGTGATATTTCAAGAATAGCGAATCCAAGGAAGAGAAAAGAAAAATTACAGATATTACATACTGTGGTTGTGTCTTTGAATTAATATGTTCCTGGGTGCAGAAGAAGCAAAGCACATGAATGTCAGCCATCAAGCATAAGCAAAACAGCAACATATTTAACTTGTTGCCTTTACCACCAGTCCCTATCCCTTACTCACATAATGATAGTGTTGTTTATTTTTACTAAATTTGTTCAGACTGTGTATACCTTGTTAGCAGACTGGATTTAGATGATATAGAATAGCTTGGTGCACACCATTCCAGTGCCTAGTACAACCTGATCAGTATATCGCAAGACAAGCCACTTCAGAAGACATGGGTTTGTTTTATGCTTTATCAATGCTGCAGTGATAAACTTTGCATCTGTACTTGTATTATTCATTGGACTAGTTCAGAGGACAAGTTCTTGTCATGGTCATTATTCAGCTCAAATGAATATTCTTTCTAGGTAGCCTTGGGCTTATATAAAGAAGACAGTGATACAGCATTTGAACAATGGACCCTGTCCCCTTTCTGCCCAGGAAGCTGCCTAGTGAGAAAACAGCAGATGCACAAGCAACTGTCATCTTGGGTAAAAGGAATCCTTTTCTTGGGACCATATCAGTTTCATGTTTACAACTCCTCTAAGGCTATATCTATACGATGACAGGCTTTCTGGTGAAAGCTGAGAAATTCAGTTGCAAATATGAATGCTACAAAATGTGTGGCTATTTGGCAACGGGCAGATCAAACATCTGGATCTTTGACTCCGTTTTTCCATTTTCACCCAATATTTTCATATCGTGAAAAACACCAATTAAAAAAAGCAGCCAATCTGGTGTTTTGGCTTTCCTACTAGCCAATTTGTATCTCAGAATGGTTGGTCCAATTGATTGTACTGCTTTAGATGGCCAAAATGAACAGACCAAGATAAAAATAGTTGGTTGGGTAGCTGTTCCGATTTCAAATCAATATGGTGGAATTATAAACTAACTCATAAGGGGTGTACAAATGCAAATAATCTCTGACATTCTCAGAATTGAGCCACATACCAGGAAATAGATGATTATCACTTCTTCCTATTCTTCCAGATAAAGACATACATATCAAAAGTCAAGTGATTTGCATTGGAAGACAAAACACATTGCTGCTTTTGCTATGCTAGAACTTGTGGGTTCCTTCCTCAGTGGGATGTCAAGCTCACAAAGTGAGGTGAAACGACTCATACAAATGAGTATTCACAGAGACACAGCACTTAGAATTTACTTCCAAGGCACTACAGAAATGGAACATTGCAAGCCTAAGAAAGAAAGAAATGGAAAATAAATGTTATTGAAAGCTTATTTTACTCTGTACTACAGTAAGGTTTACAAATATTCTAATCTGGAAATTAATCTACATTTTGGGGGGAATATTCATGTTAATAAACTAAATGCATTTCATATTAGAAAATGAAAGGGCATATAGATTGGGGCAGAAAATATTGCAGTTAAGATATAATTTTTGTGCACTTGGACTTAAGAAATAGATTGAATATTAAGTCCCAGAAATCTGGAGAGGGAATAGATTGATTTTTGTTAATATTTAAGTAATCAGGAAATGTTCTAAAAAGAAAAGAAGCTGTATATCTAAATAAATCACCTTTGCATACAATATGCCATTCTTTCCCAATATAGATTACCTAGATCCATAAAGAAAGAAAGCTATAAATATTTTCTAGACCTGTATCTAGCATTCCATATGATCATAATTTTATAGCTGCAGTTCAGGGTGGCACCTCTACCACCAACGAATTTGATGCTGTGGAAAGATTAAAAAAAGAAACACTAAGTCAAAGAATAAAATTGAAATAATATTTAAGGAAAATTATTTTTTCCAAGTATTTTTAAATTTTGCAGCTTTCAAAATAACCCAGTATACAGTACCCCTCAGATTGACTGACTCATCTCCATGTCCACACACTTTCTTTAAAAACAGAAAAATCATTTTTGAAAATGATCAAAACATAACATTTTGCTGGAACAGATGCCTTGCCTGAGCTCTGTGCCACATTTTTGTAGTATTTAAAATGAGTGTTTCAGTTTTAAACACGGAGTGACTAATTGTCCTTGAGGAAGAAAGGAAGGTCCTCGTGGAGGCAAAGTCGGGGTCCTCATCTACCCTGTTTGTGAGAAACAGCAGGCACAGGACTTGTGCACCCCAAACCCTCCTCAGTAGCCCACCAGGCTGTCCTTCTTGAGATTGCTGCTCACCAAGAGGTTTTTCTTTTCTTATTTTTTTTTTTTCTGCATATTCAATTGGCTTGAGTTCAAGGAAAGAGAGCAATTTTTAATATCTGAGACCAATATGTACTTTGTAGAGATCTTTTTGTTATTTTATGTTTACTTCTCTTATTAGATCCTGTCTTTTCTTTTAAGTACTGTCCCCATTTTAATCTTTTAGGGTACATTTTAGATCCCAAATTGGTATGGTATTCCCTTTATACAATGGAACTTCTAGCTGTCACTCCAACACTAAATATTAATGGTGGGCTCTTTGTCTCTTAAAGTCAGCCTGAGTTGGAAGGTAAGTTATATAATAACCCTAATTGTAAAGATTCTCTGTCTAGGAAAAGAAATGCATTTATTTCTCTTTTACATTTTCTACACAAATCAATTGAATCATGGGTAAGCTAAAAATTCACAAGTTCTGGAGGCTGGCTAACTCTAACCTTTGTACTTTCTTCTAGGATAGCAGACCAGTGATTTGCTCTAACATTCCGTTGATAGTTGTATTACAAACCCAGAGGTCCCCTCTGCCTCCTTCACTTCCAGTTCTGTGTTCAGACCTTCAGAGCCAGAGAGAATATTTGGAGAAGAGGTTTTCCAGAAGAGTGATTTTATAGGTCACAAATGCATGGTTGGATAATATATACATCCCAACAATAACTCATAATAATAACAATACACATTATTTATGGTCAGATTGTAAGCAGCAGAATCTAAATGCTCAGGTTATTTATACACATTTTGATCACTACTAGTCTTAACATATATGTAGCTTTTGACTAGCCATGGGCACCAGAGTTTCTTTCTTTTTTTTTTTTTTTTGCAGTACTAGGGATTGAACTCAGGACCTTGTGCTTGCCAGGAAAGCACTTATTCCACTGAGCTATATCCCCAGCCCGGGCACCAGAGTTTCTCTGGACCTGGTGAAGTTACTCAAATTCTATAATTCCCAGTCTTAAATGGAAAAGGAGGATTCATAAAAAGAAGTCATCAGATAAGTTTATTTCAATTTTGAAAGGTTTCTAAATGTGTAAGGCCATTGGATAGAACCTAGGAGTTGCCATTATGATGATATGCAAATCCCCCAGAAGTTTGTAATAATTGTTAAAGTTAATTTACAAGCAAGGTATCAATGCAAATGTATGGTGATCTGCAAGAACTTTATCTCTCTTACCTGAGTATTGGTCTAACATCACATCTACAGTATTTCTCATAGGACAACCACACCTTACACAAAGCTAAAATTTCCAGAGAGTAATCACATCATACCTTCAGAGAATAATAGTGAACACATAGAAGGATTCTATAGCTGTGGAAACAAACAGGGCCTGAGGCTATGCATTCTTAGTTCTTGAGATCATTGGAATTTGTCATTTTTTGGAAAGTACCATTAGTATGGATATCTCTGAATTACACAAGACACTCTGTCTCTCCCTAATATGTACTGTGTACAAGAAGAAGTCAGAAGGACCAACAAACATATCCCTTGGCATCTGATAGCTTTTAATGATGCCGAGAGTCAGCAATGCACAGTATTTCTCCTGTATTATGATGATAAAAAAGTTAAGTTTTATCATATGAAAATACGTGATACATACCTGAAACTATCTCAGGTATATTAGAACATTTCACACATTCCAGAATTATAGTGATTTTTGATATTTGATGTCATCTCCCATAGTTCCCTTTACAGAACATTTAATTTTTTGAGTTATTAAACACAGTTACCAATGAGATAGTCGAGGAACCTTAAAGCCATGTAGAGAATAGATACATCATTGGATATGGGCATACGCCACAAACTCTGTATGAAAGGAGAGATATAATTTGGTTTTAGGCAATTATAGCTCAGTTCAAAGGAGAAAGGTGACTGTTTCAAGTACTTGTCACAGAACAAAGAGGGACTACAAAATTAGAGACCACAAAATCACTAGTCTGAAAAAGTCACAGATTAAGAGAGTGGAAGAAAAGTAAGTCAGATGGGTGGGGATCCTGGAAAATTCTTAAAACAAGGGAATATAGTATGTACTTGACTTGGGGACTACCCAAAGGTTTGGAGAGTGACAGTTCAGTACTGAATTTAGAAAAATCGGTCTGGTGGTAATACAGACTAAAGAAAAAGAATAGTGTTGGAGAATCTAGTCCAAAAGTTTGTATAACGATCTAGCTAGAAAGTAGTAAAGACCATAACTTATTTTGTCAATTATGCAAAGATACTTGCTATTAACAATAATGGTTTAATCAGTCATTTAACCTGTTCAATAGAGAGTGAATGTCTAAAAAGTAAACCACATCAAAGAATAAAGTTTTACCATCACTCAGAGTGTTCTGAAGAGCACCATAAAGTAACATAAAGCAGCTATAAAACAAGAATGAACTATATGTTGCCATGATGAAGGACATGAACATTTCGGTTTGTTCCTCAAAACTTAAGCTCTGCTATTACTGAACTTCATCATGTCTCAAAAGGGATTATACGGGTAGCCATAGGTGTTAGGGTAGGGAGAGCAGTTTCCTGTTTGTATTTGGAATATTGGGATTAATGAATTGAAACAAAATCCTTATTGTAGGATTTCCCAAAACGTTGAATATCCCAGTGTCCTCTTTACACGGCTAAAGTGATATTCTAGCACATGCCATTTCCAATTGGATTACGACTATGGCTCTCTGCTTTCAGGTAGCATCTTCTGGGACTAGTGTGCCACTGAATACACAGTAGGAAATGCTTAGATATGCAAACAAAATAATACAATGTAGTAGATCAAATGTATTACAAAGATATATGCATGTATAATTTCATTAGGACAAAATTATTTCATAACTGTAAGGAATTCAAGTTATTCATCCTTTGCTAATTGCCTTTGGCTTTAAGGATTGTCAGAATTCTTCTGCTCATTAAATTCATAATCTCTCCTTATGAGGAAGAGTTGAGGACGACTTCACTTAAGTGGCTCACCCACACACAGCCCCCAAATCAGGCTGTTCATCATCTGAATGTTTTTCTTCAAGCACACAAAGAAACTATTTTCTCCTGGGTAGGGGCTTCCCCTGACCTCCCACCCACCCCTGTTAGGTAGAGAGTCATCCCCAAAGAGATGTGTCATCCCTGGAACAGAATATCCCTTGGCAAAGGCTCACCGAGTAATCATTCAGCTAGAAGAGTACATCTACCCTGAGGGTCGGAAAAACCCATAGTGAAAACGAATAATGGGCAGAGGGAATTACATTCCAGGGAATTAAAATAGGCACCGAAGTGATTATACTGCAGTGAAGCAAAGGGAATTCTGTGAAATTCAAACAGCAGCCTCTGGGTGATAAACTCTCCGCCGGGTCATGATTAACTCTTCAGTCACTCAGAGAGGGTCATCCTTTCCTTTTGCTCAGAACAGGGTTGTTATTGATCTTCCCTGCACAATTTCCTGTTGGCTTCATGAAGCTGATGGTAAATACAAATCTTCTTCCTTTTCCCCCACTACTTGCCTCCCCTGTTCCCTTCCATATGTGGCTATTAGTGTTGACCCTGCAAAAGACATTAGACAAAGAATTAGTCAGAAGGCAGGATTCTCCGGTGAGTCAGATCAGCCTACCTGCAGCCAGACAGGCCTGGGGCAGAACGCAGAGTTGGCAGCAGCCCTGCTCTGTAGGTTGGAACAGAAGCTCAGAGCTGTCCTTGCTGCAGAGGCTGGTAGGGAAGTTTCTGCTGGGTGGGCTAGGCACAGGTCCAACAGGGATCAACATGTTCTCGTCACGATTCAGGCAGCTGCCGGCACCAGGGGGGATCCAAACTGGAGCCGCCCAACAGGTGGGCAGAGCATTGCTCAGAAAATCAGACTGACTGGGGGCTTGATTATCAAAAAGGCAGATACGGAAGGGGTAAGAACATAGCCTTATGGTCTCATTTCAACCCTTTCCAACTGTACATGGGGACAGGTTTCTCAAACTTTCTCATTCTCAGTCTCAGATAATGTTATGAAGCCTTTTTACAAGATGAAATGAAATAATGATAATGTCTAACATTTATTCACATCTTACTATATGTTAAGCACTATGTAAAAAGGCCCACTATGCAATTATATTTAGTGCTCACAATAATACTATGTGATAGGTGTCATGATTCTATACCTATTTCATGTGTGAGGAAACTGGTATTCAGACCACCAGCTGGTAAGCGGTAAATCCATCTACTACTGCAAAGCCTGAGGTTTTAGCCAAGTCCACACTGTGTTAAAAGTGTGACTGCTCCCTGATAGGATGGTAATGATATTATGGCTGCTGTCTCCTTTTATGCTGCTGCAGCTATTAAGGGTGGAAATGATGTTCTGGGGCCAAGCTCTTAGTAAACAGCTCTCATCCTTAGGGTAGAGGAGAGGGCAAGGTCAGAACAAGCCTTGGCCTTACAATGTAAGAACAAGATGAGAAACTTCTCAGTTTGTTAGAAAGGACAACAGAACCAAAATTCAGTTCTATGAACTCCAGCACAAAGATGAACTCGAGAACAGAGTCTCAGGTAGACCTATGGGCTCAAAATGAGGCACTTTGCATGTGGAATTAGAACAGTACAGGGGTTCAGGGACCAGCTCTTGGACAGTGAACTTGCAGGACTGCAAGCAGTTTGGGAATTGTGGGGTGAGGACAGAGGCAGTACCAGCTCACGGAAGTATTATTGCACTCAATTTACAGAGTGGAGGTGTTGGTGGACTGAGTGGATTAAATTTGTGAAGTTGGAAGTTAAAATCATCCCAGGTTATTTCTTTGCTAACACAGTGTAGTAAGATAGTTAGTATGAAGTGGTATGGCAGGACATAGTATCCTGAAGGAGAGTATAGTGCGGGTCAGTGTAGTGCAGGGCAAAAGAGAACAGCATTGTCTGGGGTGGTATAGAGAAGCCTGTTGCAGAGTAGCATGCTGGAGTTAAATGGACCAGGCAGCATAGTGTAGTGAAATGTAGACATTCGTTGTGCTGTGTGTTATATTTTAGCTTGAAGCAGTGAAAGAGTCACTGAAGTCAAGAACCCTGAATTCTCTTTTCTTTCTCTGCAGGGCTTGGATAAATTGCTTAGCCCTTTTGGCTGCATGAGCCTGTAACATGTAAAAGGAGGGGATTGGAAAAGAGGATCTTGATGGTCAATTCTGAGACATCCCACAGCTAGTCTTCCTCATGAGATCTCTAAGGATTTCTACATTCTGCCAAGATTTAGAGGTTCCTTATACAGACTTTCCCCCAGGTTTAGGATGCCAGATAATGTTCCTGGAAAAGAATAGAAAAGGGAAAAAAAATCCATAAATAGATTGAGTACCAATCCAACGTTAGGAATTAAATTAAATGAGAGGTTAACTTCTTGCAATCCAATCCTGGTCATAATTCTTTGTTAAATGAAGGGTACTCTTAGCCAGAATACTGGGAGGTCTGGGTAGCTGCAGTCTAGCCCTGGAAAGCTTCCTTTCTTATACCTTTGGTGCAGACACTACTGCAGTATCCGAATAGGAAGCAGTCCATGGTCAAAATTGCTAGACCAGATGACCACATCAACCCAGGCCTCCATGTCTGCTGTTATCAGAAGGCAATTTTCAGTGATATAGTCACTGAAAGAAGTATGAATTGGGCATTGCTTTCAAGTCCATTAATAATTATTTTACTGACTAAAAACTGTATTACAATTTTTAAAAGCAAATTATACTAAGATGCTGCTTAAAAACATTCAGATTTCTTGACCTTTTTCTCCTCACTTGCTATAGTCCTGTCCCAAAGCAATCTCTTTGAGTCTTACTATTACTATTACTCTGATACTTATATGCCTTCACACATCTTAAATAATATTGTATCTGTGACTTCTCATTCATTAGTTTTAGATATTGGGATAATTTCCTGTATCAGTAAATTTGGATTTAGCTTTCAGGCACCATCATCCCCTCTGTGCATTCTTTGAGCCAGTATTCAGGGTTAGCATTGTGGTGCTTATGAAAATATTACTCACAGCTTTGCATTACATGGCACTGTGATCGAGTTGCCTTCCTTATTTTTATTTTTACTGAAGTTAATGTGCATTTTCTAAAAATATACTTAGTTTATTTTTTAAATATGGTTATTTATGTAACCGTCCTTCCAAAACTTTTTATCAGATTAATTTTTGGCAAGGTAAATCCCATTACTAATTCCTTAGTTCTTCAATATCTTGTTTTGTTTTGAGACATCTCTAGGCCTGTTTCATCGCTGTTATCCTGAGTTTTCCCACTGTCCATCCTCTTGGGAATTCCCTTTGCCTGTCTCCTTATTTGGGTTCCTTATTCCCTGTGTCTCATCACTTCCTTTTAACGACTTACTCTTCGTTTTGGGTAATCAATTCTTTAGCCATTATGTCAGATTAAAAATGTATTATTAGAGCAGAAACCCTGCTGATAACATATCTCAACATGCCTGTCCTCTTGAGTCACAGTATTTCAGACTGGATTACTTTCCTTCCCACCCTGAGGCAGCACTGTCATCTCAGAATTTCCCTTGTTTATCACTGCTATTCTTCTGACTTGATTTTCCTGTTTGCTAAATCCTGATACTTCCTTTTTCTAAACTAGAACCTCACTTGATAAAAAACTATTCGTTAACAGATTCCTGAAAAGAGGCATAGGGGAGGCAAAGTATTTTAGATCTTGCATATTTGAAAACGTCATAATTTTTTATCGGTAAAGTTGTGATAGTTTGGCTAGGTATAGAACAGCGATGGTGAACTTTTGAGAGACAGGTGCCCAAACTAGGACCCCCAAACCACTTATGTAACATAAAGTGACAAGACTGAAACTAAACCCAAGTATTAAGATTTTAATTTAGAAAAGAACATATACTAACATCTTTTGTCTTAAAAGAAAAATAACAACATACCGGCTGTAGGTTTGCCACCACTGGTATAGAATTATTAACTTTATCCTTCAAAATGTTAAAGGTATTGCTCCATCTTTTTCTTGCTTTCAGTCTGTCTAGAAAATTTAGATTCCATTCTGATTCTTGGTTCTTTATGCATATGTTCATTTTTCTCCCTATAGAATTTCTATGTTGCTTCATCATCTCTACTGTTCTGAAATCTCACAACAATGCTTCTTGATGTGGAACTATTTTCTCTTAGGTATTTGTAAGTCTTTCAGTCTGGAAACTCACATAATTTAAAGAATTTCTGAAGAAAATATTTATTTAATGATTTTTTCAATCAGTTTGATTTGATTTCTTTTTCAAGAGAGAACAACTTTTCAGATGTTGGGCCTTCAGAGTTTTGTTCTTTACTTTCTTAAACCTTTTGTCCTTTTTTCTCTGTCTTCACTTTTCCTCTTTTACCTAAGAGTTCCTTCCTTTTTTTTCTAACCTTCTATTGAGTTTTCCATTCTATGTATATTGATTTTAATTCTCAAGAGCTATTTGTTCTCTGAGTGCCTGCATGTGTGTGTGTGTGTGTGTGTGTGTGTGTGTGTGTGTGTGTATTCTTTATTTACATTTAAAGGCTTGCCTCTCTATCTCTTTTTGTAGGTGATATGTAAACACACAGATAATACATACACACACATAGTTAATGCTCATTATTTGCAGATTCTGCAGTGCTGCTTTAACAATTATTCATAGGCATGTTTAGAACAATGAAAACTTTGAGTCACCTGATACATATATTCCCAGGTGCATCCAGATAATGCTCTGTCTTTTGTTTCCTTTCTCTTACTGCAACCAAGTGCCCTTTTCACTGTTTATTTACTGTCACATTTGCCACAAGTTTCTGCTTTTTGTTGGTTATAGATTGATGAAAATATCATCAAATGTTTCAGGAATTTAACTATGTATTTTTCCCTTGGGGCAATGGTTCTGTCTTCTCTGACTCAATGTCACAGTGATTTTACATAATGCAAGGAATGGGGAGAACAAAAATCAACTGTATACATTATACATGTATATGTATAAATATGAGTTTAATTTTATTCTCCTCACTGGTGTCTGTTTCTTGCATGTTGTTTTTTCTTGCCCTACTAAGTGCTTTCATTAGTTTACTGATAGTATTTCAGATATTGCTCATAACAAAAGTGGAAAGCTGACAACACTGATTATATCTTGGAGTGTATGTAGCAATATGTTGACTTTGAGCTTCACTTCGTTGGGAAAACCAACATGCTAATATCTCTGCACTTCTTTCTTTGTTTGATCAGATTACCTGAGGAGAATTCACTTCAAAGAAATTACTTTTATTCATTTAGCATTGTGCATAGAGATAAATCTTTCCTTTTAATATCTTCCATTTTGAAAATAATCTTTGGAAAGAATGAAAATGTCAGATAAAAATTTTAGTAAAGAAGATGTTCATTGAAATATAGACATATTGGAAATCTGTCAATGGTATGTCAGTTTACTGAGAGTATCCAAAACCTTCTTGCTGAAAACAGTTATCAACTATTATGTTTATAATGAAATAGTAATAACTAAAACAAGGTTTGTGGCGCAGTACAAGCAAAGAGAATGACATAAATTATGGTAAAATCTAAACCATGCTATAAAATATGCATAGATTGATAAGATGCCAATGAGTTAGGGAGACTTACATGTATTTGGTAGGATTCTGAGTGACATTTATGCAATTATATGCTTCATCATTTATTTTTTATTTTAAAGAAAATAGTACAAAAAAAAACAATAGCAAAATATAAACAAAACAATGCAAGAACATTAAAAATGATGTGGGGTTCAAACCAAATGGTAGGGATTAATAGTGGCTGTTATATTACGTATTGTTATCTTCAGTGAAGATGCTCTGATTACCAGATGTGAAAATAGAAGATTGATCAAATCATTGAAGGGAATAAGAAAATAATCATTTAAAAGATTTACCCAGCTTTCTATAACAAGAAATGTTTACATCTAAAAACAAAGGTCTAGTAATCATGTTTTCCCTCACTTCTAGATTTCTGTATTATTAGTATCTAAAACTAGGGTGCTCAATAATCTTGGCTTACTTGGTACTTAGGGATTTTCCAATATGTAAGAATTTCATTGCTCAAACTGAGAAGGTCCTTCACAAAATGGGATTACTGATCACCCTCTAATAAGAACTCTTAATGAAAAATATAGAAACATATAAAATTAATTTGACAACTGGTTGATAGTCTTCAATATATGTAAAAACCCGATAGCTTATTAACAATCTTGAGCAGAAAGCGAGCTAATTCTAATTATACTTAAAACTGCAGTCATAATTTTCCAAAACCTAAGATGATGCCAAATATTTGGTTATGGAGACATAATTATCTTTTGTTGTTAATATGGCATGGAGTGACTATTACTGTGCTTTGTAATGCCAGAAAATATGTTTTCCCTTCCTGTTGTTTTCTGCTTGAGTCCGTTTATATTGCTTCTTCCAACTAATTCTGTAGTCACATCCTCTTGTCTCTCCACCTTATACTTCATCAGTGACCTCAGTTATGCCCGTATGACTCGTTTTTACACTGAGGCTCTCCAACGTACCTTTTCTTCTGATTGTCTGGACTTAGTCTCCACCTCCACACTTCCTGTTATACCTCACATCCCAAACTACATTTTCCTCTCCAAAGTAACCAAGATTCTGTAATTCACCATGCAAATTAATTACCCCAGGAACGTTCAGCTTCCCCAGGTTAGAGATCTTAACGTGGTCAATGCATGATATAAGTACGTGTGGAAATAGCAAAGTGAATCTCATTCATTTGAACAATTAATACATGTTAACAACACTAATAAGTAATGATGTTGATAATAATAATGAAACACAGTAAGGAGAAAAAAATAAGAAAAATCTTGGCATCCCTACTCTTTCATTCTTCCCCCTCACCATTCCTAAAGCAATAATCACCGCATCTTGCCAGTTTTAGCTTCATCATGTCTATCATTCTCGTTTCACTAATTTCTGACCCTTTTGGTCATTGAGCGGTACACTTAAGATAATCCCTGATGCTACCAGGAAGGCAAATGTTTTGTTCTTTTAACTAGCTGAATGCCAGCAGTTAATGGTTATCAAGATTAATTGAGGTCATCTTGCTCTTCTGAATTTTTTGTTTTCCAACTTGGCCTCTAGGCTCAATTCTACTTTGATATTCATACGTGTTAGTTTGGGGGATTTTTCATCTTTATATTTGATCACTGATTTTTTTGTCCTTTCTCTGCTAGTATGGCCGATATTGTATTACCAAAAAAATGTAGTTCAATGAGTATACTTTGTGCCCCTAGTTGCCACTTGGGGCATGTCAACTCTTGTTTTCCTGACTATATCAGAAGCTTAGAAGGGGTACAAACAGGCTTCAGGGATTTTCACGTAGTTCATCCATATTTGAAAATCTGGGCCACCTCTTTTCATCATATTTACATTGAATTCTAAAGCAGAAGAAATCTCGGTGGCAAAAAGAGCCTACAACTAGAGCAGAATAATCACTTCTTAACAGATTCCTAGAAGTATGATAATCTCTTTCATGAATGTCTTTATGAGGCATGAGGAAATATATGGTGAATGCTATTACCAAATGCCATCCCATGGAAAGACAGGCTCATAAAAATATGCACCATGTCCTCATTCACCTTATTCACCAGACCTGGGACTATTCAGATTCTGGCTCTTCCCCAAGGAAAAATGACCATGAAAGGTGAACATTTCGAGTGGATTCAAGATATTAGTCAGCTGTGACAGCACAACTAAAGATACTCATGAAAGAAACTTCAGAACTGCTTCATAAACTGATAAGTGAGACAGAGTATTTTGGGGAACATTAATAGCAGTGTGTCTTTTACTGTAATACATTTTTTTAAATTTAAACATTCATGCTACCTTCCAATCAAGGCCAAAAAATGGATCTGAATATGCAAAGAATGAATTTTGAAGCTTCAGAAGAAAGTACAGTTTTATCTTATGTGGGTGAGTCACTTCTAATCCTAAGAAAAGTTTTTGGGTGGTGGGGTTGGGAGTGGGCTGTTGCTACCTACTCTGCCTCAAGTGTAGAGCCATATGGAGAGCCACGAACACGGTTCTGCAGTGTGGGCCCCTCTTGGATCAGAGGCTTATTCGTGCCTGAGAAGGTTTAATGTGGCCTGTGGCAAGACAGAGAGAATAGAGGGCTGCACTGGGGAAGTAATTAATATCCCATCCATGACAGGGCAGGGGATATATTAGTCCTTGCCCATGGATCAAACAGAAGAGAGAAGGCCCAAGGCAATTTAATTACAATTTAAGAGGATGTTTGGAAGAAAGGGGATTCATCCAAGCAAACGGGATGAAAAGACTCTCTGAGAACCAGCATCTGAGTGGGGAGAGACCTGCTTACTACAGGACCAAAAAAATCTTGGAGAGAAAGAGAGGAGCTAAATACACATCTTCTCAAAAATAGGCCTTAAATGGCAGAAAAGATGGAGGAGTTTGACCTTAGAATGAAAATTGAAATTATTACTATCAACCTAACCTGGACATGCTTTATTGGTGATCTTAGATTGATAGGAAAAGTCTTGCTGACAGAACAGACAATCTTTAACCTCACATATATTGTAAAGGAATAGGACGAGACAAAACAAACACGTTTTGGTCACCTGTTGGCTCTTTGACAGAAGACAATCTAAATTTGAATAGCAGAATTTCATCTGTGTGAAAGTATGATCTTGAGTAATTTAAATTATCTGAGCCTCAGGTTCTTCCTCTGTTGACTGAGAAAAATAACTGGGACTCTTCTAAGAAATAAATGGAATGTTGGAAAGAACATCAACTCTGGTAACTGAGCTTAGAAAGTGAAATCAATTATTCTCCAGGACACAGTTCTATACATGCCGTTTTTTAAGGGAGCTTTAAAAAGGAGTGCTGGTACTTGTGTGAGGAGGTCGTTTCTTTGTAATTTTGAACAAGCTTTTTCTTGTCCTTGGAGGAATTATTTTTTAAATGCATTAATTATGCAGTTTGTGGGCTCCTATCCACAGTCACACAGGGACACACACACATAGAAAAACAGTAATCACCAGTCATACTAATACTGGTTAGCCACAATGACACATACCTCTGAGTAGAGATTCAAAAAGAAACGTTGGAAAATATCTTTCTAAACATATGTCTCATAATCATGACTATATCTTGAGTAGTGACTAAAATAGACTGACCTTGTGCTTTTTTAGTGTCCAAAAAATGTAGATTCAGCACATTCAAAACCACAAATGGCTTCTCCCAGGCTGCTGAAAAACCTTCTTGGTGAAAAGCTACTCATAGTTTGATGAAGGGTGAGCTATAAATTTTCCTGAGTTTCTCCTACATTTAAGAGACTGAGCTACAACTGAGTGGACATTAAGATGACTAATTCAGACTCTCCAGTCTTCAAGGAATTAGGCAGTAGAATTGGATAAACATAGTACTGGTGAACACCTGAGAGAGAGAGAGAGAGAGAGAGAGGGAGAGGGAGAGGGAGACATAGAAGGAGAGGGAGAAGAAAAGGGAGGGGGAGGGAAACGGAGGGGGAGGATGAGAGGGGAGGAAAGAGAAGGGAAAGGAAGGGGAGGGAAGGGGAAAGGGAGAGACATTATATGCCAATCACCAGATGGAATGGGGTGATAGGAAGTCAGGTAATGAGGTACCACAAAAGTTCTAAAAGGACCAGGTAATCGTGATACAAACCAATTCTCTCTGCCAACATCTCAGGCTATATAATTACATGATTCTCTGACTCCCTCCTTACCCAGAAATCCCCACACAGCCACAGAGATGCTCCAGTGATGTCAGTCACTCCACTGAGAGGCTGCCTTGACCCAGCCCTCTTGGTGGGGATGCTGGACTTCTCTGACCAAACTGAAAACCTTACAGACCCCAGACCTATTTTTTACAAGTCACCATCACCACACATTTTTATTTATGCATTTAATTTTATTTTAAAGAGAAAAAAGGGTAACATCAATGATACAACATTGCAAAACAAGATGGTGGGAGAGGAACAGTGGTTAGTACATTGCTTATTGTTATCTTCAAACTAGTTGCTCAGATTATG
The DNA here is from genome assembly GCA_004027595.1 of Dinomys branickii. NCBI lineage: Eukaryota > Metazoa > Chordata > Mammalia > Rodentia > Dinomyidae > Dinomys > Dinomys branickii. The sequence continues at coordinate 101,415 of PVLD010000705.1, forward strand.
AGATAATGCATGAGAAACTGATCACACCATATAAGCACAAATCTTTCATTTCAATGAACTCGTAGAAATTAGTAGTGTAGCTATGTAAACCATCTTGTAGTGTGTGTGTTTGTGCATGTATATACATATTTTTTCTTTTCCCTTCCTCCTTTTCTCCTTTCCCCCATCCAGTTTCACCTTCCTTTTCAACAGTCTCTTTCCATTTCTCAGTATCTATTGTGCATTTTGGATCTTATTTACTCTTTCAGCCCCTTACACTAGGGAGATAATATGATGTTTTTACATGTGAGACTGATTTACTTCACTTATGGGTATGGTCTCAAGTTTCATCCATTTGCCTATGAAAGTCTCAAGTTTATCTTTCTCTGTAGCTGAGTAGTGCTCCATTGTATTAAAATACCATATATTTTGTATCCATTTTTCGGTTGATGGGCATTTGAGTTGCTTCCAAGATGTAGCTATGAAAAATTGAGAAATTGTGCTGCTATTAATATGGGTGTACAGGTATCACTAGGGTATGATGTTTTTAATTCTTCTTGGAAAGTTCTCAGAAGGTTGAATAGCTAGGTTGAATGAGACCTCTAATCCTAGTTTTTTGAGAAATCTCCACACTGATTTCCACAGTGGTTGCACCAGTCTACATTCTCACCAACAAAGGAGAAGGATTCTTTATTCCTACAGCCCTTCCAGTATATGTTATTGGTTGAATTCTTGATGACGTTCATTCTTTCTGGAGTGGACGGAATCTCAGTGTTGTTTTAATTTATGTTTCTGGAATGACCAATACATTGAATATTTCTTCACGAATGTATTTGCTATCTGTATTTCTTCATCTGAGAAATGTATATGCATCTCAGATGCCCATTTTTATCATTATTTTCAGATGCCATGATACTCTACATAGAAAACCCTAAAAACTCCACGAAAAGACATCTAGATTTAATAATCCAGTCCAGTAGTGTAGCTGGATACAAAGTCAACACTCAAAACTCAAGAGCATTGCTGAATAGAACAAACTCACAGAGAAATTAGAGAAACCACACTCTTCACAATAGCAATATTTTTCAAAAAAAAAGAAATAAAAGAAAAGAAATACTTAGGAATCAGTCCATCACAGGAAATAAAAGATCTATACATTGAGAATTACAGTACTCTGAAAAAGGAAATATCAAAAAATGGAAAGAAAGTCCCTCCTCATGAAGAGGAAGAGCAAACAACCACACAACCAAAACCAACAACCAACAACCAAATGGCCATCCCAAAATTGTTGTACAGATTTAATGCATTCTTGGTTAAAATACCATTAGAATACCTCGCAGAACTAGAGAAAACATTCCTGAAATTCATTTGGAAACAGAAAAGACCTCAAATAATAAAAGCAATCTTGGGCACAAAACCAAGGAAAGAGACATCACAATCCCTGACTTGAAATTATACTACAAAGCTACTGTGATAAAATCAGCATGGTACTGGCAAAAAAAGAAAAAAATCAGACCTGAGGATCAGTGGAACATATTAGAAGATTCAGACACAATTACAAACACACTCGGCTACATTTTCTTTGAAATAGGGACAAATGTGTTCACTGGAAGAAAGATAGCCTCCTAATAAAGGTGCTGGGAAAACTGGCTGTCCACATGTACAAGACTAAAATTTGACACATGTCTATCATCATGCACTAAACTAAAGTAAAAATGAATCAAAGATCTAAATATTAAAACAGAAACTCTCAGTCTGCTGGAAGATAAAATTGGCAGAAATCTCAAAGACATAGGTGTAAGCAGAGACTTCATGAACGAAACCCAAACTGCATGAGAAACACTCCAAAGAATCAACAACTGGCATCTCATCTTATTAAATAGCTTCTGAACATCAAACAAAATCACCCACAGAATGGGAAAAAATTTTAGCCAACTGTCCCAAAGACAAAGGACTTATATCTACAACATATAAAGGATTGAATCAATCAGATCCCCCAAATTTAAAGATGCAATCTCCACACAGTTTATATAAAAATGTGACAAGAAGCACTAAACACAATTTACATGCTGCTTCATTAATCCCTTATAAAATCCTGCATTAATTTCCTTCCATTTACACTCATTCAGACTCTTTCTGCTTCCCAGTCACTTCTTTAAACTGTTCATTCTTAATCTGTGCTGGGAGCTTGGAGATTTATTTTTCCAGTCCCTTAGTACACTCTCTAGTGCTGCTAAGCTTTATAGAGTTTCTTTTACTGAAACTTTGACCCTGCCTTCATTATTTGACACTTCATGTGAAATTTCATCAGCCAGTGATGATAGTATGTTTCTATTTGCCTTTTCACATCGTTCTGAGTTTTATTCTTGATCTTCCCTTCTTTAGGAACCTAATTATTCATGTTCACTTTACTACAAATAGCCTTTTTTAGGAGAAAGTATCTAGTGAGAATCCATTTTAAAATGCCCTTTTTCCTTTCAGCAATTGGCTTCCATGTTTCTCACTATTTTTAGAACATGTCAATAGAAATTAACCTTCTCCAAAGATAACAGCATGCCCCATATATTCATTAGCACATGCAAAGATTCCTCGTTAAAGGTACCAGCTAACTCCCAGCATCATTCTTCTAGTGAACAAAATTTACAGGACTGTCTATCTAGGATACCAATTTTGGAAGGTTCAGAAAAATCCGTATGTCTCCTTTCCTTGCATATTTTATTATGGCCATTTTTCAGTAATTTATTCATGCTTCACAGGTGGCTCTAATTTGCATCAAAACAGGTTTCCTTTTCTGATTCAATACAACTCTGACACTTTGTCTTTGTCCTGTCAGGGCTCAGCAGCCTCCTGCACGGTTTTATGTGGGTCTCTCTTCTTTCATTCACCATGTTCCCTCCCCTAGTTACCCACCCATCTCCCTGTCACTATCAGTGGCTCCTTGGATACTTCCACTTTACCGCATTTGAATGATAGAACCCTTGGAATTTAGACTAGGCCTTATTTTCTGTCCACCATTTCTCCCTTAATTTCCTTTAACTACATAGCTTTAAGTGCCACCCACATGCTGATGTCTGTAAAATTAATTTCTGAGCTTTTGCATTGAATTATTTACCTTCTTTAATTGTGTGTCTCCTCAGCAGTTTTCCAACTTACTATGTGGTAAGTAAACCTGCTTGTGGCTTCTCTGTCCACTCCTTAACCTGCTTCATGCTACCTTCTCTGTCTGTCAGTAAGTATAATACCAAATGTTTACTTGATCTAACAAAAATGCAAGCAGTATCCTCTGAATCCTTTCTTTTACTTTGTCCCTAAATGAACACATCAGGACTTCATCTTAGATACAGCTTCCGAGTATAACCAAAACCTATCCAATTTTCTCTAATTCCGATGATTCACTAAATCTACCCAGTAAAGTTTCTCACCTGAACTGCTGGAATAGCCTCCTAACTCAAACTCTTACTTCTGCTCTTAAATTTATGACATCCATTCTCCACATGGCAAATTAGTAAGTCTCTTCTTCTTTCTATATTTAAATCAGGTCATGTCAGCCCTGTGTCTGTGATGCTTCCATAGGTTTGCTTTACCATTGGATTAAAAGGCAAATTCGTCATCATGGTTCATGAAGCCAGTCTGGATTTAGATTTCTAGTCATTCTCTGCATTGATTTCACTCTGTACATGTTGTTCTTTTCCATTTCTGAAATATACAAGCTTATTTTACCTTAGGGTCTTTAGACTCATGGTTCTATCTGCTTTGAAAACTCTTTTTCCTATTCCTTCCTGTGATTGGGTTACTCTCTCGTTGAAGGACTTACAGTGAAATTCTACTATGTGCCCACGGCTAAATTTTCAAAGGGTGAGGATATGGATCAATCGGAACCCTCTTTCACTTCTAGTTGGAGTGTAAGATGGTACTAAGTACTTTGCAAAATACTTTGATAGTTTCTTAAAATATCAGATGTATACCTGCCTTTTGGTAATAATAACTATGAAAGAACTGGGTCCGTACTTTGTAAACTCAATTCCTTGAAATGCTTTTTCCCCAACACAAGACTTCCTTTGGGGAGACAGAAGCTTAACTTCCCAACTCCTTTAAAACCCTGGCAGCTGTGGGCAAGTGAATATCACTTCAATTATTCAATCACTGATCTGGTAACAACACCTTATTAGGCACTCACTAACTGTCTGGCACTGTGTTAGATCTTACAGGTATAAAAATGAGTGAAAATATTGAACTCAGGAAGTTCAGTGTTGAGGAAGGGAGATATACACATAAATAAATACAATACAGTTTTTAAAGTAATAAGATGGCAAGTTAAATGCACATAAAGTAAGGAGTGATTAAGTTTATCCTAAGAATCTCCAGATTAAAAAAATGTTTAAATTGGCCAGGACTCATGAAGCACGCCTGTAATCCCAGCACTCAGGAGGCTGAGGCAGGAGGATCATTATAAGTTTGAGGCCAGCGTGGGCTACAAACTGAGTTCAAGACCAGCCTGAACTGCATAGTGTGATCCTGTCTCAAAAAAAAAAAAAGAAAAGAAAAAAGAAAAAATTTAAATTGGATCTTGAAAACTGAATGTGGAAATATTTAGATACAGACTACAGCAAAGAGGGAACAAAAAGCTAAATCATTACAGAAGAATGAACTGCAGGAACAAAAAGATAGGGGCACAATGAACTTGGGCCTGTGTGGATCGGTGTAGGACAGCTGTCTGTGGTATAGCGTTACCCAGATGGCTATCCATAGCCCTCATGTCCATCACACCTTAGTAGGTCATGGCTATGATTTTTAAACAAAATGCAACACAATATACAGAATAAAATTATTCGGATGCAGTGCAGATAGTAAGGCTTGGCATTAGAACACTTTCAGTTATTTCAGTGTCTATATTTTTGCAGGCACCTATTAGAGGAACTTTAAGACCCACTAATGTATTATTATCAGCAGTTTGGAAAACATTTCTACAGTAGGTGGAGACAGTTAAGTGTTTAAACACATCATCTGGAGGTGAGCTAGAGAGGGGAGACCTCAAAATAACTATGTAAGCATCAAAAGAAATGATGTTGAGAGCTTGAATTAAAGGTTATTGAGAATAGACATAGATATCAGGAATTTGAGAGACATTGGTAAACCATAATTAACATGAGGAATTTTGTTACTAACCAGATACACAAGTAGAATGTTAGAGGGGCTGGAGAAATGAAAATTAACGGTCATTTTCCAAGCTTAGATGGCTACATAGGACAATGAACCAAACAAAGAGAACACAAATGAAGAAGACAAAGGGAGAGAGCTTTCAGTCTGCTGGGTACAAGATACTTGATAAACGAAAGCCAACATATTTAGTGTAAGTTACAACTCTGTAGAGGAGGCACACTAAATACAGCATACTGATTTGACCTATAATTTCATATATTATTACATCTGTGTGTAATATTATAAGTTAATGCATTGATAAAATATAGTAACTATATATAGCAAATGATTAAATCAATATTCACTGCTAAACCAGTATCAACAAATGCATGGGAAAGCATAATTCAGGTCCCCAAAGAAGAGTTCTTATTTGCCAGTGATGCTTTTGAATATTTCTGTCACTTTTAATGTTATTCTTCTTTAATTGGAAATCATTTGTTTAACAAAGTACAATGCTTGTGTTTATATGCACAATTAATAGACATTTTCACTGATGTCATAGAATTATACTGCTAGTCATGGTTCTGGTAGGAAACAATAGTTCATGCAAGAGGTATGCATGAACTATCATCAAAAGAAAGCTACTGGTATCCTAATCTGAAAAGGTAAAAGGAATAAATACTGGCACCTAAGCCGCAGCTGCAACTGTGGAGTTGGGGCTTCCCAGCAAAAGCAACAGTTCTCTATAGCATGAGAGCATCAGAGCTGAGATAAAGTCAAAAGGAGCTATCCCCATGGATTCTCCTTCATCTTCTGATGCCCAGTGTTATGGTTTGTGTCTGGATGTTCCCCCTAAAGTCTCATGCAATCATGGGGTGGGCTTCTAGAGTTTTTTACTGATCCATAATGCAATGCTGGGATTATGGGTATGAGTGCTACACCCGCCCTGGGGTGGGGAGCCTGCATACAGTACAAGGGAGGGAAAGAGGCTTGCTCTCTGCAGCTCCCCCTTTTTTGCTCTTGCTGCTTTTGCTGTCTTCTGCCACCATGAACTGTTGCCCTCTGCCATGTGCCACTCTGCCTTGGAGGCAGCTGAGTGTAGACTGAAATCTCCACAAACCTTGAGCTGAATAAGCCTTTCCTTCCTTAATTTTTGTTTTCAGATATTTTGTCCCAGCAGTGAGAGAAAAGTAACCAAGATACCCAGGTAGAACCTTCCATTGGCCAAACTTAACAGGAAGCCAGGGAAGTGTTGTAAACCATTGCATGAACCACTGGAAGTAGGAGGAATAGAGAATGAATCCTAGAGGGTGAAGAAAACAAAAAGAATAATCAACATTAATAATCTGGAAGTCTTGCTGACAAATTAATTTAATTTCTAGATATTATGATCATTTCAACTAAATCAGTTTTGCCATTGTAACTTAAAGCCAATATCTGTCTTTCCAATGTATAATCTCAAAATTTATGTGAGACTTCTAATTCTAGTCCAGCATGAAAGAATATTCGTAGAAATAAAAAAGCTAAACAAAATGAAAAGTCAAAACTTTCTAAGATCCATCTGAGAAGTGAGGTCATCAGGAACACTGCTGCTCCCATGAATGGGGGACAGGCACAAGGATACTAAGAGTCATAGCCCACTAAGTGGATAAATCTGTGAGCAAAAATCTCCACAAGAACTAGTCCTGGCAGGGGAAAATCTAATGATGAATTTCTGGGGCCTCAAAGTGGCTAAGTGTGAGAAATAAAACTTCGTGAGGGACCAGTCTTGGGAGGGCTCCCACTTTTAAAATTTTACCTCCAAAATCTCTATCAGGTTTGTACAATGAAAATCAGAGAAACATTTCCTTGACCATCATACTCAAAAAGAGATAAGTATTTTGAAATATTTGAGCATTTGTTTTTTCTTAGCAATGCATGTCCTCAAAAGAAGGACATTTTATCACTCTAAATTATTATGAATTTGTGAGAATCTATTTGCTGTGAGGGGAGGGAAATATCTAATTTCAAATCCTGCCAGTCTTCTATTTAGGGGAAGGGAAATACATAGTATCAGCCCATTCTAGCTCATTATTTCCAACTGGGGTATACGGAGTGGAAACCCAGAATACCTGTGCAGTTCACAGTCCAAGAACACAGGATCTTAAAAGACTGAAAACTGATCACAGAACTGTGAAACACTTATCCTCCTACACCTTCCTATCAAACTATAAAAGGCCGACATACCATTGTGCTATACCCAGTATGTCATGTCTGGCTCTCACGAAAAAATGACAAAACATACTTAGCAGAAAAAAAAAAAAAATCACAGATCAAAGAGACTGAGAAACCATCAGAACCAGACTGAAATATGGCAAGAATGTTAGAATTATCAGACCAGGAATTTAAAAATTAGAGATCTAATGGGAACCAAGAAAACCACATAAGAGACCAGGTGGCAAATGTAAACACAGTAATTCTAAAACCAAATTATCCAAATGAAATACCAACTGTCTTTAATAAGCTCATTAGTAGGCTGGACACGTGAAGATTCCCTGGGCTTGAGGAGAACTTTCGGGAGAACTTCTATGTAGAAAAGTAAAGAGAAAGAACACCGAAAAAATGGAGCAGAGTATTTGAGAACTGTAAGGCAACCACAACTGCACAACAGAAAGATGATTTGGGCAAGCAGCAGGAATGCTGGAAGGGTAAGAAAGGAAAGAGAAGAGGAATATGTCAAGCAATAAAGAATGAACATTTCCTCCAAACTGCTACCATACCACAAACCGAAGAAACTGACTAACACCAAGACAGACAAATGTCCACACATGGTATCCATACATATTACTGTCAAAGTACAGAACACCAAAGTAAAGAGAAAGAACCTTGAAATAAACTAGGGCAAAAGCATCTCACTTATTAGGAAATATAAGAATTACATCTGATTTCTTCTCAAAAACCATACAAGTAAAAACGAGTAGATAGATATATTTTGTTTGTGAACAATAGATGATAGATTGATTGATAGATGCAACACCTAGAATTGTGTATTCTGTACTATTATCATTCAAGTGAGAACCCTAAATAAATACTTGTGTGAACAAAATTTGAAGGAATGTGTTGCCAGTAGACTAGCAATCCAAAAAATTTTAAAGACGTTCTTTGGACAGGAAAAAATAACGTATGTTACAAATTCACATCTACCAGAAGAAAGGACAAACATTGAAGGACAAATAAGGGAATGACAAAGTTTTTTATCTGAGGCTGATCTAACACATAACAGTTTGTTGAAAATAGGGGCAGCAGGAACTTGACTATAAATATATATTTATTTATATAATAAATTGATGGTCAACAATGATACAAAAGATGGGAGGAAAGAACAAGGAAGATTTTTATAAATTGTAAGGTGCTTGCACTATCTGTGAATCCATATGGTGTTCTTGGAAAGTGGACATAAATAAACTGTAAATGTATACTGTAATCTCTAGGACAATTATTAACAAAAGAAATGAAGACATATATCAGTATGCTGAGAAAGGAGAGAAGTGTAATTATATAAAATAGTTAATTAAAATAACAAAGCTGTGACTCAGTAGCACATAGAGCACTTGCCTAGCATGCACAAGACTGATCATCAGCATAACAAAACAGCAACGAAATGTAGAAAAAGAACCACAGATAAAATAGTATCAAAAATAAGAGTAAATATCAAAAAACTGTTACATTAATCTGACTATATATATCAATGATTGTTTAAAACATCAGAGGCCTAAATATACCAATTAAAAGAGATTTTCAGGATGGATCAAATACAAGACCCAACTATAGCTTGTTTACAAGAAAACCACTTTAAGTATATAGACACATATATATTAAAAATAAAGGTGGCACTATAATCCCAGCACTTAAAACATTCCTGCCAAGACTGGACAGTGCAGGCACTTAGCGAGATGTTGTCTCAAAATAAAAATTTAAAAGCACTGGGAGTGTAGCTCAGTGTGAAGGATCTGGGTTCCATGCAAATTAGTGCATGATAACAAATGAAGAAATAAATAGGAATGCAGAAAATACATCCTAGTAACATTAATCAACAGAAAGTGGAAAATCCTAAATTAGTTTCAGGCAAAGCCGACTTTAGAACAAGGAAATTTCTTAGGGATAAAGAGGTAGATTACATAATGAAAAATAGTTCTTCAAGAAGACCTAGTAATTCTTAATAGCAAGAATTGATAGAACTATAAGAAGAAGTAAATCAATCTACTATTATGGTTGCAAGTCTAAACATTCCTCTGTCAGGAATAGGCAGCTCTAGCAGGGGGGAAGTCAATAAGGACATAGTTGCACTCAGCAGCAGCACCACAATGTTGACTATAATCAACATTTATTGACTAGATCATCCAACAATTGCAGGGTACATGTTCTTCTCAAGTTTACACTTAACATACACCAACATGGCTGATATTCAGCCATAGAACACAGCACGGCAAGTTTAAATAACATAAAACGTGCAAAATCCCCTCAGACCACTGAGTAGACTTAAATGAGAAATCAATACTAGGAAGTTAGCTGAAAATATCCTAAAATACAGAGAGAAGAAACAAATAAATTTCTAAATAACACATATATCACAAAAGAGTAAGAGAGATTTAAAAACTCATTGAAGTAAATGGAAATACATACAGTACTAGTGCCATAATTAAGGATAAAAGTGAATTATTTGTTAAGAAAATGAATGAACCTTGAGACTATAATGCCACATGAAATAAGCCAAACACATAAATACTGCATAATTTCTCTTATATGAGAAATTCAAAATACAAGGAGCAAAATAAAAGATACACAATGGTAAACAGGGAAATGGATCTTTTGCAAAAGGGAAGGAGACCAGGAGATGAAAGGAGTGGGGAGGAGAAAGGAATGAAAAAAAGGAGAATTAAGATGTGGTGTGTACATTTTCCTACTCCCCCCAAGGAAGGCAATCATTATGCATTGTAAGTATGTACTAATAAAGATATAAAACCTGAAAATGCAACTCCTCAAATATTGTGCAGTACAGGAAAAGGGAAATATATAGCATTAAGGGCAAACAATACAAATGAGAAAGCATTGCAATTCAATAACCACAGTTTCCAAATGAGCACATGAAGAAAAAGAAGAACAAATTTAATCCAATATCTGGAAGATAAAAAATAATTAAAATCTGAGCATAAATGAATGCATTTGAAAACAAAATGAGCAGAGAAAAATCAGTGAAACTAAAAACTGGATCTTTTGGAAACAAAGAAACAGTAAAATCTAGAACCTTCTAGCCAAGATAACTAGGAAAAAAGAGCAAAGATAAAAATTACTAATATTAGAAATAGGAGTCGTACTACAGAGTCCACTACATTAAAAAGAATAATACAGGATAAACATTAATAATTATATGCCTACAACTTTGATATCATAGATAAAATGTTCTAATTCTTGTAAAGAACAATCTATCAAACAAAGGGAAGAAGAAAGATGTAACTTGAATAAGCCTACGTCCATTAAATAATTTGGATTAATACTAAATTATATCCTGAAATAGAAACTAACAGGTCAAGGTGGGTTTATGGTTCAGTTCTAAGAAATGTTGAATGAAGAAATTAGACCAACTCTCTAATCTCTTCCAGAAAATATAAACAGAGGGAAAATTTCCTCATTCTGTCAAGCAAGTACTGTGCAAATACCAGAACCAGACAATGTCACTGTAAAAACAAACAAACAAAAAAAAACCCTGCAGAACAATCTGAACATTTCTGAACATTTCATGAACATTTCTGACAAAATATTTACCAGTCAAGCCTAAGAACATATAGAAAGAATTATACCAGACAATATTTGAAAATTAGTTGGTGTAATCTGCAACATCATCAGGGTGAAGGAAAACATGGTCACATCAATAGGTGTAGAAAAACCTTTTGAAATAACGTAACATCCATTCATAGCAGAATCTCTCAGTAAACTGGGAATAGATGATAATCTCTTCAATTTGGTGAAAGACAACCACAAAAATCTTAAAGCAAATTTATGGTTTGTGTCTGGATGTCTCTCCAAAACCTCATGTAGTCATGGGGGCCAAGCTTTTTGGAGGCAGCTGAATCTAGAGTTTGTGATTGCTTCATGGTCCAGTGCAAGGATTATGGTGTGTGAGTGCTACCCTCGCCCTAGGGTGTGTAGCCTGCACACAATGTAAGGGACAGAAAGGCTCTTCTCTCTTACCTCTTGCCTTCTCTTGGTGCTTTTGCTGTCTTTTGCCGCCGTGGATGATTGCTCCTGTGCCGTGCCACCCTGCCTCGGAGCCTGTTGATTATGGACTGAAGCTTCTACAAACTGTGAGCTAAATAAATCTTTCCTCCTTTAACACTGGGTGTCAGATTTTTTTGTCTCTGCAATGAGAGAAAAGTAACTAAGACAGCAAACAACATACCTAATAGTGAAAAACTAGATGATGCTCCAATAAGGTCAGGAACAAAGCAAGCATATTCTCTATTACCACACCCTCTCAACATTGTAAAAGGAGTCTTTACCAAAATAATGGGCAATAATAGGGAATGCTATAGGCATTGAAAGAGAAGAAATAAAACTGGTTTTCATCACAGATGATGTATTTGCCTCTGAAAATTAGAGTGACCAAAAGACTCCTCTAATTAGTAATTATTTCAAGATATAGAGTTAATATATAAAAGTCAATTCATCTACTGTCCCCCAACAGTGAACAAGTAGAATTTGAAATTAAAAGCACAACAGCATTTACATTAGAACTCCTGAAAATGAAATACTTAGATATAATTAACAAAGTACGTTCTTGGCTATATGAGGAAAACTATGTCTCTGCTGAAAGAAGTTCAAGAATTAAATAAAAGGTGAAATTTTCCATGTTGAAAGATAGGAAAATTCAATATTAAAAAGGTATCAGTTACTATCAATGCATAGATTTAAAATCCTAACAAGTTATTTTGTAGAATTAAATAAACACATTCTAAAGTTTCTATGAGGAGGTCAATGATCATTCTATTGCAAATACGATATTAGAGAAAAACAAAGTTAGAAGACGGAACTTACCTATTTTCAAGACTTACTATAAAGCTGCAATAATTATTACATTGATGTATGAGCAAAAGAATAAGCAAATATGTCACTGGAACATAATATTCCATAAATAAAACCATGTAAGTAAATCAATAAATTGTTGCCAAAGTGGCAAAGGTAATACAAAGAGGAAACAAAATTTTCAGCAAATTGTGCTGAACAACTGAGCATAAATAAGCAAGATGAGGAATCGAGACACAGAATTTAAACCCTCCACAAAAAATTAGCTAATTATGTACCATAGACTTAAATGTAAAATCCAAAGCCATAAAACTTCTAGAAGACAATGTAGGAGAAAATCTGAATGATCTTAGGTTTGATGACTTTAAATACAACAACAAATGCAGGATCCATGAAAACAATAATTCACAAGCTATATTTCATTAAATTTAAAAATCTGTTCTTTGAAGTGCATGGGGGGAAGAAAGACTGAAAGATACAGACTGGGAGAAAATATTTGCAAAAGTGATATGTGATAAATGAATGTTATAGAAAATATTGAGAGAAATCTTAAAAATTCACAATAAGAAAAGAAACAACTTTGTTAAAATGTATAAAAGATCTAAAGAGACAACTCTTCAAAGAAGATACCCAAATCACAAATAAATCTATATAAAATATTTAACATTGTATGTCATTAGGAAATTCCAAATGAAGAACAATAAGAAACAAACATAAGCCAAAATCTGAAATGTTAACCACATCCAGTGCTGGTATATAGGGCTAGAGCAATCAACTCTCATTCACGCTGCTGGGAATGCAAAATCATGCCCCTAGTTTGGGTGGCAGGCAGTTTCCTACAAAACATACTTTTATGCTAAAATTTAGCTGTCACTCCTTGGCAATTACCCAAATGAGTTGAAAACTTACATTTGCCCTCAAACCTGCACACAAATGTGTATAGCAGTTTTAGTCACAATTATCCAACCCTGGAATCAACGAGGATGTCCTTTTAAGGTGAACAAATAAATCAATGGTAGCACATTCAGAACATTGATTATTATTGTTCACCACTAAGAAGAAGTAATATTTTAGGCCATGAAAGAAAAGAGATAGAGGAACCTTAAACACTACTGCTAAATGAAAGAAGCTAACCAGAAAAGGCTACCGAGTTTGTGATTTTAATCGTATGACAATCTGGAAAAGGAAAAACTGGTACATAGCAGAATCAAGTTTCTAGGGGTGTAGAGCAAAGGCAAGGATGAAGAGGCAGAGCACAGAGTTCATATAGCGCAATGGAATTATTCTACAGGACAGAGGTCTCCAGTTCCCTGGCAAAGGACCAGTACCAACTGTTGCTTGGCCTGGAAGCCAGGCTACACAACAGGCAAAGAAGAGATGAGTAGCAGACACATGAAGCTTCATCTGCTTCAGCAGCTTCAGCTGCTTTCCATCACTGGCATCACCACCTGAGTTCTGCTGCCCATCTGATTAGTGAGACATTTGATTCTCACAGGAAAGAAAACTCTGCTGTGAATGGCTCCTGTAAGAGATCTAGGTTGTGCACTCCTTTGAATCATCCCCAAACTGAAGCCCTGTGCCCGATCTATACAAAAATGTTCTTCCCCAAAACCAGTCCCCGGTGCCAAAAGGGTTGAGGTCTCCTTACTAATGACACTACAATGGTTGGTACGGGTTACTGTGAAATTTGTTAAAACATAGAATGTACAACACAAAAGTGATTGCTAATATAAAGCATGGTATGCAGAAGATAATGATGTGCTGATTGGGTTCATATGTCCTAGAAATGTACCACAGTAGTAGTGTGTGGGACATTGTCAGTGAGAAAGGCTGTGCATGGGTAGAATATCTATACTTCCTGGTCACTTTTGCTGTGAACTAAAAACATATAAAAGAATCAAAGTTTACTTTTGTCTTGGTTACTTTTTTCTTCTTGCTGAGACAAAATACCCAACACCCAAAGTTAAGGAAGGAAAGGTTTATTTAGCTTACAGTTTGTGGAGGTTCCAGTCAATATTTGGCTGGTTCTGAGGCAGAGTGGCACATGGCAGATGGCAAACATTCATGGCAGCAGAGCACAGCAAAAACAACCAGAGCAAAAGGAAGGAATAGCAGGCAAGCAGCCTCTTTCTACCTCCCTTACATTGTGAACAGGCTACCCCCACGCAGGCGTGTAGCACTCACATAACCTCCATGCCCTCCTCTTCCACAGGCTCAGGATATATGCAAAGTAAGCACCCTGGCTTCCTGCTGAGTCACTCAGCCAAACCTCTAGACGCCCCAAGTTGACACAATGGATCAACCATAACAATCCACCCCTTGTCAATGTGGCAACCAGACACATTTCCTTCAACCAGTTTCCAGATACAAAGACATTATATTACATTAGAACCATAACATTTTGCCCCCTAAAGACTCATGCACATCCCTTTATGCAAAAGGCATTTAATCCATCTGCAAGAGTTGCCAACGTCCTAACAGTTTCAGCATTGCTGAAAAGTCCAAATCCCAAGTCTCCTCTGACATGTAAGGCAAACTCTTTAGTTACAAGTCCCTGTACAAATGAAAAGTTAAACACATCCAACATTCAATGGCACAAAATAAACATTACCATTCCAAAAGGCACCAATGGGAATATAGAGCATTGCTCCAAAGCAAGTACAAAATCCAGCAGGGCTAACGTTGTGTCCTGCAATCCCACATCCAGCATCTGAAGCAACTTGTGGCACACTGTAAGCTCCAAAGGGCTTGCATGAGTCCACCCCTATGGCTCTTCTGGTGGTTACAGCCTCCACAGCTTCTCTCTTAGGCTCAGTTTGCTCCCTCCTTGCGGCTTTCCTCAGATGATCCACAGTCCTGTCTTTTTTAAACTTCTGAGGTCTCCAGTGCAACGTTTGCTTCACACTCACAGCTTCACATATTGCCCTCTCAGGGGCACACTGCCTGGCCTCCCAGGCATTCTGAAATCTGGGTGGGAGCCTCTAACCTCAGAACTCTTGCATTCTCTATGCCCCTAAAGCCAGGTCCACGTGGATGATGCCAAGGTCTGCTGCCCCCTGCGCAGTAGACAAATTTTCCTCTCTCTTAGCCATAGAGGTTGAGTGCCTGGATTGCTGGGCACACTGAATCCAATTCTGAGGAGAAAATTCTCTATGCTGCCTCCATTCTCGAACATGGTGTGGCCACTGCTGCTGTTCTGGAACATGACGCTCTTTGTCTTCCTTCTCAAGGCAAGGTCTCTCATCTTTACAGTTTTGAGCTGCAAAGGGTGGAGACTTGTTGCTTCTTGTGATACCCTTGCACCATCCCTTTTATTTTCATGTTCCTTCTCAGCAATAGAGATCTCCTCAGCCTTATCTTTAAAGTCCATAGCTTTACTGGAGCTTCCTTTCTGACCAAACACAACATCTTAAATCATCCTGCTGGGCTATTTGCTCTCAACTGTCAATGTAAATCTGGCTTAAAGCCCCCAATAATAGCCATGCCACTTCCCCAACATTTGATTGCCTTGAAATTTCTTTTGCCAGATTAATCAGTCCACTGCTGCCCTTAATCTCAGTTTTAGGCAAAGTCTTTGGACAGGAGCAAAATGCAGACAAACTTTCTGCCAAGCCATAACACACATCGTCTAGAGTCCAACAACCAATGCAGTCTATCCCAACAAAAATCTCCCCAACCTGATCTTTACTGGCAGGATTTCTGTCAGCCTTTTGGTCTTCTGAGCTCTGACCAGAATTTCCCAGAAAGAGCAGCCAAAGGCGTTCCAGCTCTACTCTTCCAGGCAACATCTCTGAACCATTCCAAACTCTTCCCACAAGCCATTTCCAAAGCCTCTTGAACCACATGGTCAGGTATAGTAACAGCAATGACCCCACTCCTGGTACCAAATTCTGTCTTGGTTATTTTTTTCTCTTTGCTGAGACAAAATACCCAATGCCTAAAGTTAGGGCAGGAAAGGTTTATTTAGCTTACAGTTTGTGGAGGCTTCAGTGCATACTTGGCTGATTCTGAATCAGAGTGACACATGGCAGATAGCAAACATTCATGGCAGCAGAGCACAGCAAAAACAACCAGAGCAAAAGGGAGGAATGGCAGTCAAGCAGTCTCTTTCTACCTCCCTTACATTGTAAACAGGATACCCCCACCAAGGAGGCATGTAGCACTCACATAATCTCCATGTCCTCCTCTTCCACAGGCTCAGGATGTATATAAAGTAAGCACCCTGGCTTCCTGCTGAATCGCTCAGCCAAACCTCTAGACTTCCCAAGTAGACACAATGTATCAACCATAACAACTTTTTAAATTATTTCAATGTGATTTGGATTGTCAGGGGAAATGAGATCCAGGGTTCCTGGTAGCCTAGAGGGCCACTTGCGCTGTTGTGAGGTTTGGACTTTTAGCTCACTGGAGTAACATAGAAAGTTGTGGTTGGGTCAAGTGCAGTGCTAAGTAACAAACAGAATCAAGCTGTGAAATTTATTGGAAGCAAAAATTCTCATTCACAAACCCTTAATTAAAATAATAGTTATTTTAGAATAAAATTTATAGAGTTGTCCAGTTTGGGAGTTAAATAACCCAAACTATAGCTGGTAATTGTAGTAATCATAGCCCTGACAGCTCTCCCTAAATGACTCCTGAGGTCTTGATAGTTTAGTCCCTAATTTTCAAAAGATGCCTTATATGGTAAATTATGTATAATTTTAGTATATAATATACTTTGGGGATTTTGAGTTCTTATAATGAAAAGATGAAATGCAATAAATACAAAAGTTAAACTACATTATTAAACAAACTTTTTGAGGAAAGAAAAAAGTTTAATTCCTTTATAGACAATTTACTTTTAAAACAACTCCATAGTAAGTATTCCTAGTCATTTAACTGAATTCAACCGTTAACTGAGTCAAAGAAAAGAAAAAAAAAAAAAAACAAGAAGAGACAGTCATGTCAATTCTTCCAGATTATAAATTTAAAATATTAATTCAACAACCCGTTTTTTCATCAGGAAGTTGAAATGTTTGACAATTCCTTGACCTACTCGAGGCCCAGTTTAAAGTCTTGTGTGGTCTGAATTTGTGTGGCCATTCATCAATACAATGATTCATCAGTGGTTAGGCTTCCAACACACTAGAAGATTTTAACTTGGGCATTGCTGGGAATTATTCAGAAAGTTGGCTTCTCTACTCTGTGGAGGAAAGGAAGCTGAGGATAAAGCCATTATTTTATCATGGAGCTCTAAATGTTTACAAACTCTGATGGATTTAACATTTTCAATGAATACGTTAGCTAGCCAGTGATCTGTGTGTCTAAGGATTCAGTGTATGTAAAGAATTCAGGAAACAAAATTGAGGGTTGTTCAGAAATCCACAAAAGGTCAAGATGGAGATAGTGAGGAAACTTGTCATAATTTGAAGAAACAAATTTCTTACTTTGAACATTCCTTATATGGTTTAACTCCACATAGTCACATGACATGAATAAGTCCAGGAGACTTTTTTAAAAATGTTCTTCCTGGGGCTGGGGGTAAAACTCAGCAGGCACAGCACCTGCCTGACAAGGGCGAAGTCATGAGTTTGATTCCCAGTACCAAAAAAAGAAAAGTTATTTTTTCTGAATAATTCTTCAACTGACAGTTTGAAACCTACTGATAAAATTAAGAATCTATAAACAGTTACTGGGTTTTGTTTTTGCTATCTATGTGTACTTTATGAAATTGCTTGATTTTAATATAATTAGTTGAAGGAAATACATCAAACAAACACATACACTCATCATTAGCTGTTACAGTATGAAGAAAAGACAGAAAATTTTAAAACATTTAAAAATAGAAAATTTAAATCTATTACTTATTCAGATTCAAAAACAATGTAATATTTCTCTGAAGCAATCAATAAGTAATGCATTTATAGTTTGCTGAACAAACGGGAAGGACATATGGAGTCCTTTGGTTTCCTTCTGGCTAGCAAGTCCTCCTCATACAAAATAAGTAGCCACATAGACACACAAACATATGTATACCTAGACCACTACTGTGGAAACCACCATAGCAATTTCCAAACAACAAAGCCCTGTTTTCTTTGTTGTATCTGGAAGGTGCTAAGGAATATGTGTCATGCTGACCTCTTTCTCTGGTCCTTTGTATGGTCTGTTTTAGAAAAGACTTTCATCTGTTTTGTGGTTGTTAGGTTTTTGATAATTTTGTTGATGAGAAACCATTTTTAAATGAGCTACAGACCTTTCTCCAGACAATTAGAATTGGAATTGGATTTGGATTTGGAATTGGAATTGGAATTGGAATTGGAACTGGAACAGGAACTGGCACTGGAATTGGAATTGGAATACAGCTAGTGTACCCACCAAAAGATGATTACTCACCAACAGATGGTCAGATAAAGGAAATGTATCTAGTGGAATACTACTCTGCTACAAACAATGACACACTTGAGACATTTGTAAGAAGATGGATGCACCTGGAAAATATAATGTTCAGTGAAATAAACCAGACACACATGTTTTTAAAAAAGGAATTGGAATTGGTACTAGAATCCCAGAGCACCCCACCTTTCACTCTTGTACCTTACCAAGGCCATACTCCACTAGTGGGTATAGAACTCAGGGCTCCTCTTCGCGGCTACCAGGAGCTCAAAGCCTGGGGAAGACAACGAGGGACAAGAGGGTTATAATGCATTAATAGCATCCTGGGTCAAGTGTACCTTGGAAAGAGAACATACAAGGCACTGAAAGGCAGTGCCAACCAGGAAGGCAAGGCAAACAACACAGGAAATTGAGATTTTGTCCCTGTAACATATTTTTCTAGCAATATGGTGGGCTGAACCCAGGACCTTTACACTGAACTATATCCCCAGCCTTTTGAAACTTTTATTTTGAGATAGGTTCTTGCTAAGTCACTAAATTGCCTACACTGGGCCCAAAATTGTGGTCCTTCTACCTCAGCTACCAAGAGAGGTAGAATTATAGGAGTGTGCCACCACAACACAACTCTGTATATATGTGATGTTTTCCTCAGTACTAGGGCTCAAACCCAGGGATTCATGTTAAGTTCCCCAGACTGATCTGGGACTTGCACTCCTCTACTCTCCACCTCGCAATTAGCAGAAGCTATACACACCATCGCCATACACAGCCAGCAGTTTTTAAATGACTGATGCATCAGTTTATCCAAACTGCTTTTAAAAATGAGAAAATACTTTCATTAACATCCTGGTGTGTGTGTGTGTGTGTGTGTGTGTGTGTGTACACATGTATGCTAACATAGGAATTAGTGTTATATTCATGGGACTTTGTTGTGTTTGGAATAAACTGGTCACCATGAGGTGAAATGCAATAAGTAGTGAATCTATAGTTCAGAATCAAAGTTAGGGCTCTCACTGTAGGTTAGAATACCATGCACGTTAAAGCAACACATGAAGTTGTAAGATTGGATTAGCTCCACAAATGAGGAAATATAGAGACTACCTGAAGAAAGATTCCTAAGGGGGATGCCAGAAGGCTTCATGTAAAAGGTGACATCTAAATAGAGCCCTGATATATTGGTAATATATCAGTAGGCAGAGAGGTACTAAACAACATTTCTTCCAAAATATTCAAATAAGGTATGTGATGAATATTCAGGGACTAGTGAATTGTCCTTTAGGGTTACATTCAAACGTACTGACTTAAGCTGTGTACAGTAAAATAGATTGGAAGAAAGTGCAGTATTGAGATACATAATCTTCCCCCCCCCCCAGTACTGGGTATTGAACTCAGTGTCTTCACATCCATGTACATTCTCATGCCTTTTTATTTTTTATTTTGAGATAGACTCTCATTAAGTTGCTACACCGCAGACTGTGCCTACACTCAGTCTTCCTGCTTCAGATTCCCTGAATGCTAGGATGATAGATGCGCATCGTCCTGCTCGGTGAGAAATATAACACTTAATATTTACCTCATACTGTAATCAGCAAACACAGAAAGTAAATCATATAGCAAGTAAAAGAAGAAAGAACAATTGAAAAATGCAAAAGGATAATAACATGGAAAGAGCTAGCAGTACTGTGTTAAGAATAGACAGACACTGCCGGGCATATAGCTCAGCAGCACAGTGCTTGCCAGGAAAGCACAAGGTCCTGAGTTCAATTCCCAGCACACACACACACACACACACACACACACACACACACACGCACACACACACACAAATTTAAAAAAAAAAGACAGACACTGGAAAAGAATGGGAAGCTAGACAGTGAACAAGAGGAGGCTAAAATAAGAAAGAGGCTGCAGTACTTAAGGACAAGTGACCCAGGCCTTCCCGGTGCCCTGCTGAACTCCGAGACGGCAGTGTTAGCTTCCGACGGCACTGGCCAGACCCAAAGTGCTGATATGCCCTGTTAGGGTGACAGTTAGATGGCTCTGCTCCTTCATGCAGGACTAGTTCTGACTGATCTCACTGTCTGCACACAGCAGCTCCCGGGAGAACCCTTTCCTTCACTGAATGGAGCTGTCTGAAGATCATGACTGGCCTCTTACCAAAACAGTCCTCACTAATACTAAATAGATTCAAGAGTTACTAATTGTATCAAAATGCCAGCCTGTCTTCCCCCTCATAGAAATGAAATTTTAAGTACATACTCCAAAAAAGAAACAAAATTCAATATTAAAAAATTACATATGCATCCATACTCTAGTTAATCAAAGATAAACATTACCTATAGTTTAAATTAACCTATGGCACAGAAAAAGAAAAGTCCACCAATAAATAATACAGATGCAAGAGGTGTAACACAAATATGTAGTAAATATTTATATTTAAAAAATTTATTCATGGCAAAGTTTTTACTGGACTATTGTTTATTAAATGTAACCATCCACTGTAGCTTTTGATTATATCTCGCATATATATTTTTCCTTGGTCGGCAGTGGCATCTTCAGTTCTGGCTTTTAAGTTAAGGAGCTGGGAATCATGTATGGTCATTTTCATATACAAGGCTGAGCCACGGAAAACACAATTTTACTGACAGCAACTGTGTGGCCTGCACCCTCGCATGCAGGTCTCACGGCCCCCATAGTTTCATCCTACTGGACTTTGAGCAAATGGGACTGTGGTTTTTATCTATGAGCATGGTTACACAAAAGCCTTATTCACTCAAAGTCATGCAGGCCCTGAGTTTTCAGAACTTACTTTCTCTGGAGGTTAAGAATCACTCCAACAGCTATTTTAACCTAAGAAATGCTGATATGTATGAAAGACTGTGAACATTTTGTATACCATAGGTTAAGCAAAAGAATAAATAATTCCTATTTCTCCTTATGTAGTGTATAAAACAAGACATTGATTATGCACAACTTAGAAACATTTTCTTGGATCTCGTCTTTTCTTCCTGTGGTTGTGTGCTAATAGGTCTCTTTTGTACAACTGAGAAAACTGAAGCAAAACTTAGACTGAAATATGTAGATGGCTGTACAATAAATACCTTTTGAATTTTTTTTTTTTTTCCTTTTTTCCTGGACCGGGGATCGAACTCAGGGCCCTAGTGCTCAGCGGCAAGCACTTAGCCCACTGAGCTGTACCTCCAGCCCTATACCTTTTGAATTAAGTCATGTTTGTTTAAATTATTTTAGTCAAGAAAGATAATCCACTATATCTTCAAAATCATCAAATATGTAGCTCCAGTTTAAGAATTATTCTTATTCACCAAGTAATCAATACACGTTTATCACAATGATAGAAATTTATTTAAGTAAACACTAAGGCACACAAGTCAAAGATTCTAGTCTTAATTCTTTCAACTGGTTCTTGGGACACCAGGAAATGAAGAAATTCCCAACTTCTCTGAAATGTCAGTTCTTTGCCTCCTTGCCTGCCTACCGGGTACAGTATGAGACAGGTTGCTTCTCTGGCCCCATAAAGTGTGAGGTTAGTGCCAGATCTTCAGCCCTTCCTAGAGGTTATTCCAAGAACAGAAACTTTCCCACACAAGTCCAAATGGTCTAGGGGAGGGCTCCCTTGACTGTAAAACAGTACAGATCATCTTTAAAGTCTCTGCACTGACATTAAATAATTGCCCGTGTGTGTGTGTGTGTGTGTGTGTGTGTGTGTGTGTGTGTGTGTGTTTTATAGTATTGCTTGGCTTATCACACATTGTAAGTCATTATCTGAAGACTCCTCTTGGAATAAAACCGAAAAAATAACAAATCTGGTCCGTTTTGCTTGCGCACAATTAACCTTACATTTCAGACTGATTGCAAATCTAAATAATGCAGTTGTCTACAAATGCAGCCTCTCTCTCAACTCTCAGCTACGTGACATTCCAGATTTACCCCTTTAAATTTATTTCTCTAGCAATATCTTCCATTCAAAACCCAAAGGAAATATCTTTCTAACTAAGCAGTCAAATTCTCAACTCTAAAGGAATTCATTTTAATGCCACCTCTTCCCGGTAAGGTATCTTCCACACAGGCAGAATCCTCAGGTTAAAATACACAACTGAGAGACTTTTAGGACTGTGGACCACTCTGTCCTTTGGAACTGGATGGTTGGGGAGGAGAGGTGTATTTTCTGAATCCAAGTACCAAGTAATAAACTATGCTCTTCACAACATCATTTCATTGAATCCTCATAGTTCTTTATAAAGGATACATTATTGTGCCTATTTTAGGGTAAAAATGATCTATACACAGGTCAAAGCAGTGAGCCAATAAAACTGTGCTTCTTAGTAAAGATCAGAAGACCTTAATAATCTGAACCTAGACGCTTTAGTATGGCCAGTGTTGGATAAACTGATTTAACTGGAAGGCTCACACCCAGGATTTGTGTGTGTGTGTGTGTGTGTGTGTGTGTGTGTGTACAAGCATGCTGTGTGTATTCGTGTTATTTGGGATTATTGTGCTATAAACCCACTCTTCTCTTTTATCAGTCTGTCTAGTTACTAAGGGGAAGAATGGTTGTAACAAATAACCTAATATTCCATTAAGCTTACTTGGGCCCATTTGCTAGAAGCCAATTTGAGTTTTTCAGATTCATGACCTTGTGAGAAATTATTACTGAATTTTAATACATTAATCTTCTTACTGCTTATTCCCATTTCAACTCTGTGTGGTGCATATATTCCCTGAAGGTCAGATTCCTGTGTGGTCCATATATTCCCTGAAGGTCAGATTTTTAACATGAACATGGAAGCTGTCCCACATAGACCCTTCCAAAAATTCAACCACATTCAAGGAATAAACAAATAAATCTTATATTTTATTGCAATAACTTCCCAATGGTCTTTTCCATCTATTTGCTTATCATCTTCCCACAAATCCTTGGAAGATAAAAATAAATTTCCAACCAAAAGACCTGGCCTGTCCAACTTAACCTGTGATGGAATTACAGTTGGAGTGATACTTATGCAAATGACCTTGGCAGGGGTTGCAGATATAACTTGGTTTAAGAAAGAAAGATGTGATTAGGTTTCTAATTTCTAAAAGTTCACAAAGTACCAATTTTGAATTCATCACAAGTTCTTAAATTGTCTAGAAATTAAGACTGGGCTTTGTCACAAGGCTTTGACCTCTGATTTGCTAATAGTATTAAACTGAAAATGTGTCTTTTTCTACATTATTTTCCCAGAAGAAGATCTCACATGGCTTGATTTTCAAAATCACAGTTGGCCTTCAAATTCAGAGCACCCATATTCCAGTGAGTAACTTATTAATGGAAGTAATAATGCTAGTAATATTTTATAAAATCCAGTAATGCTAATGATTTTTTGTGTTCATCTCAATTATTTCATTGTGTGCTTATTAATCAGACTGACAGTTTTCAAAGTAGGGCTTGGAGAGACTTAAGGGTCCCTGAGACCCTTGCAGAGGGTCTTTGCTGTGAAACTAGAACTCAGAATAAAAATAATAAGGTCTGATGTATACTGCCTTACTTTTGTCCTCCTAAGACCATACAGTGGAGTTTCCAGAGGTTATAGTAACAACACAACAAATTGAAAGCAGAAGCAGATACAAGAATCCAGCTGAGTTGGACATGTTGTGGATGCTAAGAATCCCGGCACTCTGACACTCCTGGAGGCTGAGGCAAGAGAGGAACAAGTTCAAGTGCAGCCTGGGAAATTTAGCAACTTAATGAGACCCCTGGCTCAAAAAAGAAAAAAAGTGAATAAAGGTTAGGGGTGCCACATACTGGTTCAATCCCTGGTACCACCAAAAAAAAAAAAAATCTAGTTTTCTGTTTATGAAAACACACATTAAAAAGATTGGGGAAAAAAGGAATACTATGTCACGAGTTGTTAATTATATTCTCATTGGGGTGAATGGATAATTTTGTTTTCATAAAATGTTGTACTGACATGTGGAAGGCTTTTGCCATTTTAATAAATTATATTTTGAAGATATTTTAAGTTGTGATTAAAATACAGTATAGACAAATATAACTCATACAAACAAATGTTTTGTGGAGCTTTCAACAATATTCAGGAGTGCAATGCTGGGTCCCTGAGACCAAACAGTTTGAGAACCAGTGGAACCAGACCAATGTCAGTAATTTCTTGCAAAGGAAGCCAAAGATCTGATGAATTTGGTTAACTTTGGTTTTTAAAAGAAATATTCACAAAGGAGCCAGGACAATGAAATATAGAAATACCACATATATTTCCTTGGTTCAGAATATCTTGATTTCACCTAGGCAGTCTGTCTTGTGTGCGTTTGTCTCCACATCTCCATTTTGTAGATATACACCCCTGATGGCTCACTGTTGGAGGAAGGTTTTGTAGTTTCTTTGCGTATACACACACGTGCACACACATATACCTTATAAGCATTATAAGCACTCTTGTATAATCTTCAGTTGTAATTTTTCCAACCCTTTGGCTCTATGAGTCACAATTTCACTCTTACAATTGGGTTTGCACCCATTCCTGATGAAATTGGGCAAGCTACTGGGAAAGCACTACTAAACAGTCCACGGGGGAAGAAATTTGGGCCTCTAAAAATTCTTTTGCTTCCTTCTTTTTTATCCAGGTACTTTGTCAGTTGGTGCTTACTGTGAACTTCCAAAGGGCTGGTTTTAATTCTCTGTGCCCCAACAATAATGGCCAGGTCTCTGTCTTCCTTGTGGGCACCTGAAAATGACCATGCGGTAGGCTCGAGGTTTCAGGTGGCAACCAGGAGCTAGCCAGCATGCTCCATGGATACCCGAGTCTTCCAGCGAAGACTCACTTAACCCCCCTTTGGACATGGCAGATTAGCCAGTGTCTGGAGACATATGGTGACCCCATCCCTGCCAAAGAAAGCAAACCATTCTGCCAGGGACATGGGCAGCTAGTGCCAACTCCCAGGCCTCCCTTCCCGGGGGACAGTAAGTGAGCACACCCCCAGCATTGTCGTTTGTTTCCAGTCCAGCAGCGCTCTGAGCTCCTGGGTATCACGGTGTCAGGCACACAGCAAAGGAGAAACTGTGATCGATAGGTAGGAGAGACTTGATAAAGGGGACAGCATCCTTCTCTGATCTCTTTGCTGATAGGAAATGCAACCCAGTGGCGCCCAGATTCTGCCTTGGAAAGTCAATCTGGATACCAGCTGAGGAAAGAGAGCAGAGACCAAGGACCTGCCGCTGTCTGGGCAGCAACTTCATGTTTCACTGGTCTGTGCCATAGAGAGGTACTCATACCAACCCTGCCAGTGTCTTTAGAGGTCCTGAAAAGACGAGGGTCCCTTCCTCCTCCCTCCCTCCCTATCTTCTTTCTCTTTTCTTTTTTCTCTCTCTTTCTCTTCTCTC
Source organism: Dinomys branickii (assembly GCA_004027595.1). Taxonomy (NCBI): domain Eukaryota; kingdom Metazoa; phylum Chordata; class Mammalia; order Rodentia; family Dinomyidae; genus Dinomys; species Dinomys branickii. The sequence goes on from PVLD010000705.1 coordinate 127,360, forward strand.
TCTTTCTATCTTTTGTTTTCTTATTTGTTTAATCAAGAAGGAAACAAACTTGTACTTCTTATATTTTTTTAACCGAATTAGTATAGAAAATTAGCTATGAAACTGTACGTGTCCCACATGCAGGACTGAACATTAATTCTTCTACCCCAGGAAACTACAACTAAATAAATTTTTGCATTCAGAATATAATCAAGTGTTTGTGGTGTATGATGTGTGTGTATCCATAGCACAGTAAAGGTTAACAGCACAGGATTTGGAGCCAGACTGCCTTGTTTTGAATCCTGGCTTAGCCATTTACTAGGACTATGGGCAATTTACTCTGACTTTCTGAGACACAAGGGGCTATTGACATGCTTATCTGCTAGAGCTGTTAACAGGCAAAGCACATAGCATGTTTCAATTATACCTGGCATAGATTGATGATTAATGAGTGCTGAGTACTACTGCTATTTTATTATTACTATAATTGGTACAATTCTTACTTACATAGAACTCCTTTTTAAAATTTACATTAAAACATACTGTTTTTAACTTTACCTTTGTTTTATCAGATAAAATAGCTACAAGGCCTTTCTGCATAAACACCGATCTGCCTCATTCTTTTTAGGTAGCTATACATTTTATTATATAGATGTACTTTTAAGAAATTCAACTAGGTTCCTATTGACTGCTACTTGGGTGTTTCTAATATTTTTCATCCTATAGAAACTGCTTAGAATTTCTTTTATGAATATATCTACAGGAAAAATTTCTAACAGTGGATTGCATTGCCTAAGAATGTGTTTTGTAAATCATAGTTTTAATTTTATTTGAAATTTTAATATTTTGGGAATTTATATGTGATAAACTATAAAGTAGGTGTCCAGGCTTGTTTCTTTCAATATTGATGACCAGTTATGCAATTTTATTTTTGGTGTCGGGAATCAAACTCAGGACTTTGTGCTTGCCAGGCAGGCACTGTACTGCTGAGCTATATCTCTAGCCCCATGCAAACATTATTGAATAAAATATATTTAAGTACTGATTTGAAAACCAATTTGCAATGCACTGAATTTTGGATTTTTAATTTTTATTCTGTTTCATTGATCTATATTTTTATTCTTGTACAGTACTTTCATAAAACTATCACGTTTGCCAAGTGAAAAATACATTTAAAAATTTTACACAAGTTCATAGGAATGTGAGCTTTGGACAGATTGGATTAATGTGTAACTGTCATATATCTACACGCCCTTTGCTTGGCTATCATCATTATTTTAATTTTATTAATCTACTAGTTGGAAATAGTACCATTTTTTCATTTCACTGAATATTTTCATTCCAGATCAACACTGGATATGTTTCTACATATTTGTTTGCACTTTGCATATCAGTTCTTAATCAAGTTGTATTTTTATGTTTCATATATATGTATTTATGCACATGGTTTTAAATATTTTCTATTTCAAGTAATTTCTAGTCAGTTTCTATTTTAAATTTTTTAAGGTTTTGGGTTTTAATTTTATGTTTATATGCTTGTACTATATATTAATAATAATTTTATTGTTTAATGTTTTCCTTGGTAAGGATATGAGTTGAACATATTATTATTTTCTGTACTTCAATGCACAGATATAATGCATCAGTTAATTTTCTGTCACTGTAACAAATACTTGAGATAATCAGTATATGAAGATTAAAGGTTTACTTGGGCTCATCAATTTAGGAGTCTTGATCCACCATCAATGACTGCCGTTGCTTTGGGTGTGTGCCAGAACATGATGGCAAGAGTGTATGAGGGAGCAAAACTATTCATCTTTTGACCCAGGGAAAAAGAAGAACGAAGAGAGGATTGAGGTCTGTGGTGAATTAACTAATGCTCAACTTGTAACACCCAGCTGAACCGAGTCAGTGTGGTTCTGGGGATAGAAGGCCCACCTCAGAATTGTTGCCAACAGCATAAGAAGAGAACTGGAGTGGGAGATCATGTCCTGTTGGTTCTCCTGGAGGAGATGTCTTGCTGGATTTCCTGATACGAACTTAGCTGTTATCATCAGAGGAGCTCGGGTTCTTGCTGTCGCTGAGGAGGACAGCACTTCTCTTTGGGAGAGGGCTGGTCCTTACTTTGAACATCAATTCCTGGCTCCAGTGCAGATCTCTCAGCATAGTGGCACAAATCCTTTGTCCAACTGGTGTACACTTTCTAGTATCCACCTCTGACCTTTGGGTTTTCCCAGGACAGATCCTTTGTACAGACTGCATGAGACATTGTCATGGGCTCTAGGCCTCCAACTGGGCTTGTGCAGGACATTGTCACTGGCTCTAGGTCTTCAGCAGGACTCATGCAGGCCACTGACATGAGATCCAGGCCCTCTGCTGGATTATTTGTGTCTCTGGTGTGTGGACAGATCTCCAACATGCTTCTGTATTTGACTCTCAGGTGAATATTATAAAATAATCCTATAAACTATGTGTCCTATATTAAATCTTTTCCCTTGTAAACCCTGACTACAATAGGGCCCCATAATGTTTTTCCAAAGAACACCCCAAGGACTTAAAGACCATCTATTAGACCCTATTCGTTAAAGTTTCCACCATCTCCTATCAGTGCAATGCTGGATACAAGCCTTTAGTATATGTGACTTTGGAGAACACTTGATGTCAGTGGTATGCCACATAACAAACTAACTCCAAACAGACATTTCCTCCACATTGTCTTCTAGATCTTTTGTAAATTTTTATATGTATGTGCTTTATAGTACTGGGGATTTAACCCAGGGCCTTCATGCTGAACTGCATCCTCAGCACTTTTAAAATTTCATTTTAATTTTTTATTTAATTTTTAATTTTGAAACAAATTCACTAAATTGTCCAGGCCAGCCTGTGATTCTCCTGCCTCAGTCTCCAAGAGCACTGAAATTACAAATGTGTACTAGCACTCACTCAGCTCTATGTACATATATTTTGAAAGAACTAAAATTTATTTTGGTATAAGACTTCATGGGTATTTACAAATATTTCATTTAAATTTCAGATGTTAACCAATTCATAATGTTATTTCTTGACTATATTTTTAATAATGGTTTGGCATACTACAATTATCAAAGACAGAAATCTACACATTTGTGTCATTTACATCTTCTACTCCTGCATCAAAATGTATTATGATAGCCTTACAATATGGCTAATATCTGATTTGACTCATACTAATTACATTCTTCCTCTTCTGAAAAATTTTGAGCACTGTATTTTTCCAAAGTTATTGTCCTTTTCTAGTTTCTTTAGCAGAAAACGTATATACTAGACTGTGAGTAACTTAAATAAGATTAATTGCATACTTTATGTATCAAAATTATTTATTTAAATGAGCAGTTCCTGTAGCATAGTCAGAGAATGTCTCGGGTGCAAGGGCTGACATCTATATCAGAGTGAAGTCAGAGACGCTCATGCCGAAGGAACTGTGTGTGGCTTGGCCCTCACTTTCTTTCTTTTATTTTTTTATTAGTGCCTCTTTGTCATACATATTGGTCACTTTATTCATAGGGAATTTTTACCTGTACATAATATATCCTAATTCTTTTTTCCCATTGCCTTTCTCTCCTTTCAATCCTTCTTCCTCTCCCCATTGACAAAAGCTTTGTTTCCCTTTTTTCCTTCCACTCTCTTTACACCTTTTCCATTCCTTCATTTCCTCCACACCCCTCCTTTCATCCTCTCCCAATTTGAACATGTTCTTCATATTTCTCAGTGTCTACCCTCCATCATGCTCCTTACTCACCCTTTGGGTTTCTTGCTGAAGAGAAACAATGTAATATTTAAACTTGTGAATCTGATTTATTTCATCTACAGTTATGGTCCCATTCTGTGGTTTGTCTCTCCACTCTGTTGGTGGTTTCTTTTGCTATTCAAAAACTTTTTAATTTGACGTGATATCAGATATTGATTCTTTAAAGTTTCCTGTGCAATTGGGGTTTTATTCATCAAGTCTTTGCCTATACCTATGTCTTTAAGAATTTTATCTGTTCTATTTTCTGGCAGATTAAATGTTTCAGTTTTAATGTTTAGATCTTTGGTCGATATTGATTTTAGTTTAGCATATGGTGAGAGATACGGGTCTAGATTCAATTTTTAAGATATGGAAAGCCAGTTTACCTGGAACCATTTATTAATGAGGTTGTATATCTTCCAGTGAAGGTATTTGGCCCTTTGTCAATAATAAGGTAGCTGAATATACTTCAAGTTACATCAGCATTTTCTGTTTTGTCCCACTCATGGTAAGGTCTGATTTTTGCGCCAGTACCATCCTGTTTTTTACACAGTGGCTTTGTAATATAATTTCAAAGCAAGGATTTTGATGCCCCTTGCTTTGCCCTGGTTGCCCAGAATTACTCTTCTGGTTCTATATGAATTTTAGGATTGTTTTCTCTGGTTCTGGGAGATACATTATTGATATTTTGATTGGGGTTCCATTAAACCTATATAACAGTATTGGATGTCTAGCCATTTGGGCCATTTTCACTATATTGGTTCTGCCTACCCAAGAACAAGAGATTATCTTCCATTTTCTGATGTTGTCTTTAATCTCTTTTATCAGAGTATTGGAGTTTTCAATGTATATCTCTTTCACAAACTTTGTTAGATAGATTCTTATGTATTTCATTTTTTGATGTGCTTTGTGAACAGTTTTTCCCGTAATTTCTCTCTCTCAGTGAGTTTATTATTCATGTACAGTAATTCTTTTGACTTTTGAGTCTTGGCTTTGACTCCTGATATGTTGCAGAATTTGTCTAGGAGTCTTTTGATGGGAGTTTCAGGGTATTTTATGTAGAGTATCATATCATCAGCAAATAATGATAATTTAACTTCTTCCTTTCCTATATATACTCTTTTTAGTTCTTTCTCTTATCTAATTGCTTTGGCTAGTGTTTCCAGAACTATATTGAACAGGACTGGTGATTCTTGTTTTGGACTGTGCATTCTTGTTTTGTTCCTGATTGTAGAGTGAGAACTTTCAATTTTTGACCATTTAGTATGAATTTGAATTGTAGTTCTCTTCTTTGGCTAGATCCTTCTCTGATATTGGTGTAAGAGTAATGTTTGCATTGAGCAGTGACTTTGGGAATATCGCTTCCCTTTCAAATTCACTGAAGCATTTGAGGAGTATAAGCATTAGATCTTGTCTAAAGTTCTTGTACAATTCAAGAATGGATTCAGCAGGACCTGGGTTTTTCTTTGTTGGCATTTTAAAGTTACTTCTTCAATTTCATTGATAAGTATTGGGTCATTTAAAATCTTTATATCTTATTGATACAGCTATTGTAATTCATATCTGTCTAGGAATCTATCTATTTCTTCTGAGTTTTATGTTTCATGAAATTCTCAAAGTAGGTGTTGATGATCTTCCAGATTACTGCAGGTTCTATTGTGATTTCACCCTTTTCAATGCTAAGTGCATGGATCTGAGCCTTATCATTCTTATTTTTGATAATATTGACTAAGACTTTTCTGTTTAATCTTTCAAAGGACCAACTCTTTGATTCATTGAGTCTTTGTATTGTCTTCTTAGGCTCAAATGTGTTAATTTTTGCTCTGATCTTTATAATTTCCTCACTTGTACATGCTTTGGGTTTAACTTTCTCTTCTTTTTCTAGAAGACTGAGGTTTAACTTTAAGTAATTTATTTGAGCTAATTCTGTTTTTCTGATGCAAGAATTCACTGCTATAAATTTCTCTCATAAGACTACATTTATTGCATCCCAGGAGTTCTAGTATTTTGTCTCAGCATTATCATTTAATAGTAGAAACTTTCTAATTTCTTCTTTAATTTCATCTGTGATCCATTAGTTGTTTAGGAGAATGTTACTTAATTTCTGTGTGTTTATATAGTTTTTGTAGTTTCTTTTGTCATTGATTTCCAATTTAATTGCACTATGATCTTGTAACTCTTCCCAACTTCACATTCATCAGTGTCACTTGGGTAAGCTGAAAATCCATTATGATGGAAATTAGCAGATGCTACACATAGCATTTATTCCTGCAGAGGACCTGCTGTGTCAAACATTTTCATTACTAGTTATCATAATACAGATACAGATATCATATAACTAATTACCATGATATATTTTTTCAGAGTCTAAAAAGTCTACTAGATCTTTATTTTGATAAATCTTCCTGGATATTCTTGTCAACCTTTGAAACTCTCCTTAGAGTTCCAATATGGAGTCAGGAGGAAGTACGTTTTCTTGAACTTTTCTTGTTTTACTGAAGAGTGTGGGAGAACTACAATAGGCAGAACTTTGCCATCTCCATAAGTAGTTGTGCTTGGCAGTCTTCGTTTTTTGCTCACTTCCCCTTATTAAGGTGCTTGGGTAATCTATAGGAATAGCAACTGCTTCTTGCCACCTCCATTCCGAGTGGCCCCTCGGAACCGTGCAGCATCGGTCAAGCATCTCTCCTCATCCACCCCCAGCAAGTGCGGAGAAAGGATAAGTAAACTCAAGGTTGTGGTCCTTATTTACAGTTCAGAAGTAAAAGAAGCAATTCATAATTGAGCTTGTCCATCTGCCCATTCTATCTCTTCCCCTAGAACTCATTCATTCCATAGTTTTTTTTTTTTTTTTAATTTTCTGTTTTCTTCCATGTGTTAATTGCTAGCTTATTGCTGGAGATTATAACTCGAGGTGGTTCTAAATCTCTGAGTTGGGGTTTTGGCCATTTTTATTTGTTTTGTTTGTTCTTTGTATTTGTTTGTTTGGACATCAGGTAAGTCACTGAAGTGTAAAAGAGGGGCTTTTAATTTCTAGAGTTTTCATTTTTTTTCTCCTTAATCTCTGCCTAATAACCCACACGTCTCTTTTTGTGCAAGACTCCTACGGGGTGTTAATGAATTATCCTGGAGTTTTTCACTTCTTTCCCCAAAAATGACACTAAGAGCCACAGTGAAGTCACAGTAATTCAAGTAATTCATCTTTCTTTCTCCTACATTCCTCACTTTGAGAGTTTGTGATCTTAAGAATGTACCTCTTATTCTGCAGCATTGTATATGTGCTTGTGTGTCTTTGATGATATGTTCTAGTACATTTTATTAGATTGTAGGAAAGAGATATGATGTTATCCTTGGGATCTCCATATTTCCTGAAACCACCTTTTTTTGGCCTGTTTTGATGACAATTATCAAAAAAAAGTGAAGTCACACATGCATATACATTTATGTACACATATACTGTATATTAAATGTTACTGGACTTATAATATAAAATTGGATGGATGTTTTTCTTACCTTTCCCCCACTGACTCAAATAGAGCTGATTCAAATGAAAGAAGGAGCATGATTGGATTAAATTCCTTCTGACTGATTTAATTTCATAAAAACTATAAAACTGCTGCAAAAACCAGTTTGGACCGGAATTTTCCTATGACTAAAGAAAAAACCATTGACTCTATATATTAGGAATTCCATTTAATTACTTTAGACACCATGAAAAGTTGCTGATATGGTATCTCTGACCTGACCTTGAAGTACAACATATCCAGATCAAATGAGTTTACATGGGAAGGGTACAACTACATAATTACAAGGTACATCTAATTATTTGCAACAATTCTGTCTCTTCTAATTCTCTTCATTAAGTTTTAACGTTCTGATAAAAATTGAAGACATTAAGGAGCTCCTTCTTTTCCCTTTCAAGACAGAAAGACCTATGAACATTGATTTAAAAACTCATTTGTATTTGGTGAAACTGGGCAAAGCAAACAAACTACAGCAACAGACATTTTATGCATTTCCTTGAGCTCTTGTCTTCATCCTGGCAGAGGGATTTGAAATTAGCCCAACAGCAATAATGTGATCAACTTTTGTTCAGCCTTCCTTTGGGCTCTTCACACATCTTGTCTCATTTTAATCATCATGACAACTTGGAGGTGCAAGTATTATGATCTCTCCTTGACAGGTATGGAAATGAGGCTGAGGGTGGTGGTAAAGCTATCTGTGTTGGGAGATCATGAAACCATATCTCTCCAAACTCTTTTCATTATTCTGTAATGTTTCCCAGAATAATCAAGAACCTTACATTCTTGGGAACTGCAATTACTCTTTAAAAACGAATTACTCAACTACGCATGTGGCCAAATCATGTGGCATGATTTGTAATTGAGGCCACTATAGTTGATTGGACTTGTTCATTAGGCTCTAGCCAGAGGTTGTAAAGGGGTTAAAAATATATCAACAGTAGTTAAATTTAATGACAAAAGAAAAATGACTATTAACTTTCTTACCCTACTTTCAAAAGCTCAAGTTTTTATAAGGACACCCAAATGGACCATGACAGAAACTTTTCATTTTTTTGTTAATGTCTGAGTTGCTTGTCAATATTTGCTGTGCTATGAATTTAATCACATACAAGTCATCACATAAATCACATACGATTGTTTGGTTCATAGTAAGAGTCTTAAGAAGTGGGTACAGACAATGGAACAAAAGAAAACCAATCATACTTTCTATTGTTTCACCTGTATATTATCCTCCTGCGCTTGGTACAGCAAAATTTGTCCATGAGATTTACGGCTTTAAATAAAATGAATCATTCAGATGTTGGTCACATTAATATAGTTTTGGACCACTGGTGCAAAAAAGAATTGAATGCATCCAGTGTACAATGTACTTGGAACAAAACCCAGGGACATAAATGCAGGCTTTAATAGTCTACAGGACCAATTTAATATAAAAATGAACAGAGAAACAGTCCTCCTTAAAGATAATCCACTTTCCCTTGCCTCCTCTCACTGCAAGGCTAACACTGAGAGGCCAACAGAGGGAAACAGTGAAATATTCTTGCTCTCCTTGAAAACGAGTTGGCTAATTGTTGGCTGTCATTGGCTTCCAGTAACTATTGGAGAACCAAGGAGAGAAAGCCAGATGTGGAGTGTTTAATACTTAATGGAGATTCCCACTGCTCCCTGCAGTCAGAGAGCAAGAAGGAGCCAGATTTAAAGCCTGGGGGAAAGAGCCAGGGGGTGAAGGCACAGGGAGGTCTGGCTTGGAGGATGATGACAGGATGGAGGAAATATCTGCACAGAACAGATACACCCTAAAACAGTCATCATCCTTTTTGCATCTCTGTTTAGGAAGATCTCTTACTAAAATACTCAGTCCCTCTTGGGAAGCTCACGGACTTGGGAGAGGTATTGCTTTGTTGTAGACCGAAGTCTGAACCCTTACTGGAGGGTCAATGAGAATACATCACATGGGCGTCATCTTTTCCAATGTTTTCATAATTTTCCTCCTGTGCAAAGTCGGCCAGGAGGAAATCTTGACAGAAAGGTAATGACTCCACAGAGAAGAAAACAGTGAGCTATTGCCTTCCCCTAGGCTGGACACAAAAAATTCCAGACAGTCCTGGCCACAAAACATGCTGTTTGATCTAAACTTTAAAAGTATGTTTTCTCTACACTATCAGTTCATTAAAAATCCACTCTTCCAAAGCTGCAAAGACTTGTAGTGTTGAGATTAGAGTTAAATTTTTAAAAATAGGAGTAAAACAACAACAATCTTGAATGCCTGATGGCTGGAATTTATTTGGCACATTAATGAGCTCATTCTGGTGAGCTCATTTAATTGTGATGAATGTGAATTATAAAGGAAAAATATTCAATCTCACTTGTAATGGGTTTAAAAATGTGAAGTACTTCCTCTTTGCTTCCTTTAGAGGAGAAGGAGAGAACTACTTTGTTTCAGGTATGTTAAAGTTGTAGTGATTCACTTTGGACCAACTTTAGTCCAATCAGCAAAGCACTAGCAAGAAAGAGCAATTTTGATTCCCAAGAAGAGCTTTGAACTGTGCTTGATTCCAAAGACACTGCTGCCACTTTGAAGTCTGATAATGGTGCACGTGGCCAGCATTTGACAACACTGAGTTGTGATGGCTCCTCAGTGAAGGTGGCATTAGTCTCAGTAAAATGAAACTCTTACAAGTGAAAACACAAGCAAACTATTTGGTCATCTGTAGAGAAATTGCTGGATATCAGATTCCAAATTTGAACTCATTAGTAGAGCCCGAGCTTTACTGAAATATTCTCTTGAGGCCAAAGACCAGAAAGAAAATCACTGCAATTTTATGGGAGAAAATACAAACTAATATAAGCACTGCAATTATCAGGAAATATAAAAAAACTAATTTTTTTCAGAGTAGGCAATGAAAACAATACGTAAAAAAGATGTAATGTTTTTAAAATAAGCTTACTCATATTCGTAATGGTTTGGGATCCTTGGGAAAATGCACCTAATACATGTAAAGCAGAGAGACACAAGCAAAAAGAATACACCTTTAGGAAATGTGGGCACCACCTTCCTTTGAGGTTATTACTATTACAACTCAAGATGACACAATCATAAGGTAAAGTTCAGCTATCATATAATTGCTCCAGAAGTTAAGAGAGACTGGTTTTTATCTGTGAACTAAAGAAACTGTAACTGTTATCTTTGTTTTGTATTTATTTTTGAAAACGTACTCGCTATGACTCTGGTTTGTGGGAAGAAACACCAATATCATCCTTGCTCTGCCTCGAAATAATTTTTGGATGACTTCTAGCCTCTCTTTTTATTCCTATACATTTGGCCTTAATTGTTCTTAAAGTCTGGATAAGGTAGGAACCCGGAAGAGACATTAAGCTCTTTCATTCAATACGGTGTTCCCTGTTCCACCGGACATGTAGTTTTCCGAGTCTTGGTGGGTCATTGCTGGGATTTGTAGAGCTTGCTGCCCCTGAATCATAGGAGCCCCGGAAAGGTCAAGTTGGAGACCTTCACATACTGGACAACATGTGTAAGCTTGAAGCTTCATTGATTGGGAGAAAATAGTTCAAACTTTAAGATTGGCTGGAGGAGCAGCAGGTCCCTAATGCTTTCCTCCAAGTTCTTTCCACCTTTAATTTAGATATTTCAAGGGAAATTTAATCCATATGTTTTGGAATCCTTTGGGCTTAACTCATAAATATGTTTCAAGGACAGCCAAGCTCTGTGCTCACTACAATCAAGGAGTTTCATGGGGCAGCAGCACAGACAAAAGAAATTTGATATCCAAGGACCCATCACCGAAAAAGGCAAAGAAATAGTCAAGATTACCTACTGTCTATAAATATTTTTTGAGCAATAATTTACTGTGCAACACTGTCGAGGCAAAACAAGACCTTTATGACTGTTCAATATATGTTTAGGTGAGATACACATACAGTTAGTACCTGTCCTTTCCTGGGAAAGAGCAAAACACAGTCTTTCCTATTGTCATTTATAGAAAAGTTGACAATTTAAGAAGGAAATGGAAGTTTCTCCTTAGCTCAGAATCTTCAAAAATTCAGACACACTCTTCTCTCTTTGTTTCTCTCTTTCTATTTCTGTTTGTCTCTTTCCTGTGCCATGGTGACTCTGCCAGGCACAGGCTAAGAATCTTTGTACCTTCTGGACACCACTGCTGGGTAGATAATTTTCACTGCTGGGTGTGGTGGCTCATGCCTGTAATGCCAGCACTCAGGAGGCTGAGGCAGGAAGGTCCTTGCAAGTTCGAGACCAACCTGGGCTACAGAGTGAGCTCAAGGCCAGCCTGAACTGCATAGTGACACCCTGTCTCAATAAAAGAGATAATTTTCACTGCCTTTCTTTCTTAAGTTTATATCGCTAAAATAATATTTTTCTAAATATAAAAAGATATTCATTATTGAATATGAGTTTTTGAAACTTAATATCCCTTCATTTTAAGATTGTTTTATGTTTTCCTATAGGACTATATTGTCCTGGTTATGAATCCTTATATACTGAGACAGGTAGATGTCTCAGTGAAAAAAGAATTATAACCCACACCCTTTATTACTTTTTTTGATTGTTGTTGTTACTTAAATATCAATTCAAGGTGACAAATCTCTATGTACTTTTTATAAGGCACTATCTTTGGGGGCATTAAATGCTTTTAATTTTTAATGTACTATAACATCTCTGCTTGAGTTTTCATAAATAAGGACTAGGAAGCCCATGGCCCACTTCTATATCAGTTCAGATTTCCAGTGGCACCTAATACCAAAGCATCTGAGGGCATATAACATCTAAACACATTTCAGGTACTAGAGAAGCTCTGGTATGGTTGTTATCCTCACATTCTCACAGGAGATGAGAGGAGGAAATATAGGGTAGGGTGATATGTCAGTTGGGACTCAGGGATCCATGTGCCCTGAATTCTCAATGTTTGATTAGAACACACAGGAGGGCCACCAAAGAACAAAAGCCCACAGAGCCAAGGTAAGGTGACTTGTGGCTATGCTATCATTAGCCATACCACCGTAGCGTTTCTTACCTAAAGGACAATGATAGCAATTATGATGCTATTGGTTCGCAAATCTGAGAAAAGAATGAGTAATAAGGTAATAACATAAAATATTGCATAGCCGTCTTCAAAGTTCATCTGACTCCAGGCTGAATGACCAAAGACTTCTGCCTCATGCAAAAGAATGACCTTGCATTTTTACTCTTAATTTTTCCTTAGGAGAGGGTTACACACAATTTAGTTGTAAGGTAAAGAAATACAAACAGGTTCAAAACAGCTCAAATTATTCTTTTGTGCAGGTGGAACTTGGTACCAAGTGATGCTCATTTTCCTCCACGGTGCCCTTTCACCCCCAGGAACAACACCTGTGTATTTTGACAAGACTCCTTAAAGTAACTTGGCTTTGCCCAAAAGCCTAAATCCATCTTGATGGGTGTGGTGAATTTTGAGGTGTAACAAGCCTTTCACAAAAGGAAAGCAGAGACAGAACATGAAAGAGAGGAGAGAAACTAAGCAAGTGGAGAATGTTTACTGGTTTCCTGACTAGCAAGAGCCACCAAATCCCTCTCCTGGTCTCAGTGCAAGATAAACAAGGAAGGGATGGTGCTTCTCAGCCTTGCTTTGAATAGCTCCAGACCAGGGCAGCCTTAGCCTGAGCAGCCAAACCTGATGGGACCTTGGCAAACTACCTGAGTAACTCCACCAACCCTTCGCTCACGTACTGCCTCCGGTCATTAGACTGCTTCTGAGCAGCTGGCCTCAACCCTACCCACAGGCACACAAAGCAGCACTCTCCCCGTTGTCTTTTCATTGCTAATCCCTTGATGGGTCATCATGGCTGCAGATGACAGTTCTATTTATGTCAAACAACTGTTTTAACTTGTAAGATATTCTTAGACCTTTTTTCCACTGTTTTCTATCAAGAAGGGCTATTTGGCTTATATACCTTAAATTCTAAGTTTTGTAACACTTCTGTGCATAAGAAGATCCAACACATTTCTACCTCTAGTTGACTTTTTTTTATATCTTACTAGTAATTGAAAGTGGTCCAGTTCAACCATGTGTGGATTTTCCTAATTTATCTACAGAAATGCCCTGAAGGTGATGACTGAGCATAGCATGTTAAAGCGAATATCACCAGAAAAAAGTTCTAACTAATGCAAAACACCATTTTGTGTTTTTGTGAGCCACTTCATCCCTTTGGGGTTCACAAAAAGAGCACTTCCATGGGGGGTGATGGAGGAGGTACATAGTGGCAGAAAGAAAAAATATAGAGATATTCAAACTATCTCAACGAGGAAGCTGTGAGTAGGGAGTTACCACTGGGGTTAAAAGAGGTAAACATGCAATAGGATGGGGAATGTGGAGAAATAATCTCAATATAAGAATACCAATTACTCTAGCTCTGCAAACTTGGGAGGTTCAGACTAATAAGGCTGTGTAATGGACACTGACTGTGTATGTCCAGCTGGGATCCACCCTGCCCTTTTGCTCACACCAGTTTAATTGATTCTGGGCAAACTCCCTCCCATTTGTTCAATCCACCCCTCTCAGCCTCTGTGTGGACAAGTATCCTAAGCCCCAGTCAAATCCTTTGCCTACGTGGTGGCTGTGGTGACTGGCACAATGTTGACCATATGGTAAACCAGGGTCCATGTGGGGAGGGCGTAGGACTGGTGATACAAGTACTGGGAAAAACAAAATTGCAATGAAAATAGCAAATAACCAAACAAAAGTTCCATGTGGATACGTTCTCTTAGGTGAGAATGAAGAGGTCAAGTTCCAGGAAGCACAGAGAACAAAATCAAGTCCTGATGACATTCTCTGGGTGCCTGAATCAACTCTCCAGGCAGGTTTCTCAGCTAAATCATCAGCTATATTTCCTTTTCTGTTTCATCTGGTGGCACTTTGGTTTTCTGTCATTCACACCTAGAGATCCTGGGTATGGATGGGCATGGTGGTGCATGCCCATAATCCCAGTACTTGGGAGGCTAAGATTGCCACAACTTTGAGACAAACCTGGGCTACACAGTGAGGTCAAGGCCAGTCTGAACTGCAGAGCAAGACCCTGTCTCAAAAAGAAACAAAACAAAGCAAACAAAAACACAAAAAGAAATCTCAGCTAGTACAAATAGTAAGACTAGTTGCAAGTAAAAAGAGGCAGAAAATTTTTAAATGAGCACCTTAGATTATGTGGTGTGAGAATCTATATTGCAATAGTGAGAAAACTATGTGATCATCTCAATGAAATACATTTCATAGACTCCAACACCACATGTGCATGTTTTAAACCAAAGTCTTAAGAAGAAATGGATGGCTGCTTCCTTATCGTAGTCAGAAGCATCTATTTTTAAATGTCACATGTAGTGATGAAATGTGCTGTAATTAAAATTAGCTACAAAAGACGATAGGTAAGTAGGTACACCAAAGATTTATGGAATTGATACTTACACAAATTGCTGGTACAACTCTTTTCCTCCTTTTGCTGCTGCAACTTGAGCAAATAGCTCTAGAATTAATGGAAAAAAATGCAGATGAATATAGCTGAAATATACTTTAAAATATAATAAAATATATTTTAGTGCCAAAAGAATACCAATGTATATCACTGGTATAAAAACTGACCAATAAGTCTCATTGTTCAGAGAATGTAGTTTATGAAATTGATGATTTGGCAGGAAATGAGATTAATAATTTGAGTTATTTAATATTCAGTACATAACTGACACTGGAACGAATGCAAACTTTCTAAAATTGAAAGCAACATCAAAAGAAAAATAGAGAAAGATGTGAAATAGGAAATGATCAGCAGGTTACCCAGCTGTACCTAGGAAGCCTCAGAAAAACATAAAAGACAAGCATGAGACTGGGGGGAAGAGTGACTACAAACATCTATAACATGTAATTCTTAGTAGGCAAAATTGTTTTTGCTAATTCAAGAAGAAAAATACTTATTTCCTAATAGAATTCTAACTAAAAGACACGGTTTCATAATTCTTGGGTCAAGAAAAAGCATTTCAAAGGGTCAAAACAGGAAATGGGCATTCTTATAATCTACTAATGGAAAAGAAAATGGTTTAAACCCTTTTGGAAAGCAACTAGCTCATAAGCAAAATGAACCTTAAACGTTCATATTTTGGATCCAGTGATTCTGCTCTGTGGTGTTTCCTGAGGATATAATCAGAGATAAAAACAAACCAGTGAGACCAAAACTGTTCAAAAGAGGCTTATGTAAAATAGCAAAATAGACCTAACTGAATAAATAAATAGTAGCACATCCATTTCATTTAAATATCACAAAGATGTGTATAAACAAATTTTGAAAGCTATAAATTTTAGTATATTATAAAGAATATTGTTTACTAAATGTGACTAATAGCATGATATTGTACTTATAAAAGTTCATCTTTGGCTCTTTGTGGATTATTTAAAATGATAGACTAAAAGACAAATGAGAGATAAATTGGTAACTAGTCATTCTAAATCGTCTGCTATTAATTTAACAACCAAATTCTTCCAGGAATTTTTATGTCTTTAATCAAGTTTTATGTTGAATATACATGAACAGGTTAAGTGTTTATTGCATATAATTTTCCTTTATATAAATGACAATTGTTAAGTATCCAGACAGATCTCTCTTATCATTTTGTGTGGTTTATTTCATATTAAACATTTAAAACGTGTTTTTCAGACATATTTTGTAATAGGACCACCAGACTGAGTTGTGCATAAACTGTTAATGTGGATTACTCTGTATGTAAAAGCATGTGTTTGGGAGTAATTACACTTCTTCTGTGAGTCCTTTGGAAATCATTCTTAGACAATATCTGGGGGAAGAATTTTAAATTCGTGACATTGCAGTGAGATGCCATTCTTGTACTTTTGATTCAATACATACATGAAAAGACATGGAAAAACTACTTAAGTCTTGGCTTGGTCATTCATGAGAGGGGAAGTATGAGAAGCACCCACAGGAAGCACCAGGCAGAGTGCCCCAAACAGAGAGAGTGCCCCAGACGTGTGTTCTATTGAGTCCCATGGCACCCCTGCCTCAGCAGAGCTGCCCTGCAGGCTGCAGGTGTGCAAGAAGCATGGTGCAAATTCTTCTGGCTGGGCCCACTTCCCAGATGGTCTCCTCCCTCTGCTCAGGTTGTGTTTCACCTCAGGAGAGCATGACCTGGACACACCCAGGGCAGAGGCATCCACCTAAGCTGCTGATGACTGGCCACATGATTAGAAATAGATTCTTTTGTTGGCCCCATGAATCATTTATTGATAGCAACAGTAGACGAGGAATTCCCACGCTGGATGCGCAGGCATTGTCTGCCACTCAAACACGACTCCGGTGCCTGTTTAGGCAACCTACCCTTGCTGGCCATTGTCATTTACATCTCTAAATGGCCTGACTTTTCTATGTTCTGTTCTAAGCTGCTCACATTCTACTGCTCCTTGCCTGCCAGCTGTTGCAGCCCATGCCTTGTCTCGAACTGGCATGGGGCTGGGAATGAGGGTGACCATAGGGTAGAGGGAAGACTTCTACTTTTCCCAAAAGAAGTCTTTCTTAACAATGTCACTTTCTGTCCCATGGGTGAAGATTCTACATTAAGCTAGTTTTTAGACAGGTGTTCATGTCTATGTCATTTATTTTCCTACAAGTCCCTTGAAAACTTCAATCTGAGGGACCATTTTCAATAAATTAGAAATTAAAGCAGTTTCCTCCATCAAGATGCAACTAATAGAAGCTATAACATACTCTGTCTTATCCCTACATACTGAAAATGCTATATAAGAACAGACCTGATGGGGTCAGAGGAAAAGATATACTGTCTCTAGATGTGAGGGCATGTGCAGGATGACAAATGCCATGGAGGAGGATGGGGAGAAAGTGGGTTGCTGATGATTCCTTAATTCTGAGATCCACCCCTGCTGATCGTGGCAGGCACAGAGCACAGGGTATAGCATCCCCTTCATCTGTGTCCTCTGTATGTTTAGAATTCCCAGCCCCAATTTAATGCTCTTGAATTATCTTCCTCAGGGCTGAAGACAGATTTTCTTGTTTCCTTCATAATGGCCAATGCTTCCTCACTTTGATACTGACCCTGGCTCAGGTGAAAGGTAGTGATATCGAAGTCCTTTGGATGATTTCATAGGGTTTGGGCAGAGAAAAAATGAGGAAGAGCTTTGAGAGTTCCAACATTTCCCCTGGTGATCCCTGGGACATTACAGAAGTCTTGCCCTCTGTATTTTCTCAAGAAATTTGTTTAACCATTTTTAAATCTACCTATTTCAAATCTCAGCAATCACCTTTTATCCTGGTCTTTTTCCACCACCTCTGAAGCTGGGAACAGGAAAGTTGTCCCTGTGCGGAAGCTACTCTTGAACCAAGGACAAATAATGCCACTAATTGTCTAGTAGGTGCCTCTTTCAGATACCCTATTTGAACTTTCTCATGTCCCATCAGCCTCTTGATACCAGTACAATTGAGTACTTCTAACTATACCTGATGGAGAGGTAACTTATTCCTTTTTTCAAACTGGGAAATTCTGGGCGACTCACTGTAAACTAAATAGTCCTCTCCTTGCAAATCTCAGAATAGGTCTGTGTGATATCAGACACCTATCCTGGGAAAAACAGAGGCAAACAAAGCCATAGGGGACTGGCTTTGAAAGGGAGCCTGGGAACCATTCAACCACACAGCAGTGTTTGTTTGCTTTCCTTGTTTCCGCAGAACTGTGCTCACCTGGAGGCAATAGTCTGCACTTTGTCTTTTGCTGGGATGAGGAGGGGCAGGGAAGGGAGGCACTCGCTGGCTTGTCAAAGCATTCCCAGCAGAAACTGTTTAAAGAGTCCATATCTTAAGTAACCCTCAACCTGCTGCTCCTTTCACTTGGGGATATGCCAGGGGCTGCTACTGACTCAGCTTGGGCCCAATTCTCTCACATTACTTAAGCCCAAAGTTCCTAGTTCCCTGGCTTTGGTAGGAAGTTTTGCCTGTGTGGAGAGTGTAGGGAGGGCAACTTGACAGGGACTAGCTCTGCATTAGGTATGTTTAAAGCTGTTACTTTCCTCTATGAACTCTAATCACTGGTATCAAAAGGATTAAGGAAACAAGGAACTCTCTTTTCCAGGAGCAGCTCAACTGGCAGCTTGTTAATGCTCTGCCACTCAAGCAAAAGAGCAGGATGGGGACAATTTCCTCCAATAATAATGGTGCAAGAGTTAAGCCCTTAGAATCTTTCAGAACACAAGAAACAGGTATACTCTGCATTACTACTTGGGGGCTGCTTCTTAAAAATATCCAAAGTGAAAAGGTCATCTTTGATCAGAACTGAAATGTCATGTATGCCAAAGCCCCCACCTTACTGACCTGTATACCTGTTCTTCAAATCGAGTGCCAGTGGTTGTCTCTGCTCTAGGCTGTGATTTTGGTGCTGTGACTCATCTTTAACTTTGAATCCAATGATTAGTCACCTGGGTTTTAAGTTCCTTAAGGAAGGGTGGGATGGTTGAGTTAGTTACTATGTAGAATAGAGTACCCTCTTAATCAGAGCTTTCTCCTATCTACTCACTGGCTGATCCTCAAGAGGGATTTCTTTGGCCTACAACATCCTTCCCTGTCCTGCAAGTAAGACCAGCCCAGTGAGATAGTGTGATATGAGACATTTTAATTCCTGCATGAGGGACTGTGGTGGTTGATGGTGATCTGATGACCTCAGATCAGAACACAGGTATGACAAGTACTCAAAGCATTATGGGTTTTTTGGTTTGTTTTTTGCCTTTTTGAGACACAGTCTCACTACACAGTTCAGGCTGGCCTTAAGCTCACTTTGTAGCCCAGGCTGGCCTCGAACTTGCAGCGATCCTCCTGCTTCGGCCTCTCAAGTGCTGGAATTACAGGAGTGCACCATGATGCCTAGCTAAAGCGTTATGTTTTGCCCAGTCCCAAAGAGGCACTGTCAGAGGTGGAAGTTTTCTAATTCCTCTAAATAATTTGAGGCACCAAAAGTTTAGTGTGAATCCTCCTTTACTTTACTGTAACTGAAAATGACAAGACAGAGAGAATCTCTTATTCTTGCAACCCACCCTGAGCAGATTTGTCATGAGGTGAGCACCCCACAGAACTATACCTTGGCACCCCAAGGGTGTCAGCACCTCAAGGGTAACTGTGGCTCTTTTGAGATATCAGAGGTAATGACAGAGGTGATACTAGAGGGACCAAACCACAAAACAGAGGCTAATGACTAGTTGGAGCTTAAAAAGCAATTAGTTGTGAGAACACATGCAAACCTTCTGAGACTTGTTATAGGGCTTTTTCAAAATGGCTGGAGCACTAAATCAGCAGGTACCAGAAGAAACACTGAAATATGTACTACAATACAGAAAAGGAAAGAAAATGTCCCAAGAAAAGGAGGAGAAAAAGAAAGATAAAGAAATAAAAAGGTCTTTGGAAGGTCCAGAAGTCAGCAGCCAATGTGGAGATCACATCCAGTCAGAATTTCAGAAAGGGATCTGCCTTAGGCCATTTTCTTTTGCTATAAAAGAATATGTGAGACTGGAAAGTTTGTAAAGAATAGAGATGTATTTTAGCCACATGTAGTACTGTGTATTGTGAAGCCCACAAACGTAACACCTACAGCCATCTTCTCCACTTCTGGTGAGGACCTCATATTGCTTCAACTCACAGCAGAAAATAGAAAGGCAAGTGGACACACGTAAAAAAGACAAAATGCAAAGGGCCGCCTTGTTTTATAATAATCCACTATTGTATAACTATTCCACTCTGATAAGAGCAAGAACTCATCCCCCATAAAAGGCATGAATCCCTCTGAAAAAATGACCTGATCACCTGCTATATGCCACACCTCCGAACCCCATTACAGTGGCAATCAAATTTCAGAGAGACAGACCATCTTCAGACCATAGCAAAATCCAAAATAAAGCTCTCTGAGAATAATGACTGTCATTTCTAGAGCAGTTCAGAGAATGGTGTGCATGAGTGTATTTCTGAAAACAGACAGGTGAGAAGCCAGCATAAGTAATGCTATAAGGAAAATCCACTAAGTGATGGCTGGAGGTTAAAAATGATGAGAGCTGTAGAGTTGAAGGGTTCATAGCAGAGAGTTCTGGTGTCTTGTGGAATAAGCCAAGTTGCCTGTCCATTTAAAGTAATCACCTATAACATAGAATACTGGCCAACAATTATGAACACTAGACACCAATGTCTTGGTTATAAAGATATATGTATATATCTTTATATATATATATGTGCCTTAGGCCATTTACATATATGTATGTAAAAATGCCTGGACTTGAGATCTTATGAAGATAAAAGATCTGTTGAAAGTGGAAGGAAAATGTTAATTCAACATACATGTCAATGCAAATTAATATATGTTATCGATGATAAAAAGTAGTCCTGCTGGAAATTCGCCACTCTTCTTCACTTAGGACCTGTGGGAAACTCCTAGGCTGGGAGTGGTTATAGCTTTGTGCTATCCTGATTTCGGTTGGTTTTCTTCCACTTTCTTAACACAGGTAGGTCTGCCCATGACCTCACTTTCTTAGGCTTTTCTTCATAGTTCCTTGTGATACATTTGTTCAAAACTAATGTTAAGAACTGTCTTTATTAGAAAAATGCTAATGCAATGTGGCTCTTCCCAGTCCCATCTGGAAAAGCCTACTGTCGTCTCTCCTTGGGGCTCTGGGGATTGGCACCCTCTCCCTTTCCCCACTCCACTTCTTTCTGCTTTTTGTTGTGTTTTTTGTTTGATTCTTGACTTCTTCCGAGATTCTGGATGTGTATTGTGTTCCATCTGTCTGCAATGGCTGTAAAAGTAGTTAAAATCTGCCCACTGGGTTGGGTCAGAAGGTCCCACGGCATGAAACAGAACCACAGACTTGCTGGCCCTTTCTGTGTAGTGCTGGTACGAATCCTCTCTACAATTCCAACCAGTGCTTGTTCTTTTTAGCTACGTTATGTCTCCTGTGGTTTTACTCTTTGAAACTTAAAGGGGGTCCTGGCTTCTCTGCTCCTCCCCATCGATATCATTTGTAATTTTTCAAAAGTGCCATGTCTCCCATGGCAAGAACTACATTTAGCCCTTCAACCTTGTAAACACCATCACTCTTCCTCTGCTACTTTAGGCTTGTATTTTGCTTCATAGTTGTCAAGGTGATTCCATAATCTTTACTATGCCTGATCTGCATAGTTTCCTATGACCTATTTGTAGTATCTGCTATTGATTCTACCTTTCAAGTAAGAATCTCCTAGCTTGACAAGGTTATGTGCCCCAAGGTCAAGATGTATCCCAGGGTCATATGCTAGAGACAGAAGAGAATCTGGAAACATCAGATGTGCCAGGTCTTCACCGCACTCAGGACCCCCTCAGGTTAACCTCTCCCCTTATCATTTGTCCGTCCCCACAGGGAGCTGCTTATGAGAGCTAGGAATGATGAAGCTTGGAACGGATTTGACAAACTAATGTTTCACCATTGTCACCACTCTCCAGGCCGTTGCATTTTAATGATCTTTATTCAGTTATATAACATGGAGAGAGGCTCTCCTAAATATAAAATTGCAAGCATTAATGAGAAGTTAGTCGGGGAGGTATTGGTGGAAAGTGGGAACTTTATGACACCCCTCAAACCACATCATGTCTAGGATCACCATCAGAAGCACTTCTGTTGCTCACGAGGCTGACCACCTCTAAAGGTACTGCATTATGCACCTGCAGAGGGGCTTTACTCCAACTCACTCATAATAGGCTCTGTGCTGTTTTGATCCCCATGCTTGCTGATCAAACATGCACTAGCTCTGCTGGCGAATTTTCTCAATGCATCTTTGTTCTGATCTGTGTTGCACCCAGTGGTACCAGGTCTCCAACCCCAACAAAAGAAGCCCAGAAATCTCAAACCTGGACGAGTGGCAAAGAAGCAAGGCTTAATCTGTTTTGTATGCATCAAGCCTAGCCCAACCCAGAGAATCTCTTTTTCACATTTGCTGCTTATTCATAACCCAAGCCCATCTGCTGCACAAGGAACGATCCGCAGCTCCTGTTTCAGATGTCAGCCACCCCAGCTGTTTCACTCTCTGTATAAATACGAAAGAGGGGGGATTACACAAGATTAATATTCTAGCTTGATTATTTCAATGCAGAAAAATGAAGACCCATGGATGAATTTTCCTCATCCACTGCCACCACACCTGCACAAAATTCAGTGATGCACCACAGCCCCGGTGAAGCCCCTCCAAGAAAGCTCAGGTGATCTTTGGAGGCTGGACTGTGACCCACACCACCTGGAAATGCCAAGGTGAGCCTCAGATGTGTGTGTGTGGTGGTGGTGGGGATTGACAACACACTTGGGTCCAGCAGGGCTTTGGAAGTGAAATCAACACTGACATTGGAGAATGAGATTTATAGCAGCCACTGGCTTCCCAGTTTACCCTTAGACCTGTTTTTGATAGAGCCAAGAGTTACCTTAATCCCCCTATTCACATTTTTTGATAAAAGATAAATGCCAGGCACAGGGTGGCAGGAAGTACACATTTCTTTCCCTAGCTTTTCTCTACTGAGGCAGCAGAGCCTGGAAAGCTCTTGTCCATCATGACAGTGGCTTTCAAGTGTTTGATACATTTAAGCACCAATGTAGCCTCCTTCAGCCTTATGATTCATCAAAGCAACTTGTCTGGGAAACTGCATAATGCAAAACTCAACAAGGAACATTCCCTGCCCTCCTCACGCCTCATGCTGACTAGCCCTGAAGCAAATAGAGGACAGGGCTGAGCCAGCCCTCTTGGCTCTCTCTTGTTTACCATGTGGATCACCTTTTTTGATTTCTGTTTTAATTTTAAAGACAAGAAAAATGAACATAAAAACAATGCTATAGAATTTCAAAACAAGGTTGCAGGAGAGCAAAAATTGTTAGTACACTGCATATTGTGATCCTCAAAGTAGTTGCTCATGTTATAAGGTATAGGCATGAAAAATTGATCAAATAACATAGGCATAAACCTTTCTTTTCAATGAACTAATAGCAAAGAGTAGTATAACTATGTCAACTATCTTGTGTGTGTGTGTGTGTGTGTGTGTGTTTATATACATGTTTTCCTTTTCTTTTCCTTCTTTTCTCCTTTCCCTCATTTCAGTTGCTCTTTCCTTTTGAGCAATTTCCTCCCATTTCACAATATCTAGTGTACATTTTGGGCCTTATTTACTCTTTTAGCTTCTTACACTAGGGAAACTACTATCTTCACACATGAGACTGATTTATTTCACTTATGAATATGGACTCAAATTGCATCCATTTCCCTATAAATGTCTCAAGTTTATCCTTATTTATAGCTGAGTAGTACTCCATTGTATAAAAATACCACATCTTTTTTATTCATTCCTTGGTTGATGAGCATTTGGGTTGTTTCCAAGATGTAGCTATGACAAATTGTGCTGCTATAAATATGCATGCACATATATCACTGTGATATGTCTTCAATTCTTCTGAAAAATTACCCAGAAAGGGAATAGATTGGTCAAATGAGACCTTTAATCCTTATGTTTTGAGGAATCTCTACATTGATTTTCAAAGTGGTTGCACCAGTCAACATTGCCACCAACAGTGGAGGGTTTCTTTTTTCCCACAGCCCCTCCAGCATCTGTTGTTGGTTGATTTCTTGATAATAGCCATTCTTACTGGAATGAGATGGAAGTTCAATGTTGTTTTAATTGCATCTCTTGAATGACCAATGATGTTGAACATTTTCTCATATATTTATTTGCTATTTGTATTTCTTTATCTGAGATCTCATCTTATTGAAAAGCTTTTCACATCAAAAGAAATCACCAACGGAGTAAAAAGGCAACCTAGAATGGGAAAAAATTTAGCTAATTGTCCCTCAGACAAAGGGCTGATATTTAGAACATATAAATAATTGAAAACAAATTAAGATCCTCCAAATTCAAAGACCCATTCCAAAAATGGACATCTGAGATGAAAACATGTACAGATGATCTTGAGCAAGCTCTGAGTCCTGACTTGTGCTCTCTGGCTCAGCCTTCTGGTCTGAAAAATGAAGAGGATGGTTGCAAAGAATGAAAGAGTTCCTAGTGTAAGGTGTGTAATGCAGACCAGGGGATTTACTGAGTGAAATATAGCTGTTGCTATGGTTTTTCCCCTCTATCGAAGGGTTTGCATGATATATCTGAGGGGATCTTTGGGGAAAGCCTCATAGAAGAGCATAAGATAAGCCATGATCAGAAGCGAAGGCACTCAGTAGTCTAAGGGAAAATACAAGGCAAAACCATGTTCAAAGTTAATGAAGTCACCCAGGGCAACAAGTGTGTAGGGTTCATGATGGGAGGGAAGGATGTTAATTTTGCAGCAGATCAGAAAAAAATCTGTGGGAAAAGAAAAATCTGTGAGTAACACTGTACAGAACTAGGACTTGTTCTTATACAGAATGGGAAGGTTCTGTCAGTTTTTATATAAGAAAATAACCAAAAAAGTCATACAAGAAAATTCTAAAATGGGTACGAGGTTGCCTAACAAGCAAATTAAAAAATACTTCCCTGTGGAGACTTTTCTGACTGTGGATTTTGTTCAGATTATTCTCACTTTACAGAAGAGTACTACATTTTATAATGGAAATGATGTAGCCTTGTTGAGCATGTGTGTATTTTTGAGCATGTATATGTGGGTGTACATTCCTTGGCATGTGTGTGCATGCATCTGTGCATGTGTTTACATGTCCATGTGTAAGTAGGAAAGGAGAAGGTAGGACTAGTAGGAAGAAGGGTCAAACCTTTTTGCTCAAATTTCACCGATTTCTGACCCTGTCTTCACCCCACCCATCTCAACTATCTTCGAATTTCTTTAATGGTGGCCCAATCCTTTATATCTGCCTAACTTAATTATACAAATCATGCTGGAAAATATTTGTGGATAAAATTCCTCTCTGCCAGCTAGAGAGCTCTATAAGTTTCAGTGAGTTAAATAACCTGGCCTCCTCACCCATAAATAAAGTAATTGAAAAGAGTTATTGTAAGGATTCTTACAAGTATAAAAAAGACAGCAAAACCACTCAGCAATAGCCTTTGCACGTACTGCATGCAAAATGAACATGTGTAGTTCTTGTAGGAAGAATGATGTATCAGTCAATGTTTATCAGAGACACAGATACAACACAAGATATACAGACACATAAAAATTTCTCAAAATTGGCTTACAAGGGCCACCCACAGAGTTACATAAGGAAGAGTACAGAGGGTCTGTCTGCACACAGGAGACTGAAGGATTCAGTGGAAGGTCTGGAGCTCACTGCACTGTCCTGGGCAGGTCTGTACCAGGAGGCCAATGGGTCTGCTGTGGAAGGCTGAAGGATCAGCATTGGAAGCTGAAGGGTCTGTCCTGGAAGCCAGGAAATGACATCCAAGGAGCAAGTGAAGACTGGAGTGCCTTCGAAGAAACAGAGGCTGATTACTCCATCTTCATTTCCCCTTTATGCTATCCACTCAACAAATCACCCTAGGGTGGGCCTCCCACACTCTAAGGTGGCATCACTGAACCAATTTAATTGTCTTTTACTCAAGTTGACACACAGGCAGGCTGACATGTTCATGGCCAGATGTGAGGGCAGATCCAGCTCCTTCTCTCATCTAGGTAGTGAAGTGTGGGGATTAAACCTTGAGATCCCAGTGGCCTGCACTTCTGTGCACTCGGCTTCCTATGGTGTCCAGTGGACATTCACTGGTGCACCTGAGGCATGGAGTTATTAGGCAGATGAAGTGAGTTGGCATAGGTAAACTCATGAGAATGATGCCTGCCTAATAAAAGGCACCCTGAAATTTATTGCTGCTGCCACTAAAGAAGAAGAAAGGTATGAAAAGGGGCTAGGAGAAGCAGGCACCATGGAGATGATAAAGGCAACCAGTAGAGGATGACCAGCAGGGGAGATACTGATGAGCAAATTCTCTGTGAGCACAGGTCCACTAGATGGTCACTGTAAGGTTATTTCCAAGCTGGAGCTCAAGTGAACAACACCCAAAGAACAAAGCCAGAACCTTCTGGGTTGTCCCACTGCGATGGCTTAGATGTATGAGTTCTGAGACCTTCATTACATATTACAGTGCTGGCACATAAGGACAGGACACAAAGCTAGCCCCACTACCTCTACAGAATGGCTTGCTTGGGAACAACCTTGTGTCCCAAGTTGGGAAATTCCAATACACATCAACTGAACTGTCAGCTTGTAAGAGGCCAGTTGAGTTTTCCGGGGATGGGCAAGAAGTGTGAAGATAATAAATCATTTATAATATCAAAAGATTCTTTACTTCAGATGGAGAAAAACAAAAAAAAGGAAAAGGAAAAAGGGGCAAAAATGATTCCTACACGGTTCTTTTTAAATGGCATCCTTTCCTCTTACATTTCAATCCTGATTCAACTGATAAATACTGGATTTGTATGGCTGTGTATAGGCCATGTGTTCTGGAGGAGCATTAAAATTGTGTAAAATGAGGTACCCCACAGGAGTGATAGCTAGGAGCAGTTTACACAAACCACAGAGAAGGAGCTCTTTTCTTCTTGAAGAAACAGAGCCCTTCACTGAGAGTGTGTGAGCTTAAACATCAGCTGAAAAGCAGCTGCTCCTCCAAGAGGCTGAGCCAAAAGCGGGAGGCTGGACGGAAGTTGAGCTGAGAGCTGTTTAGTTCTTTAATGCTCCTGTGTGTGGATAAAAGGGTGAGAAGGAGGAGAGCTTCTTTGGCACAAGCACTGATTTCAAGCAGTTCTAGAAGTTTCTGCCTCACTGAATCTGATCTTCCCCCACAGCCGGCTGGAAGAGAGGGCCAGGGCCAAACACATGGAGCAGGGATGTCTCGGGCCAGCAGGTCACACACCTGTGAGGCTGAAGCCACATTATGATCATCAGAAGCTGCTTTTTGACTTAACCTATCACAATTTTCCATCCCATATGTGCAAAGCATTTCACCCAGTAGCGTCTTCTTAGCTCTTTTTTCCATTTAAAAAAAAGACCAAATAATAAAATCCTCCCCCAAACCCAGTCATCACACACAAATATTTTCTTCTGAAATCCACTTCATTTTCTCCTGAAAGACGGGCATATTTTAACCTGTGCCGGCTTAGCAGCCCTCATCTGCTTTTGATTAGCTCAAGTTCCCTCTTTTCTGGGTCTGAACCGAATCACATGAAACAAAGTACTTTGCTGCGGATTGTGGGGCATAAAAGAGGACCAAAAGCAGCTGTCTTAAAGGAGCTTATATTTTAATTTAATGTAATTTAATTTTAATTTAATTTCCATGAAACTGCTTGTCTGATTTCCTTGATTTCTACTGTAGAGTACACTCTTCCCCCAACTAAAAAAATACATGCTTTTAAACACTTGCAAACTGACACTGTAAATCCTGTATATCAGAGGAAAGCTACACAAGTGTACAAATATATACAGCCATCCCAAATCAATACTTTACATACTGCATTGTGACCTGAAAGAAATATGTCACCTTTGGGAGTCAGGGACAAAACGTATTTAGATCCAAAGACAGCAGGTAGCCCAATAGAGGCTGCCCAAGCAAGGATACTTTCAACAGTGAGATAGGCTGGCATCAAAAGGAGCAGCAAAAGCCCCACTGCAGTGACATGGGGTGAAAGGACAATGGTGTGTAGGAGCAGAGTCTACATATACTCAAAGGTCATTTTGCAAGACTTGGTAGTTCCTGCACATGGGGGGATATAGGAGTTCACAGTCTTGCTTCACTCCCTGACATCTGAGATCACTGAAGAGGTGGTAGGTTTCATGGAGATGTTGCATTTGCACAGAATAGGTACAGGGTGGGAGCATTACTGGCTTGTTTGGGACAAGTTAAATGTGGGGAAATACTGGGAACTGTAGGTATATATGAAGTAAGATTGACTTACCTAATCTTAAAAAAAAAAAAAAAAACAGAGCAAGAAGACCCAAATCAATGCAACTAGGAATGGAAATGTGAAATCACAATGAACATTCCAAAAATTAAAAATTTGTTAACTAATTTTGTAAACCTATACAGCAATAGATTGAAAAGGCAGAAAAAAGATAGATTCTTTGATACATATGAATTATCAAAACCAAAGCAATAAGATTTTAAAATCCCAAATAATCCAATAGCAGGCAATAAAATTGAAGCAATAATTTAAAAACTTACCAAGAAAGCCTCAAGTCCAGACGGATGTAGTGTTACATTCTACAAAAACTTCCCAGAAAGTATAACACTAATACTCCACAAGCTCTTTAATGAAACTTCAAGCAAAGGAAAACACCCAAAGTCATTTCTGGAAGCAAGCCTTTCTCTGATTTCCAATCCAGACAAGGATCCAAATAAAAGAGAAATCTTTAGACTGATTTCTTTAATGAATATAGATTTTAAAATCCTCAACAAGATAATATTGGCAAACAGAATGCAACCAATCATTAAAAAGATCATACTTCATGACCAAGAAGACCTCTTCCAAGGGATGCAAGGGATACTTCAATATATGCAAATCAATAAATCTAGTATATTACATAAACAGATACAAAAGCAAAAATCACATGAACATCTTACTAGATTCAGAAAAAGTCTGACAAAATCCAAAATCTGATCTGGATAAAATCACTGAACAAAATAGGTATAGAAAGCCTTACCTCAATCTGATAAAAGCCATTTATGCCTAACCTACTGCCAACATCATATTAAATGGGAAAAAGCAGTTTTTCCTCTAAAATCAGGAGTAAACTAAAGATGTCTTTATCACTACTTGGGTTCAGCATAGTACTTGAAACATTAGCAAGAAAAATTAGGCAAGAAAAGGAGATATAAGGGGGAAAAAAGAACTTAAATTATCATTATTTGCAGTTCATATGATCCTCTACATAGAAGGCCCAAAGTATCGGCCAAAATAATCTAAGAATTAAAAAACATTCATCAAAGTAGTAGGATAAAAATCAACACAAAAATCATTAGCACTTTTTACACTAATACTGAACCTACTGAAAAGGAAATTAGGAAAAAAATACCATTCACAATGACATGAAACAAAATTAAATACTTAGGATGTAACCTAACTAAAGAAATGGAAAACTTCTACAATGAAAACTATAGCACTCTGAAAAATAAAATAAAAGAGGCCTTCAGAAAATGAATAGATATCCCCTGTTCTTGGACAGGCAGAACCAATATATTCAAACTGGTCATACTTCCAAAATTATATGCAGATTTAATGCAAACTTAATCAAAATACCAACAGCATTCTTCATAAAACTGGAGAAAACAATCTTAGAATTCATGTGGAACCAGAACAAACCCAGAACAGAAAAAGCAATCCTAGGTAACAAGAGTAAAGTAGGATGTATCATAATCTTGGACTTCATGTGGTATTATAAAACTGCAGTGATAAAAACAGCATAATATTGTCATAAAAACATACATAAGAATCAATGGAACAACATAAATGATGCAGAAACAAGTCCAAACACATTCAAGTATTTCATCTTCGACAAAGAACCCAAAAATATACACTGAGGATGGAAATTTTCTTTGATAAATGGTTTTGGGGAAACTGGCTCTCCACATGCAGAAGGTTCAATCTAGACTCATGTCTCCCACAATTTACTAAAATAAAATCAAAATGGTTCCAGGAACTAAATATTAAAACAGAAACACTTGACCAGAAGCTAAATTACATGAAACTGTTGAAGTCATAAGCATAGGGCAAGGATTTTTTTAACCAAACCCAGGTTGCTCTGGAAATAGTGTGAAGAACTAACACATAGCATCATATAAAATAAAAAAGCTTCTATACAGCAAAACAAACAGTCAACAGAGTGAAAAGAAAACCTATAGAATGGAGAAAATTCCAGTTGTTCCTCAGGTAGAGGACTACTAACTGGAATATATAAAGAGCACAAAAAAATTAGACCCCTAAAATAAAAGATCCTATCAAAAATGGGCAAGTGAAATGGATAAATGGTTCATTGTAATATAAATGGCAAATAAATACTTTAAGAAATACTCAATACTGCTGGTCATTACAGAAATACTATTTACAGCAACACTGAGGTTCCATCTTATGCCAGAAAGAATGACCATCATCAAGAAATCAAATAATGACAAATGCTGGCAAGAATGTGGGGGAAAAGAACCCATTCTACACTTTTAGTAAGAGGATAAACTAGTACAACCACTATAGAAATCAGCATGGAGATTCCACAAAAACTAAAACTAGAAATCCCACTCTACTCAGATATTTCCCTTCTAGGTATCTTCCCTGAAGAATTAAAGACATGATATTACAGTGACGTATACATATCCCCATCTATAGCAGCAAATTCATAATAGCTAAATCTTGAAAGCAGCCTATTTGTCCATCAACAGATGAACTGATAAAGAGGAAAATGTGATATTTATACCAATAGAGTACTGCTCTGCTGTAATGGAAGGAGTTATTTGTAGAAAAATGGATTCACCTTGAGATCATATGTTAAGTGAGAAATAAGTCCAACCCACAAAGTCAAATATTGATTGTGAGAAACCCAAATTATAAATACAGAGAAAAACAAAAGATAATATGATATAGGAGAGAGACTTTTCTCAAATAGGAAGGAGACAAAACATAGAGGGAAGGGGAGACGGGGGAGGGAGAGGTGTTGGTAAAATAATTAGGATGTATTGTGTTCATCTACCAACTCCCACAAGAATGTAAATTACGTGCTGAGCATGTGCTAGTAAAACATTATAGCTGAGCTAAGCTTGGAATATGGTGAAAGTGTACATTTTAAATAATTTACTATAATAAAAGGCATATTGCCATTAATTCCCTTCAAAATCCTTCCCTTCTCTTCGAACACACTTACCTAATCGTTTCTGCCATTTTTCTGAAGCAGTTCTGCAAGTCCTCTTGAGTGTTTTTAGTTGCATGGTTGTGGCTGCCTCAATGTCTTGAATTTTTGAATTGATACAAAACATTTCCCTTTCATGGCTGTTTTAACTTCAGGGAAGAGGCAGAGATCACACAGTGCCAGATCTGGTCAGTAAAGCAGGCAACAACACACTATCATGTTTCACTAGCCCCCTTTTCCATGTTTGATGGTACTTGGCAGCAGCATTAAAAGTAGTGTCTTTTTTATCTAAGCTTTTGAAAACACTCACACAAGAGGACTTCCAGAACTTGTGGAGAAAGTGGGGAGAATACTGGGATCACTTCATTTGAAGCATGGGGGTGGGAGCTATTATGATGGAGATTCAGGTGTCTTCCATTGTAATAAATTTTTTAAAAATGTAAAGATTCACTGTATCGTTTGATCATGACTTTTGTATCCAACTAACAGTTGCTGAGGCAGAAGAGCCAGAAGCTGAGAGGAGGAGACGTTTCTGGAAGACCTCAGGCAAAACAGAAGAATGACCAGTCTGAGAGGTGAGTGAAATCAGGTATGATTTTCACAAGAACAAAGAGGACTCAGGGACGAGTGGACAGCTACAGTGAAAGGGCCAGGAATGCATTAAGGCTTGGAAAAATTGTTCATCTACCCAGAACCTCAGTGTCATGAGTGGGGAGGGGCAAAGTCCTAAAGATCTAGAAAGTTCTGTGGAGGGATCCCAGGAAGGAGTAACAGCAAAACAGCAAGGGTGCTTATATTAGTCAGCTTTCCCATCATTACCATACCTGGGACACAATACCACACACACACACACACACACACACACACACACAATTTAAAGGTTTAGTTTAGTTCACAGTTTCAGAGGATCCAGTCCATTGTTGGGTGGAGCCAAGCCACAGCCTCATGGCAGCAGAGGGTAGTGGAGCGAGGCTGCTGAGTTCATGGTGGCTGGGGAATACAGAAGGGGAACCATGCCAGAGAGGAACGGGCTAAGGGCTAGACGTAGACTCAAAGGCTGTGGCTCATGACCCACCCAGACATACCTGGAAATGTGCTCCATCAGTCTGGAGTGAATCACAAGCCAATTAATTTGACCTCCACCCTAACCACTACAGTAACCACACAGATCGTCACATTAACCCTGGTATTTGCTCTGCAATGGTACAGGCTTGCATCACAGAGATTAGAAAAGCATTTGGGGTGGAGTCACATCAAATCCACGTGCATTCCTGAGAAATCCAAAGTGTATTGTTCTACTCTGAAAACACATCTGCACACAATTCCTTCATTTACTAATAATTAAACCCCCTCCCCAACTTCTGAGCTTAGGGAAAAGTATAAATTTTCTCATAAAGAATATAAGAGGATTAAGGGTGTGTTTCCATTATTGCTGCTCTTCCTTGCTTTTCTCAATTTTGGAAACCTGGTCACCTAAACTGAATGATTTCTGATGCATTACAAGTAAACACAGCCAATCTTAGTGACAGAGACTGTGGCACCCACCACTAAAGTTCACTTCTAAGTCCTGACATCTGCTAACTTCAACTCTGTTTCCCCCTATCTAAAATGGAAACAAAAAATAGTACCTCTCTTGTCCAGTTATTATGAGACTTAAACTAATCAATATATGTGATACGACTGCAACAACGCCAAGCACACAGTAATGTCATTATTTTATTTAATTTTATTTTATTTATTTTGTGGCACTGGAGGTTGAACTCAATGTCTAGGAAAGAAGAGAGATTTGGAGATATTCTAGAGATCAGCAGGGCCTGGGCTTATAATGGAACAACACAAACTCCTTCTAAATTTTTATTTCTGAGACCAATTTCCTAAGCCGTTGGACAATAGGCATGACCATTCTCAAGAAAATCTGCTAGTTCTGTCCCTGGCGATATGGACAGCTGTTGATCAAGCTCAGCTTCCCAGGTAATCTTCATGTAAGGAACAGGAGAGAGCCACCTTCCCAACAATGCTTCACACTGCAGGTCATGGGAAGACCCAGGTAATACACCCCCATGGAGGTCCAAGCACCAACATCTTCAGAGGAAGTACAGTAGCAGCAAGCACTATTGAGAAGGAAATCTGCCTTTTCTTACACCCACAGGCCTTTCTGAAAAGGAGATGTGTATTGAAGCACTGTGTATTCTTCCAGACGTCACCAAGAGAGGAAAAACTAGAAAGAAAAACTTAACAGAAAGACTAGCAACCACAGTACTGACAGATTAAATTTACTGAGCACTTACTCTGTGACCAACACCACCCTTAGGATTTTACAAGTGTCAGCATATTTTATTCTCTCCCAAACCCCTGCTAGGCAGCAGTTATCCAGTGAGTTTTTGCTGCCGTAAGAAGGACAGACTCTGGTGTAGGGTTTCAACTTCAGCAACTGTAGACATTTGGGGCTGGGTAATTCTTGACTGTGGGAGCTGTCCTGGACACTTCAGGGTGTTAAGAAGAATCCCTGTCCTTGGCCTCCCAAGTACCAGGAGCACCCACTTCCCAACCAAAAGAATCTCTAGACATTACCAGATGTTCTCTGGTGTTTAAATCTAGAATGTTCCTCTAAAGCCTCATGTGTTCAGAGGTAGGACTTTGGGAAGGTGATGGGATTATGGAGGCACTATAGTGATGGGTGCATTTGCCCATTCCTGAGTTGGTAGCTAAACGTGCTGTTAGGAGGTAGGACCTGGTTCAAAGAGATGGGTTGTTGGAGTTGTGCCTTCAAAGGGTGTAACGCCCTCCCTGCCTTCTCCTTTCTCTCTGCTTCTTGGTTGTCTTGGGTTCAGAAGCATTTCCCCTCCATACCTTTCTATCAAAATTTTCCTCCCTTGGGGCCCAATGACCAGGGATTGAATCTCTTCAACCACAAGCCACATTAAACTTCTCCTCTGTTTAGTTGTGAGTGTTGTCAGATATTGCAGCCCACCGATGGAATATCTGACTAATATAATTGGGATGCAAAAATCACACTTGGTTGAAAAGCACTGCTCTAGTGTCTCATGAAAAACTCAGTAAATTCTTCCTCCAACATTTACTACCAACATGATTGTGCATTGGTTTTCTTATTGGAAAATGCATTAACCACATTGTATTGTTAAGATTTTAGCTGAAATAATTGTAATATCTTACTTAGTAAAGTGCCTAACTCCTAGGAAGTCTCAATCCGTGCTATTTCAATTAGTCCAAGTCTCACTTCTTTTCTTCTTTTGGAAGTACCAGGGACTAAGTCCAAGGTCTTGTCACTGAACTATATTTCCAGCTTCCTTTTTAATCTCTTTTATTTTGAGACAGGGTTGCCCAAAGTTACCTAGGCTAGACCAAACTTGCCTCAGCATCTCAGAGTCCTGATTGCAGACGTACACCACCACACCCAGCTTTTTTTCCCTCTTTTAAACAGAAGCAGAAATGGAGAATCAGAGAAGTCAAATAATGTGATTTTTCTCAGCTGAGCTATGTGGCTGAACCAGGGTTCAAACCCAGATCACCTACCACTGGAGCTATGTGTTCTCAGCCAGCTTTCCTGGGAGAAGTCAGGGGCCTGTCAGGGCTGAAGAATGCTCTGGTCTCAGCTACTTATGGTCCTCTAGTGGTGAGAAGGACTGGAACTTGATGGCTCTCCCATGACAGTAGCTCACAGCCAGTGCTGCCCAGCCAGGCAGCCACAGCAGTTTGTCTGGTGTTTGACATTGTTTGCCGGCCACCACAAGTGGTCACTGTCAAGGATTACTATTTGTGTATATGTGAGTCACAATATACCAGATTCATACTAGCCAAATGTCACAGCTGACCCAGATGAGGCCCTCAGGCCAATCCCACAGGTTTTATATGGCAGGCCTATATCCATTCATAAAACAGCTCCCTCCTAAAATATGTCTCAAGAAAAAAAAAGCAAAAAAGAAATATCTGAAGTTAGTTGTGCAATTCGAAGACAAGTACAATTGATTTCCAAGCCTTTCCCCCCACGCCTCTCATACTTTAAATTCTGGTTTAATTCTTCCACGGTTCAAAGCAGAGGCGGGGACACAGTGTCCATCACCTGACCCCAGAAGAGGAAACAGGAATCAAAAGGCGTAAGTAGTAAGCATGGAATAATAACATTATTTTTTGCTGTTGTAACTGTTAAAACTACAAAATATGTGCCCCTAAACCTCTCTCCCCCCCCTCCCTTCGTTCTCTTCTTTGAAACTTTGGAACAAGTCACTTTCTCAGAAGCACAGCTGAAAAACCCTTAAAAATACAGGAAGGCATACACAGCAGTCTCAGGGGCCAAGGTGTCTGGAGCAAGAATTAGAGAGGTTCACGTCAGCTCCCCCCTGTTGAAATTACAGCTGCACTGAAGATGGTACAGTGTATCAACTGGGGCTCGGGGAAGTTCTCCGATCCTCAAGGAGGAAAAGCAGCTGTGCTGGATCAGACAGAGGTGGAGGGCGAAGCGTCCCTTTCCCCATCCCTGCTCTATCCAGGAAGAAGAACCAGAGATGCCCAGCTGCACAGGCAGATTCTAAGCGGCTTGGGTTGAAGCAGATACATACATCACTGTGCAGTTGTCCAAATGACAGTACACATTTTAAAAATAATAATAAATGCCCAAAGTAAACTCGGCATCTAGCATTTTTCTTTTTTTCTTTTTTTGGTTTGCTCTTTTTGTTTTCCTCCAGGGGTTGAAATTTAATCTGTCTTTTAGCAAACCAGAGCTGAGTTTCTCTCTCTCCCTCCCTCCACCCCTCCCTCTCTCTCTTTCTCTCTCTCTCTCTCCCCCCAACCCCCTCTAGTATTTTTCCCCGGGCTATACTCAGTGTCTACCCCACAGATAGGCTCAGCTGATTATGAGGCCTGTGCACTGTCACTGGGACCTATGTCACTCTGGAAGTGTGTTCCGGGACAGGTGCTTCCCCCACCCCCAATGCGCTCACATTCACACACGCCAAGGCCATGGTGACACTGCTAATCCTGAGGTTCAACATTTGTCAGGTGCTGACAGCAAAGGAATCCCTTTGCAAAATGCACCCAGCATGGGATGTCTGTACACCTGAGTGTGTATGTGTGTGTGTGTGTGTGTGTGTGTGTGTGTGTGTGTGTGCGTGTGCGCGCGTCTGTGTGTGTGTGTCCAGCTCTCCTGTGAGGTATCACATTTCCCAAGAGTCCCGCTATGGCAGTCACTGGAATGATGCAAGCTATTCAGTAGCTGTTCTAAGAAACTTTGGCCCAGAGCTCAGCTTGCTGCTGCCTCCCCCTTTGTCCTCCCTGATATTTCTCCCCTCCCCAAGAGGCACTTCTGGTCAGTGAGGCAACACAAACACCCTTCTCCAGCTGCACCCCACCCCTGAGCCTGTGACCTATGTTACTGGCCAGCATAGAGTCATTTTTTAGTTTAACTCATGTCCGGTTAGACACAAAGATATTTTTAAGCCTAGTTTGTGGGGGGTGAGGACACATGAGGGGTCACTCCAAATTCATTCCAAGTTGGAGCCTCAAAGGCCAACCCCACAGAGAGGCAGAAGAAGGAAATGAGTCACTCCCCAGGCCTGATGATCTGTGTAATATACTCAAACTCTTTCTCCCAGCAAAGAAGGCCAGGGCCCATGGCTGACATTCAGCTACTAATTGAAATGCAAGTTCGGCCTCCGAAAGTATCCATTGCCTGCTGACTCCAGCGCAGCTATGCCCTGGTGACACATGTTGTTGTACTGGGTTGTCCTTACATTATACAAAGAGTTGACCACAACATTTCCTAGCTCTTCACTTTTCTGAGATCATCCTTTAAAAGTCAACGATTAAATTAAGATGATTTGATAAATTTTTAGGAATCATCCACTTTCCCACCTCCCTTAAGATGCATTCCTTTCATGTGAATTGGTAGAAAAACCTAAAATTGTATAACTTTGATCATTTGCCCCTTATCGGCCAATACTTACTACATTTAAGTAGTCACTCATCTATCCAGCAATCTATCCAGCAGGCCCAATCTGCACGCACAGGGAAATCCAGGAACCACACATGGTTCCTCTTGCTGATGGACAGGGTGGGTGTGAGAAAGAAGGCAGTCATGTGGCACCATGGTCTGCATTTAGGAACATTGCGACCGTGCATAGCGCAGGTGGTCAGTGCCACCTGCAGGCAGCAGGAAGCTTTCTGAGACCGAGTAAGCAGGTATTTCCAGGCAGACAAGTGGACAGAGTCGTAAGAAGCAGTAAGAGATCTTCCAGCTACAGTATTTTATATGTCTTGTCCTTACTCGTAGTCGTTTTCCTGCCTAATGTTCCCCAACCCAGCATTAAGGAAACTTCCGGCACACAGTAGGCAGCTAATAAATGTACACTGAGGAATTTATAAATGAATATGATGAGCAGTTGAAAAAAGGTAGGAGTAAAAAAAAAATTAACAGAAAGAAGTCAGTGTAGCAGTTCCTCAAAAACACTAAAACTAGAAACGACCTCAGACTCAGCCAGATCTCTCCTAGTATATTCCAGAAGGAGTTAATGTCATCATACTACAGTGACACATACAGGTCCACAGCTGCACAATAGCTAAGCTCTGGAAACAACCAACAGGCCCATGAATGGATAAATGGGTAAAAAATGTGATATATATGCCCAATGGAAAATCATGTCATTGTCAGGAAAATGGATGGATGGTGAGACCATAGTGGTAAAAAAAAAAAGTCAGACACAGAAAATTAAATATCATATGGTTTGTCTTATATGAGAAAACAAAACTATCAGTAAATTAAACATTTATATAAAGGAGAGATGGTAGGAAACAGGAAGGTAGACTTTTGAGGGATGGGGAAGAAAGTGATCAAGATACATTATATATAATATGTGATATATGATCTGTATGCCTACATATAATATATATATATACCAGTTCCCAAAAATAAACATAAATGTTGTCTTTGTTTCTGTTGAACAAATGATTTTGACTGCCTGTGGTGGCAAGGAAGCTTTATGAAGGTCCTGTGATGCTTATAGAATTGTGAAGATACAGGGCTCTGGCGATGCAGAGGATGGATGGACTTTCCAAAGTCAGTGTTTCGGAAAACTGTAAACAATGAATAGCTGGACTTGAAAGAGTAGTTCTTATTTGCATGTGCAAGAACTGGAATAGAAAAGACATTTTAGGAAAAATAACCTGAAAGTACATAGAAATAAAAATGGAGGAAGGAGGAATTACAGGATGATAAATAAGTCCAGAATATACAGAACAATGAGCACGTCCCGGGTGTGAAGTCACTGTATGCTCTCGTAATCACATGGGGCATCAGACAGAACCAGACTCAGATGATACGGTCATGTTTTCATTCTCTGGGGATCTAAAGAAAAGGGACATTTCAGTTTTTAAGAAATAGAGACCATGAGAGTCACAGCTCCTCTTTTATGGCTGTTTGGTCCTGGGAGAATAGCTCAAACCCCTAGCTTAGCACTGGGTTGTCTTCCTACCTCTTGGCAGAAAAGGTATGCATCCAGGCTTCCCGCTTCCACGAAATGACGTAGAATGAACTCCTTAAAAAATTATTAAATTGCTTCCATCTTCAGTCTTCTCACCTACAGATTGGCAATACTAGTAGTGTCCAACCTCAAAGGACTGTGATAATCAGCACATAAAGTCGGAGAGTCTAGCCATAGGCACAGGTAGTGCTCAGTATCTAAGAACAGTGGCTGGAGGATAGTAAAACTGTGCTTGTTACACTAGGTGTACATCTGGATCACCTAGCTTCCTAAAATAAGATTTCTGCTCCCTCACCTAACCAGTTTCTGATTCTGTAGGTTGAAAGAGGACCTGAACGTTGTGGCCTTAGTGAGGCCCTTGGCCCAGCAAGCACTCTGTGAGGACCACCACACTGGGCCACATGGTCTTTCTCCACTGTGTTGTTGTATCCACTTGGGGCCTCTTCTTGATCTTGCTAGAAACCCCTGAAGAACTCCAGACTCAGACAGGAGGGTTGATCAACTCATCTGTGGAGACATTTTTTTATTAATTAAGTTTATTGATACATTGTAGGTGTACAAAATGATCACATTCATTATAGGGATTTGTACCTGTACATAAAATAACTTAATTATTTTTTTACCATTTCCCTACCTCCTTTCAACCCCCACTCTTGTGGTTTAGGTTGAAACATCCCCCCAAATTTTCATGTGCTTGAAGGGGATTGATCAGGGCAACACCCTACACATGAGTAGATTCATTCATTGATGAGTTCATAGCTGACTGTGCTGTTACAGGTGGGGCCTGCTGGGAGGTGGGTCTGCAGGGAATGATCTGGAAGGGTTAATCCTTACCCTGGCTTCTCCCTTCTGTCTCCGCTGCCTGGATGCCCTGGGATGAGCAGCAATCCTTAGTGCAGCCCCCTCCACCATGTCTTCTGCCTTAGAGCCAGCGGACCACGGACTGCAACTCTGAGGCAAAATAAACCCTGTGATTAAATTGTCCATGTTGGGAATTTTGTTCCAGCAGTGGGAAAGTGACTAAGGCACCCACTAAGTTACTACTTATTAGTTAATGTAAATGAGGGGAAACATCCAGGGTAGAAACTGTTTTAGGCATTTGGAATCATGACAGACAAAATCTTTAGAGGAAAGAGTCAGTAATAATGCTGTTGAAAGCCATACCTCTTTTATGGTGAGATTTCTTCAGAAATTTAGGAATTTCCTAGGTAATACATGTGGTCAATATTTCTACCTAGCTGGCAGCCCAAGTCTTCTTTTTGTCTCATGAATACCACCGACTTTTGTTGCTGTTTTCGTACAGTCTTCCTCCTTCTGACTCCAACCCCACGGACCTTATCAGGATAGGGCTATGCTGCACACTTGGGGTCTGCTTTGGCCAACGTTTTCACAATACACAAAACATTGTTTGACACCCATCCCGCACAGAGATGAAGTGGGATCTGTAATCAGCCAGATAGAGTTTCCAAACTTCGATATTTCCTCTTGATGTCTCCTTTTTTATTCATTTTGCAATACTAGAGATTGAAACTAGAGACTCTGCACTGAGCTACAAACCAGCATGTTGTTTATATTTTTTGTTTACTTGTTTGTTTTGTAATACAGGCATGAGCCAATACACTTGGATCCTCTCTCTGGTGTTCAAAGTTAAGGATGAATAGAAAATGCTAACCCATGTCTACCACTCAATGATCTGGAAGTTGCTGAGCAAGTATTTAGAAAAGAAACTTAACATTTTGAGGAAAACATTAATTTTCCAACAAATTATACAACATATGAAACTTCTGCGATGAGTGGGGGAATATTAGCTGTGGAAAGAAATGGTGGCATATTGGCATTATGTGTAAATAATCCTGTCCTACCCTCAATACCCACCCCGATGGAGAACAAAAATATGATATCTTTTTCAGACAAACCTGTGTTAGAAGATGGATATTTCCCAGGAGAGCCCCGTAGAAGTATCAGAAACAGCCTTAAAACATTGCTGGCTTATAGAATGAGGTATGAACCTCATACAAATCCATAAATAGAGAAAGAAGGACCGCAAAGCTCATGTTGCCGGTTCTTGACGAGAGACAAAACACCCTCACATAACCTCATTCCCTTTACAGTACTTGGCACTCATCAATGCGTGTTAAGGAATACGTAAGTAAAATCTGCCAACACTTACTGAGTGCTTTCTATGTGCTGGATACTGTACAAATGCTGATATGCTCTTTGATTCTCAGCAATTCAGTCTGGAAATGTACATTGTATGTGAACAAATAAGCTAATAGGGCCAGGCTGGGGTCCACTTGCTTAATATTAGTAACAAAGACAAGATTAGAACCTGGGCCTGTCTGAGAAATGACTCCAAGTGCTGCTTTCAATAAAAGATTTGTTTTCCCTAGCAAGTGCAGGGTCCTCAGTTCGATCCCCAGTACCGCAAAAAAAAAAAAAATTGTTTTCAATTTATTTTATGAAGCTGAACTATTCATAAGAAAATTTGCCGCCTGAACCATTTTACATGTGTAATGCAATAGTGTAAAATATATTCATATTGTTGGGCAATCAAAACTTTTTCACCTTGCAGAACCTAAACTACAATTATTAATTCAAAATAACTTCATTTTCCCTTCCCCCACTTACCCCGGGAAATCATCCTTTGAGTTTCTTTTTCTATGAATTTGACTACTCATGTACATGGGATCACACAATGTCTGCCTGGTTTTGTCTGGCTTATTTCACTTGGCATAATGACTTCAAGCCTCATCCCTACTGTAGCATGTGTCAGATTTTCGTCCTTTTAAAGGAGGCATCCTATTTTGATTGTACGTGTACACCACATTTTCCTATTCATATATTGTTTCTGCATTACAACTGTTGTGACTACATTTGTGACTACAATAGTTGTGCTACAAATATGGTTGCACCCTTACTTGCCTCAGATCTTTTCAACTTTTCTGGATATGTCCCTAGAAGTACAATTTCTCACCCATGTAGTTCTTCTGTTTTTAACTTTTTGAGGAACCATCAAACTATTTCTATTGGGGTTTCACCATTTTACATTCTCACCAGCAGTGTTTAAAGTTTCAATTTCTCCATATTTTCACTGACCCTTGTTGTTTCCTATTTCCTAATTTTCTTATTTTCATAGTAACGATTTTAATGAAGTTTATAGTTTTTGTTTGCTAATTTCCTTGATGAGTAGTGATGTTAACCCTCCTTTCATTGGCTCATTAACTATTTGCGTATCTTCTTTGGAGAATTATCTCTACAATTCCTTTGCCCATTTATACATTGGGTTGTTTGATTTTGTTGTTAAGTATAAGGGTTCTAAAATATTTTGAACATTAACTCCTTACTGCATATGTAATTTGCAAATGTTTTTCCCATTCTCAGAGTTACATTTCACTTTACTAAATATATCCTTTGGTGCATAGAAGTTATAAACATTTTTATGTAATTCACCTTTTCTGCTTTTTCCCCCCTTATGGTGCCTGAGTTTTGATGTCCTATTTAATTAAGTCCTCATAGCCAAATTCATTGTCACTAAGATTTCTCCCATATTTTCTTTTAAGAATTTTATAGTGTTGGCTGTTGTACTGAAATCTTTGATCTATTTTGAGTTAATGTTTGTACACTCTATAAAGTAATGATTCAGTGTCCTTTCTTGCAAGATGGATATTCAACACCCAGGACAATTTATTGCAAAGATGCTTTCTTTCCCTGTTGAATGGTAGGGAACATCTTAATATACTTGTCAAAAGTCATTTGACCACATATACAGGAGTATATTTTTTTCAACTTTCTATTTTACTTAATCGGCCTAAAATATCTGTCTTTATACCAGTTCCATGCTCTTTTGACTATTATAGCTTTATAATGAGCTTCAGAATTGAGAAGTTTGAGTCCTTTTGTTTCTTTGTTCTTCTTCAGCTTTGCTTTAACTATCAAAAGACCCATTTTGAAGAAAAAATAAAGACTATTCAAGTTGAAAAATAGAATGAAATCCTTAAGTACACAAGCTGTATTTCGGTTGACTATGAACAACCAGTAAAGATGGGAGAAACCATAGTACAGGAGAATATCACCCGTCCCTCATATAGTAGGTCAGCCAAATTTGGTATTAGTCCTCCACTGCCACTCTCTTCCTCCTGCTCCCAGTCTTTTGGTCATCTTTAAGTGGGAAAGTCTTCCTGCATTCTCCATCCCTGTGTGAGGGATCCCAGGCACTAGAGAACTGGTTCTTTTGTGAGACAAAGATCAAGGTGGGGAAAAGAGTGTAGGACGGGGCGTGTGTGTCTGTGTATGTGTTTGTTTAGAGTATACTGGAGGTTGAGGCAGGGGGATGTAGGGCTTGGATGAGGAGGATTAATTTGGAAGCTAAGGATTTCCTGGAGAAGAAGCAGAGTCCAAAGATGAGTGGTAAACAGGAAGAGATTTATAGATTACCAGCAAGGGTTGTAACCATTCAGAAAAGAAGTTGCTTTTCTAATTTTGGTTTAATGACAGGAAGGTAGAGCCTGGTAGAAATAAAAGCACCAGATTCCACAGGAAATACCCTTTCAATCCAGAGCACTGGGACTGGACATAGAAATCTTCTTCATCACTTTCAAAGATGCAGAAGCAACAAGAAATACGAGAAGAGACGGTGTTGTTAGCACAATGGGAGAGAGTGCTGAGAGAGGTCCATGGAAGTTTAGAGACTGATCCCAGAGGCAAAGCCAAGGAAACTTGAGCGAAAGGCAAACATACAAGACAGGAGAAGAAAGGACGCCCGAGGAGTGCTGTGACAAGTGCACTTAAAGATGTTCTCTGATCCCAGGGATAAAGCTAAAGATTGTCCTGAGTCGCCTGTGGGTCTCCGGAGGGGCCTGAAGCCAAAGCTGGAAACAGGGAAAGGAATTCTCTTCCCCACCTTACCTCTGTCCCACTCTTTCCATCAGCGCAAACTTCTCCTCAAGTATTCCTTGTCACCACTGTGGTCTCTCCTCCAGGAAATCCTTCACTTCCAAATTAATCCTCCCCATCCAAGCCCTACATCCCCCTGCCTCAACCTCCAGTATACTCTACACACACACACACACACACACACACACACACACACACACCGTCCTGCACTCTTTTCCCCACCTTGATCTTTGTCTCACAAAAGAACCAGTTCTCTAGTGCCTGGGATCCCTCACACAGGGAATGCTGAGAAATTGGCTTCCAAGCAACACCTTTTTGAGAGCTTGCCTTGTAGTGCCTTCATGCTGAGAGAACAGAGTCGTTTGGGAGTTTGATTTAGAAAAAGGGACTCTGGTGGAGGGAGGATTGCCAGCAGAGAAGTTAGTGTAATGGCAGAATAAAAATATATGTGAAAGTAAGGCGATGTTATACTTTATGAAGCGTGTCACATTTGTCAGGCTTTACATGAGCTACATGCACTCCTCCTATTCTGTGTGCCTGTAGCATTGGGGATTGAACACACACTGAGCTACACTCCCTGCACTTTCCTGTTTTTTATTTTATTCTGAGGCAAGGTCCCACTAAATTGCCAAGCTGTCCAAGGTAGACTGAAACTTAAATCCTCCTGCTTCAGCCTGTTAGAGCACTAGGGTTACAGGCATACTCCACAATGCCTGGACTCTCAATTAATTCTTGTATTACCACCTTCAGCTTGCTGATGATGAAACTGAAAAGAGATGAAGCTCAGTGTGTTCTCTTTTATGGAAACTGTGAGATAGGAGACAGAGGTTTGGCCTCCTGTGATTAATATATTCCCCTTCTGTGGCGATGGCCAGCTCACAGGAAATTTGTATTGGGTTCACTAGCTAGTTGCGCAGCATGGTAATCCTCTTCTGTGGATGAAGGAAGCAACTTTCCCTTTCCTTTCCAAGTCCTATATTGCTCATAGAAGCTTTGGGGGCACTGGGCACATTAGCAGTCAGGAAAATAGGACTATTGTTCTGTTGGATGCAGCCCCCATATCCCCCTTGTGAGGCATGGGCAGCCTCACTGGCCTTCCGGCCCAGGTGCTGTTTTGGAGAGTTGGCCCCTCCATTTTCTGCT
This sequence comes from Dinomys branickii, assembly GCA_004027595.1. Lineage (NCBI taxonomy): Eukaryota > Metazoa > Chordata > Mammalia > Rodentia > Dinomyidae > Dinomys > Dinomys branickii. The sequence goes on from PVLD010000705.1 coordinate 172,041, forward strand.
TGCAGAACTGTGGTGGTCAGACAAGAATAAGAAGAAATCAACACACTGGAGGCACTGGCTGGAAGCCTCTGGGTCAGAGGACTTGAGGGAGTTCTCCACAGAGGCCGTAGAGATGCAGCAATTCTACCCAAGACCAAGAGGAAAAGAAGAAAGGGCAGAGGGACACCCTCAGCTGTCTGAGCCCCATGAAGGACATCTGAGCTGCCCACTTCTGAAGATCTTCTCACAACTTCCTTGCTCTCCCCTTCCATTGGAAAGTGTTCTTAGGAAGAAAAATAAGACTTTCCTCCGCCTTACAGGGTGTGTATGGGATGTAAGACAATTCTTTTCCTTTCCTGTGTTCTGAGTGACCCAACAACATCCCCTCATAGCAACTGCACTTTTATATGGATTAAGAACCAAATGTTGAAAACATAGCAGAAGAAGGAGTCTTATTGCAGTTTCCGACCTCATACCTGCCAAGAACTGAGAGCTTCGGGAAAGTTAAATCAATTACTTAAGAAGTTTCCACTTTTTCAGCTTCTCTCAAGAAATTTGGAGGGAGACACAAACCTACCTTTCCAAAAATATATATAAGACGGTGAACTGATAACTAAGGCATTTCCGCAGGTTACCTGCTAGCTGTGTGACTGCTAGAGATTTTTCCAAGAGCACACAATTAACTCCAGAAAGTTTTCTGAAGTCACGTTTGAAATAACCCTTTAATCAGGGATCATTCCCAGGTTAGTTAAGAAATTTGCACTGCTCTATTGTCACTAAATATAGTTCATCAAAATTCAGTGTTTTGAAGCACAGAAACAGTCTAAGTGTATAGACTTTATTATCTCTTTCCTGGTATCTTATGAATTTATATAATATATTATTCATTAAATAGGTTCGTTGATTAGTAGGCATTGGGAAAAGTACAGGGCAAGTGGGAGTAGGGTGAGTGGATTTTTGTACACCATGGTCCCCTTTGAAAATATCACACTGAAGCCTTTTATCACATGCAATTAATGTACGTTAATAAAAATAAAAATAAATGATTTATTTAAATCAACTCAGTTCCCTTTAGATTCGCTGAATGCTTCCTATGGGAATTCAGAATCATAAAGAGTTCAAAATTTAGAGGAAAAGATAGGTATGTAAATAAAAATACACAGACATGCTTAAACATGCTTCAAGGGAGAAAGTGCTTATATGGGAAAGTATGGTTCTCCTCCAGAGGGGCAGAAAGAACTAGAGTGGAATGATGGGGTCAAATTTGGCGTACGAAGAAGATGATCCTCAGAGAAGGGGCTTTCTATGTGCTCCAAATTTGACATTCTTTGCTGTATTCCACCCACAAATACACAGTGAGTTTCATGTCTTACATCATTAGTCTTTATTGCAAGTGGGGAATTAGAGACAATGGGAGACAGAGCTACTTGTCCAACGTTATGAAAACAGCAAAGCACAGTTTGAATGCAAGGATCTAGCTCATAGTCTGAGAGCAAGTGAGATGGTTCTTGTTATAGTCTAGATTGAGATTGTCCCACAAAGTCCTCATGCACTGATGGGCAGGACTTTGGGAAGGTGATTGTATTTGGGGGTCTTATAGCTGACTTGCTATGAGGAGGTGGGGCCGGGCTGGAAGAAGTGGGTTGCTGTGAGTATGACCTGGAACGGTTTCCCTGATGCCCACTTCTCTTTTGCTTCCTGGCCACCCTGCCCTGACCAACTTTCTTCTGCCAGATCCTCCACAGTACCTTTCCTGTCTGGGACCCCGCTAACCATGCTCTCACAACGTGAGCCAAAATAAACCTCTTCTCCTTTGAGTTGCAGGTAACAGGTACTGTGTCCCAGTAATAGGAGAAGTGACGGATACAGTCCTGGGCAGGTGTGTGTCCAGGAAAGAGAAGCTGTGGACAGAGTTCTGGAGTCATGGGAGAGTGGCTGAGGTATTAATAACAGCACAGGACCAGGAAATCAAGAAAGAGGAGGCTTCTAAGGAATAATGGGACCAAAAAGCCACAAACGCTACCAGGATCTTACATAGGACAAGAGAAGTTATTAGATTTGGCAATGAGGAGGTGGTTGGAGTACATAGAGACAGGACTTTTAGCAAAATATTGAGATCTGGAAACAAAATAGAGCATCTCACCATGTACTAAAGTAAAATCAAAATGGATCAAAGATCTAAATGTTAAAGCACAAAAACTTAACCTACTGAAAGAGACGTTAGGGCAGACTCTTGAAGACATAGGCAATAGGCAAGGACTGTCCAAACAGAACCCCAAGGGTACAAGAAATAATACTGAGAATGAACAAACAGAATCATATCAAAATAAAAAGCTCCTGAACAGCAAGGAAACAATCAGCAGCATGCAGAAACAACCAATGGAATAGGAAAAAAATTTGCCAGCTATTTCTTAAACAGAGGACTCACATCTAGAAGATATAAAGAATTCAAAAAAATCATAACCCCCCCAAATAAAAGACCCAATCAAAAAATGAGTGCTATGGTTTGTTCCTGAATGTCCCCCCCAAAGCCTTATGCAGTCATGGGGTAGGCTACTGGAGTTGACGATTGGTTCATGGTCCAATGTTGGAATTATGGATGTTAGTGCTACACCTGCCCTGGGGCAGATAGTTTGGGTACAGTGTAAGGGAGGGAGAGAGGCTTGCTCTTCCCTCTGCCACTCCTTTCTTTTACTCTTATTGCCTTTGCTGTTTTCTGCCACCATGAACGTTTGCCCTCTACCATGTGCCACCCTGCCTTGGAGCCAGCCAAGTATTGACTGAAACCTCCACAGACTTTGAGCTAAATAAACCTTTCCTTCCTTAATTCTGGGTGTCAAATATTTTATCTCAGCAACAAGAGAAAAGTAACAAAGACAATGGGCATCTGAAATGAATAGACATCTCTCAGGAAAAGTACAAATAGTCAATGACAAAAATCTTCAACATCATTAGCCATTAAAGAAATGCACATTAAAATAACATGGAGATACCATCTTACTCTAGACAGAATGACTATCATCAAGCAATCACATAATAGCAAACACTGGCAAGGATATGGGGGAAAGAACTCTTCTACATTTGTAGTGGGAATATAAAATAGTACAACAACTATCTATATCAGTATGGAGATTCTTCAAAAATCTAAAACGACAATTTCCATTTGACCCAACTATTCCCCTTCTGGGTATCTTCCTGAGAGAGTTAAATTCATCATGTTACAGGGATATGTGTATACGCATGTTTATAGTAGCACAATTTCTACTCACTAAATCTTATAGATGGATTTTATGCCCAACAACAGATAGATAAAGAAAGAAAATGTATTTGTACACCATGAGGTATAACTCTGTCATAAAGAAAGATAGATTTGAGCCATTCATGGGTAAGCAGATGCAATCTGAGACCATTATGTTAAGCAAAATAAGTCAGACACACAGACTTAAATACTGCATGGTTTCTCTGATATATATATATATATATATATATATATATGAGCAAAATAGAAGATAGATCAATGAGCAGTAAAAGATCTTTTTCAAGTGGGTGGGGCAACAAGAAATGAAGGAGAGGGGAAGGCAAAGACAGAAAGGACTTCTTAAAAAAGGAATTGAGTGGAAAAATAACCAAAATAAAGCTTTTACCAATGTGGAGGGGCCCACAAGTTGAAAGAAACAGAGAGGGAGGGAGAAACAGGACATGAAAAATGAAAAAGAATTACGCTGTGTTGTGTTCATGTGCCAACTCCCCATGATAAATGCAACCATTATGCACTGCAAACAAGAGTCAAAAAGAAAGAAACAGAACAGAGCTTGGTGAGGAAGAAAGTAGAGTTAAGAAAACAAAAGAATTAGGTGAGTTGCTTGGGGGGATAGGGAGAGCACAAAGCCATGACCATCAAAGGGTCAAGTACAGATTATTTTGCTTTATTTGTCCTCTGTCTTGGGGTGCAGAGTTTTGAAGAAAGTTTGCATGTGGTGTGAGTGAGAAGAGGTTCTGGGATAAGCAGAAGCCGAAGGTTTCAGAAGAAACAAAACTCTCAAAGAAGAAAGGGGAAGCCAGCCTTGGAGGCATACGAGGTGGCACAGACAGATTTGAAAGGCAGAGAGAGCAACACAACACTGCTCATTGCCTTTTATTTCATGTGAAACCAGGATCAATGATCTATGTGGAGAATAAAGATTGCTCTAGGATAAGTGAGACAGGGAGCAACAGAGGAAGCTACCGAAAAGATGTTTTTGCAGGAATAAAGAAATATGGGGGGGGGGGGGGTCTGGGGTCTGTCACAGGCAGGCGTGCGAGTGAGAACGCTAACATGTGGTGACCTGATGTCCCTGAAGGAGATGGAGAGAAAAACACTGAAGTATGCAGAGACGTGGGGAGTATACTGTACATGCCACTAGACGAGGTCCCTGCTGCAAACACTGAATAATTCAGTATAGGTCACATCATGCCCAGTATCCTCTGTAGATGAACACAGGAATGTGCATGCTAATAAAAAAATGGGAAGGGAATGTAGTTTCAGTGCTCTTTCTATGTACCACATGAGCTAAATTATGTTGTTATATTTAGGTTTGGGTTTGTTTTGTTTGCTTTCACAGTGCTGGGGATGGAACCTAGGGCTTCCTGCACATGTGGTGGGAGGATTCTACCTCTAAGCCACAATCCCAGCCCAAAAGCTCATGGTTTTATAAATAGGTGCATTTTTAATTTTCCCAGGAAAAACATGATCATGTTGCTACCTCCAACTTACAGTATGGAAACCGAGGGCCAGATAAGCAACTTGTCTGACGCAGCCAATCTGGTGGGCATCAGAAACAGATTTAGAGCCCAGGTGCATTTCTCTTATAATATTATATTTTCCTGATATAGAATACTTTCTAACCTAAATTTCTACAAATAGTCTGATAGGTAGAAAGACATTTTAAGAGAAGTGTTTGGATTTTATTACAATCTTAGGAAGGCTGGACATATGAACATCCCATTCATCTGATCACATTTTATTGAACTCAGGGTCAGGCTTGTAATCAAGGATCCACATGTGAGGGAGACTTTATTCCTCCCAAAGGGATTTTTTAGTCTCTGAACAAACAGAGATTTTAACAAAAATGTTCATTTGTCAGGTGAGAAGGATGAGAGGTGGCCGTGGTGGGGAGAGAGGGCCACCAAGTGCTGACTCTATCAGAAAAGTTCCGAGGCCAGAGCGGCCAGATCTTATTAACGTGGGGTGTGCTCACAGTGAGGCAGAAGAGCGTGCCAGGAAGGACAGCCCCTCCCAATGAGGTGTGGACAGTGCATAGTGTGTGGTGACTACAGCCACAGGAAGCCAGAGCAGCTGCACCGAGTCCCCGGACATCAGGAAGTCACATTCTCCCTGATTTTTGATGTACCAACATATCATCTGCTTAATTATTTAATTAATATTGTATTAAAATCAATTGTCTAAAAATAATCTAGCCTCCAATTCAAAAATCCACCAAGATTGCTTTTTCATGTGTTTGTTTATTTTCTCTGAGACATTAAACTTTTCAAATCATTTATCTGTGTATCTTATAAATCACCTGTCACATGCATGACAAAGTGTGAACACCCCAGGCCAGAGCGCAGAGGTGAGAGTTTAGCTTGGTGAGGCCTAAACTGGGGCTGGGGATTCCTGAAGAGTGTGATGGGGTCTCCCCATGTACCACGTGTGCACACGCATGTGCAATCACTTCTGTTGGGAATTTTGCATGTTACTTCAGAAAGGAAGGGTCTAAGGGGTCCAAGGTAAGAGGTGAGGTCACCCTGCTCCAGGAGTAGGTGGGTTGCATGGTGAGGGGTCCCATTAATGCACAAAAGAACAAATTCACATTCCTCAGCTGTTCACCTTATTTGGAATCCTATAGGCCATTCTGGTGCACTGAATAGCCAGAGATATAATTTCAGGAACCTTTTCATCTTAGCGATAGGCAGACTGCAGCAATAGGTGTGCCTAGAGCTCCAGAAGCTGCAAATTGGCCATGTCCTATGAGCTGTGAGTACATCAGCCCTCTACTGGCAGAAAGAAGCGATTGACTAATCCCAGCAGGCAGCTGGAGCAAAAACGACAACCCCAGAGGACCAGGTCACTGCCCCTGGTGCACAAGTGCTCACTCCCCAACCTCTCGGCCAGTGCATGTGGAAGGAGCCGGGGAGTATGGCTGGCCCTGCTGAGTGAGCTTGGAAGCAGGAGCAGAGTCACCTGATTCAGATTCTCAACTCCACCTCTGAGGCCGCAGGTCTCCTTACGTGCTGTCCCTCATCATGCCTAGAGAGAGAGCCAGACAACAAGGAATGCTTGTCCTCCGTTGGCAGAACAACTCCACTCAGGAGCCACAGCGCTTTCCTCAAAAGCCGGGAAGGAAGGGCAGATGGAAGGAAGGAAGAAAGCAAGCACAGAAGGATGGACGGACACAAGGAAGAATGTGGCTGCTGCCTCAGATGTACCACTGCTTCAGCTCCGAAGGCTGTAGCCAAGAGCTCATATTCAATGGTGAGTAAATTAAAAGGTCAGTGTGTCTGAGACCCAATTACCCTTGGCCTGGCACACAGGAAGGGCCAATTAGCCCTCATTAGCTGGCTTTGCGGGGCTGTTTGAGAGCAGCTCTGGCCCCACCAACCTCAGCTAAGCCTGAATTCCTGGGACCAAACATTCCATTGTGAACCTACTTTCTCAAGAATCAGGCTCAGCTATAAATACTTGCTGGTTTGACCCAAGAGGAAAAAAGACTGTGGCCCAGAAGTAAGGAACTTTTCCTCTTAAAGCTTTTATTTTTGTCTACGATCAGAATGCTTTTGACCACACAGATATTACATGAATCAAGCCATCACACTCCGTGTCCCTTGCACACTCTCCATGACAGGTGCACACACCTACACAGTCTTCTGAACTCAAATGATCTGACTCTGGCTAAGAAGCAGGACCATGCCAACATAGTCTCATTTAAATGTTGTGAACACACTAAGAACTGTAATAGAATTGCTCACACCTATTGTTTTGTATTGGTCTAACAATTGATTGAAATCAGCGTGCAAGTATCAACCTGAGGAAAGCAATCTGATGTTCATACTTTGCCCCTCTAGGGTTCAAGGACAGCACGGCCAGAGTCAGCCCTCTGTAGACATGAAAACTATGCTTTTGACACTTGCATCCTGAGCCAGCATCCTTCCCTGCTATCGTATCAGTTTCCTGTATCTCACCCACATGGATCCCCACAATGGATCCCCATTTCCTTTCCCCCAAGGTCTTTCTTGGGCTTGGGGACTAGCTCATCCACACACAGCCACCCCAGCCTCACCACAGATCAGCATTTCTCCAAATCTGACCCAGGGGCCAGCTGCTGCCACAATACCTGGGTACTAGCTGACAATTCAAATTCCTGGGCTCCACCAAGCAAATCCAAATTTCCAGGAGTAGAACATAAAAATAAGCATTCTGAATAAATGTCCCAGGAATCCTTTGTGTAAGCATGTCTATGCACACAGAGAAAAACCACTGAGATAAAGCATTTGGCCTCGCAGGGCCATAAGAGAAATTTGTAAACCACAAAGTCTTAGAAATTCTGGGACAATAATCTCAGAGTCAGCCCCCACTGGGATATGTATAAACACGTTTGGATATTAATGTCCCAGCCTCATGCAACTCCTAAGATCCAATAACTGATGGCCACCTTTCTCCCTAAAGGACAACAGGTGAGTGGAGAGGTTCAGGCGATTGTGGCTTATTGCACAAAGGCCAAGCAAATGAGCTCTCATGGTAGAGTGGGTAGTAGAGGGGAGACTAGGCGGCGGGGATGGAAAGGAGAGAGGCAGCAAAAACTTGTACTTATTGATCTGATTTACTGCAACTTTGGTGCATGTGCTATTCAGATGTCCCCACAGTGGCGGAACTGGCGCAGCCTGAGCCACAAGTTGAGTGTTCAATGACTTCATGCTTGTGCCTTGCTGGTTTCCTTTGCCCTGCACCCATTAGGCCATACAAAATGAAATGCACTTGAATGCACTCATTTCAGGACCTGCGAGGTCACTGGGAAGCTGGATCCTAACACAGCAGAAACCATCAGTGTGCTTCAATTCTTCATGTCTTTGATGAAAGATTTTCACAAGGCACGTAGGCTCTACTGTACAGTACAGGCAGAGTCTATTGCAAAGTGGTAAATTTTCAGAGTGAGAGAGAGAATACTTTTCAGGCATGCAGATGGGCAAGCACCAGGATGGTGGTTGCACTGAATGAGGTCTCAGTTTGCATTTACATGATAAACTGGGTTTTTCAAGATATATCCCTAACATCCTCTGAGACCATTGCTTTATTGTAAGGAAAATGGTCTGTGTTGACCTACTAGGTCCCTTTTTACCCTGTAAGTAGGTGTTTTCCTTTTTGTTTGGGACTGTGAGCTTTTTCTAACCCCTCATTCATTGTCTGGACTTGATACAGTCCCTGGGCCTTATCTTCTTTTAGGCTAAAGTTTTTGGGGTTTTTTAGCTTTTTGCAGTACTGGGAATCAAACTCAGGACCTTGTGCTTACCAGGCAGGCGCTTATTCCACTGAGCTATATCCCCAGCCCAAGGTTAAAGCTTTGAAAGTACAAGCATGTGTGGATCTTACCTATGTATACTGATTAATGAAGAAAAAGAAAAATAATCACATATTCTTTGCTTTTCCAGTAGCCCTCAGTCACCTGCCTCAAGCTAGCTAATGTCTAACTTTCTGCTTAGAAGAAACATGAAATTCTGTGTCCTTCAGAGATTGAGCTTTACATGGAACACAAACCCTAGGCTCCCGTGGCTTAGTTAATTTTCCTTGCCTGGTGATCCATCTGAAGCTGAGCTCCACTCTATTTTTATAGTTCAAGGTTCTCTTTATCTTTCTTATCAGTCTTGCTTAGAAAGGTGCCTCCTTCCAGTGGTGGATCCGCTTTCACCTTCCTTCTGTATTCCAGGACAGAAGAGAGAAAAGAGAGCAGCACGTGGAAAACATCCCTGCGTCAGGGACAAAAACTTTCCCGTGACCTCCAGCAATCGCTACTTCTCACCAGTGAAGACGTTAGAGTTAGCTACTTCCAGTCGTAATGGTGTGTGGTAGATGCAGCTTCTATTTTTAAAATGTGGGACATTGTCTTTTGAACCAAAGGGGGATGATATAGGTGCTGGATAATTAGCCAGCAGTGTGTGTCCCTGGCCTAGGAATGTGCCCTTGCCTTACCTGGAGGAACATAATACTTTTGTTATATGTATTTGCTTTGCAATTCAATATCCTTTCACTTGGGATATGGAAAAGACCAACACTAAGGTCAATTTTCAATACTGATTTCTCATTTTGGTGAAGCAATTGGGTTAGACAAAGATTTTATTTTTCAGCCATTTATAGAAATGCTGTGTAGACACAGCTCCTAGAATTTCTGGATCAGAAAATCCAGAACATACTGCTGCTTCCCTTACTGACCTGTGAAGTCTAAAGCCTTCCATCACAAAGCTATTCCTCTAGATTTAGCATAAGCTGTTAGTGTAGAAGAAAGAGAATCGATGTTTTAAATAATCCTTGAAACTGGGTAACTACCATATTTCTTATCTGTGATACAGTCATCTTTCCTCTGGCTCTGAGTAGCTGTTCCCCAGACCCCTCTCACAACTCCAAGGAAACAATCTTATGTCCAGCCAGTGAAGATTCACATGGGATTTAAGCCAATTCTTTTCATCATAATGTCAGACACCAAACAGAAATATCAGCATGCATTCACAGTGGACAATATGTGCTTAATCAATAATGGAAACTGGGGTGATACTGAAAACTCTCAGATAGTGCATCCAGATTGTGAGAATTCATGGAGAAGACAGGCAGGAATTCTACTTCTTAGCAGTGAGGAGGAAGGGAGAGTTTGGAGGAAGGAGTAAACAGTGGAAGAAAGTAGGATGAATATTTATTTTTTGTTATCATAATGTAACCATCATATCAGTCACTTTCCCATCTCTGGAACAAAATACCCAAGATCCACAATTTAAAGGAGGAGAGGTTTGCCTTGGCTCATGTTGTGGAGGATTCAGTCCATAGTTCATTGGCTCCAAAGCGGAAAGAGTGTGGTGGAAGGGCATTGCAGAGGAAAGAGGGAATTAGAGAAAGAAAAGCTAGGGAGAAGCCAGGGATAAGAATTCATCCCTCCAGGTCACGACCAATGACCACCTCCAATCAGGCCCCACCTCCTAACAGCACGTTCAGCCACGAACTGACCTGTGGATTAAGGCACGGAGGAGTACAGCAGCCCATGATCCAATCACCCTCCAAAAACGCCCATTTCTGAACACAAGATTTTAGAGAGCATTTGAGATCTAACCTGCAATGATCATCTTCACACCTATTTTCGAGCCTTTTTGTTGCTGTGCCTTTCACAAATGAATAAGCAGCAGGTCAGAAATGTTAAATAAACTCCTAGAGGGTGAAAATCAACCTTGCCACTTAATCAGACCAGCTTTCATGTAACCAAAGTTTTAAGATTAAAACTCCATTTTTGGTTTCTTCTAAGAAAATCCAGAAGACCAAGAATCAATCTGAAGATCTTAATAAAGAAAAATCTTTACAAAACTTCCACATAAAACCTGCACACTAATATTTCTAAATCTTCATTCATAATTTGAAAAAATTTGTAGAAACCAAGATATTCTTTAATAGGTAAATGGCAAAACAGTGGCACATTCATACAGTGAGGTACTACTATTCAGCAATAAAAAATGAGCTATCAGGCCAGGAGAAAGACCATATTGCCAAGTGAAAGAAGCCAATCCAAGCAGGCTTCATTCTGGATGATTTCAACTTTGTGACATCTTGGAGAAAGCAAAACTATAGATATAATAAAAAGATTGGTGGTTTCAGGGGTTGAAGTGGGAGAGGGAAGAAAAGGGATTTTTTAGGGCAGTAAAACAACTCTATGTGATACTGAAGCAGTGGATAAAAAACATCATGCATTTGTCAAAATTCATAGAAATGTATAATATAAAGATTGAATCCAAATGTAAACTACAATATGGGTTTTTGTGGACAATAGTGTCACAATACTGGCACATCAGTTATAACAAATGTACCCAAACAATACAACAGCTAATTACAGGGAAAATTAGAGAGGAGGAAATATGTGGGAACTTTATACTTCCTGAGAAATTTTTCTGCAATTCTAAAACTGCCCTGAAAATTACTGTCTACAGAAAAAAAAGGTGTCTGGCGTGAGTTTTTCTTGGGTGAAAAACAAGAGAGTTTCGAGTTCCGCTGATGAGCCTGTCTCAGAGAAGGGGACTGCATAGGGCAAGGGACATTCATGGACATTCCACCCACGCAGTCATGCCTCTGCCCCCAGCCGTGGAGGTGGAGAGGCTATGACCAAACCTTGCTTACTCAGGAGGTTCCGTAAGTGATGTACAAAATCTAGAAGGAGGTTCACCCTCTGATTTGGGGGTGGTTTGACTAATATGTGACTAAGAATTTTCAAGGAAAGATGATCATATATAGCATAGACCTTATTGTCTATGCAAACCAGTAGCACTCACCTTGTAAAGTGTAACATTTAGAGATCGGGGTGACTCATGCTGCCCTCACAGAATCTGTAGGTGACTGGGCTTTCAGGCCATCACAACGCATGTAGGCTGGCTTGCTGGGAAGTCACGAGGGCTCCCACATCACTGCACAAGAGAGGGGAAGAAGGCACCAGGAAGCGTTGGCTGAGGTAGGCTGTGAGCATTCAGACATGATAATTCTTCTATCTGTTGTCTGAAAGACATGGCAAAAATGTGATTGTGCTGCCATCTTATCCTATACAGCCATTCTGGGAACAGTGAAAAATAGTACCAATTAACATGAACGATGGCTAAATATTCAAAGCTACAACCAGTCCCACCTGGAAGACACCACTGATCTTCGAATTTTAGAGCTGTAGGGGCCTGGGCTTAGGGAGGTGAGGTAGCTTGCCCACTAGTACCCAGGCAAAGCACACTGACAGTGGCAGTCTCTAAAGCTGGTTTCTTTGGATCGATTGTTTTCCATATATATTAGTCAGGTTTCCTGTCCATGGGACAAAATATCCAACACTCAAAAGGAATAGAAGTTAATTTTTGGCCCATGGTTGAGTCTGCAGTTGGCTGGCAACAAGGCAGAAACAGGATGGCAGAAGGATCTGGCAGAGGAGTGCTGTTCAACCATGCCAGGCTGGAAGCAGAGAGCAATCAGAGAAGACAAAGACAATAACACACCCTTGCAGGTGATCCCCCATACCCCACCTTCTAGCAGTACATTCAGACATAAACTTATTAGTAGATTAAATCGCTGACCTTGCAATTTTATACATGTGGGGAGTGTGACATTTAGAGAGTTAGGTGGCTAAGCCATTGGTTGGATCCCCATGATCCAATCATCAAACATGTGAGACTTTGGGGGAACATTTAGATCTAAACCATAATACCACTAGGTATTATAGTTAGGATGTCCAGTGGTCCTTTAATCCTCTCTGGGTTTACTTAGAGTTCTAAAGAAACAGCAATATTAATGCTTTATTTTTTTGAAGTTTTCTTTTATCTGTTCTACTCCTTTCTTTCATGAAGTTTCTCTCAGACATCCAGAGTCTCAGGCTCAGAAGAACTGAAGCATTCCTTCTTTGTCTTGCCTTCTAGGTCTATTGGCATAGTGCATGTTCCTCTGCACTGGTGTTAGGGACAGTAGGTAGGGCACAGGCACAGAGGCATGGTCTTGATACCTGTCTCCTCATGTTGATGAGCACTCTTGTCATTCACCATGGAAGGGCTTCCTGAGCATGAGGCAGTGTGCCAAGCATTTGTCCTGCACAATCACTCAGTCCTCCAAACCTTATGAAGAGAATCCCAGTATCATCCCATTTTACAGTTGAGGAATGTCCAACTTGGAGGAGTTAAATTAACTCACACAGAGGCAAAGACTTGACATTTGCTGGGATGACGTCTGTACCGTCTCAGACTCTTGAAGTCTCTGCATGTTAAAATAATGTGGTGATTACTCAGCTGAAGTAGATCAAAAAGGAATCTGAGCATCTCCTATCACAGATGCTTTGTGGTCTTTAGATGACATTACAGGAATAAATATGCCCCTGTTATGTCTGATTCGACCTCATGTTTCCCCAGTGGGAGCTTGAGCCTTCCATACCAGACAACTGGTTTATATTCACCAGGAACCATGGCTGATAATGGCTTTTTTCTGAATACCTCTGATTCTCTCATAACCACAAATCGTAGGATGTATCAAATGGATGCACAAACTTCCTGCATAGTTGTTCTTTCCATTCCAGGCATGCTTCCTACCACAGAATGTTCTATATACACAAGCGTCGAGTCCTTTAAAGAAAGGAAATACTTCCTCCCCTCCCCATGTTGTAATGTCAGCTTCAGATCTAGTCAGCGATGTGAAAGGATTACATTTTTCTGTCCCTGGACACCCTAGAGCCAGTGGGGAAGGAAAAAGCTAAAGCTCTTGACTTGTCCTAAGCTCTGACCCGGCCAAGATCTCCTATCTAGGGCTGGTGACCTCCACTCATGGTGCCCACAACAAGCCTTACTTCTTTGGAACACTGGCCCTGAAATTCCCTGCGAGAAATCTGTAGACGGCAAAGAGGCAAGATGAGGCCAGGAGATTTTAGAAGACCAGCTAGGAAGGCACCAGGCTGCAGTTCTGAACTTCTCTTCCCAGATGGCATCTGATTCCAAAAGTGAACACATGAATTAACATTTCTGTTTGTGTTGTAGAGACAAAAATGTATCTAGCATTGTTTTTCTTTAACATTACTTTAAGCATCAAAAGTGAAGATCAAACAATCAGCATCTGTGAAAGCCTGAACTGAGGATATGCCTTTGATAGGGACAAGGACTGCACTAGACTCTCCACCTAGAGGTCTGGGCTACAGCATTCTAAATACAATCAGGTTGTGTTAACGTAAGTGCAACCTAAATGGTCATTGCCGAGATACCATTACTGCAGCTGTCAGTGGGCTATTGTATTTACTTTATTGCTGTTAGCCTCACTGGATACAAATAGAATTAGTACCCAGATATCAATACCGAGATGAATACAGCTTTCTGCCCTAGACACATACAATTTCACAGGTATTGATGGCTGGATGATAGTTCTTTTCTCCAGAAATCATGGCAAATCTTGTGATGGATCATGCAAGTCAAAGCTATAAAACAGAGATAACATGCAGGTGCCTTCAAAGTGCTGGCAAGTCATGTCAATAGGAGGCTCAGCCTAAGTGTTGCTCAGGTCAGGACAGACAACATATCTCTTATAACAGGGGACCATTGCCATACTTGCTGCTAGGAGCGGGACCACCTATAGACACAAGTCCAGTGAAAAATGGGAGGCAATTGTGGAGCATTAGACTGAGCCTGTGGCTTTTCCATGCACCTATACCTGTTACAGCCTAGTGAAGCCAGCTGTGTCCAGGCACCAGGGTAAAGAGTTTGTTAGAAAACTGTGGTCATGTGGCTAGACTCAGGGATAGGACCTAACGCATCTTCTTTTCCTCTCTTCCTACTCTGAAATAGAATATATCTTCCAACCGTGACATTTAATCATTTTATTTTGTTCATAACATATTTTATTTAACCTTTTAAAATTTTAATATAATTTTTGTTTTATTTAAAAATAGTCATATATTGATTTTAGTTTAAACATGCCACATAATTAATTGCATTTCAAACAGTGAAAATTATATACAGCATATCCAAACCTCGGTATAATAAATTTTGACATTTTGACATATTCTTTTGTTTGTTTATTTGTTGTAAGGAAAAAGCTACAGATATACAAGCAAAGGCTCTCAGTAATCCTTTTCTTTATCCCCCAGAATTAACCACAACCTTGAGATTTTTATAAGTTCTCATTGATGGCTTTGTGTTTTGGCACTTAAGTAATACATAGCATTATTTTCTTTTCCTTTTTAAAATTTGCTACAACCATATGATTCATTTGCTATTTTTGAAAATCCCCTCAATATTTTCAGACTATATCTTTATCAATACAAATAGATCTAGATATTCATTTTAACTGCTATTTAGTAAATCCTACAAGCATGTATGATAATTTATCTGTATCTGGCATATGAGTCTTTGTATTTCTGATTTTTGGTAAGCAGCAGTGAAGATTGTGATATACAGGTCTTTGTGCATACAGGGACATTTCTCAAGGATATGAACCTGGGTTGCAATCTGGTCATCCTCAGGTTGGGAGTACCCTGATCATATCCATTATTAGGACTGTGAAATTTACACTCCCACAATGTATTTGAGAGTTCTCCAATTTCACATCCTCTCTCACAGTTCTGATGAGACGCTTTTTTGCAAAACAGATGAGTATAAAGACACATTTCATGGTTGATCTAGTTTTCATTTCTCTATAACTGAGATTGTGTACTTTTTCATATTTATTAGCCATTAAGGTTTTCTATTCTGCTAAATACTTACTTATATCCTATGTCATTTATGAAAGAATTAGGTGTTTGTCTTTCTTTTATGAGGAAGTTCTTTATACTTGTCATCTTGGTTATGACAAATATCTTCTCTTAGACTATGGTTTGTTTTTCTTGCTTGGTTTGGATTGCCTTTTGTTATAAAGAAAATTTTAATTTTAATGTAGTTAAATTTATAAATCTTTGTTTTTGTAGTTTGTGGTCTATGTATCTTGTTCAGAGAAACCTTCTGTATTCCAAGTTTATAAAGACATTATACAGTATATGCTTCTACAAAATTTCAAAGTTTTACTCTTCATATTTGCGATTTTAATTATCCAGAAATATAATCTTTTGTAGAGTGTGAATAAGGTTCTCACTTTCTGTTTTCTCCAAATGGAGTTTGCTCGCAATTCTTTATTTAATAGTACATTTTGTCTCCACTTCAAGGTAATGCTACTTCTGTCAGGTATCAAGTTTGCATGCTGTCACTCACCACATAAAGTGTGGAATGCGTTCTGACAAATGTGTCATTCAGCTAGTTTCACCAGTGTGAGCACATTATAGCGTGTATTTATCATTGATTAAGGTCACAATGCTATCACTAGGTAATGTAATTTTATGGAGCCAACAACATGTATGTGGCCAGTAAATGACCAAAACTTTGTTATGTGGCCCATCACTATCTAGGTAAGTAGTCTTGCCTTATTCTGTTGGTCTAGTCCTACACTATTGTGAGGCTTTTAATTTCCATAACTTGCTTACAAATATAGGTGTCTAATAGGGAAAGTTCACATTTATATTCATTAGAATGACTGAGGGTACAATGAGCAAGGGCATATGAAGTGAATCATAGAATAAGTAGTCCGAAGGAAAATGTCTGTATTGATCAGCTTTCCACTGCTGTGGCAAAATACCTGAGAGAAACAAGGAAGGTTTACCTTTGCTCATGGTTTCAGAAGTTTCATTCCATGGTCAACTGGAGCCATTGCTTTTAGGCTTTGGTGGGTCAAAAACATCATGGCAGAAGATGTGGCAGAAGGAAGATACTCACATCATGACAACCAAGAAGCACAGAGGGGAAAGTTCAGAGAGGAAGAAGCTGATGAGAAGATACAGTCGCCAAGATCTCCAAGGCCAGACCAACTAGAACCCACCTTCTATGTTCCCATCATCTCTCAATAATGCCATCAAGTGTATTAAACTATCAATACAGTCAGAGTCCTCATGATCCAGACACCTGTGTAAAGTGACCTACCTCCCTGCTCTAAACACTTGAGCCTTCTGGGACATATTTTAGGTCCAAACCATAGCTAATGAAGCTTCAAGCATCACTTCCTTTGAAGTCACTCTCAAAGACGGACAGAGATGTGGAAGCTGAAAGTCATTCTTCCTTCTTTTTTTCCTCCTGTACTGATGATTGATTCCAGTCCCTTTGCACTGAGCCCTGCAAGGGCCTCAGCATTCTCAGAACCCTATCCCCCTTTTTAAAATTTTGCAGCAGGATTTTGTTAAGTCACCAACTTGCGTAAGCTAATCTCAAACATTTGAACCTGCTGCTTCAGCCCTCCAGAACACTGGGGTCACAGGCATATAATGTGACACCTGTTTCTTTTTTCAGATGCTTTGCTAGGGATTGCTCCTTCATAGCACTGTCTCATTTTAGGTGACATGGAAAGCCAAATATGACTGCCTGAAAAAGAAAATGAGATTATATCAATTGCTTTACTCTTGTAGATTTATCTATCTCTCTATATAATTCCATTTTGAATTTATATCTATTTGATCCCTTACATTCTATGACGTTACATATATAAACATTCAAAACTTCTATCTTCCTGGAAGACTGTTTCTTTCATTCTTATGTAAGAGTGTATTTTAGATTTTATTTTTTATCATTAATAATTCCTTTCTGTCCTAAAGATTATTTTGCCTAGCATTAATGTTGATATGCTAGGTATTTAATTAATGTTTTCCTGTCTCTTTTCTTCTCTCTCTTCTTTCAAAGTACAATTCCTTATAATTTGCATACTTACCTGTACATTTCTCTGAGAATAGGTTCTGTGTTATGCTGTGGATGTAACCAGCTCCAACATATCAACCACTTAATGCAGCAAAGATTTATTTCCCTCTTGAGCTTTATGTCTCTCTAAGGTCCATGAGAGCTTGCTCCATTCTGTCTTTACCTTAAGGTCTAGAGCAGCCACTTGCAATATTGCTGGAGGTGGTAGCAGATGGAAAGAAAAATTGATATTTCATGTACTGTTACTGCTTCTGCCTCAAAATGGCTCACCATACTTTCAGCTCACATAAAATTGGTCATTACAAGTTATAAAATGGTGACTGACTTCCAGGGGAGAGGCAGGAGAAATCCAAATTATGAGCCCAGAATGAAGTTAAGAGATATTTAGTGACCAGCATTAATAAACTGCCATAACAGATATTTAGATAATTAAAATAACATTTAAACAGAGTCTCTGCTGATTCTTTATATGTTTACTATGATTAATGATGTATGGACTAATTCATGTTTCTTATTTACCATTCTTTGTTTTTTCATTTATATCCCTTGAATCTCATCTGTTGACACAAAGCACATGTGAGTGTGTGTGTGTGTGTGTATATATATATATATATATATATATACACACACACATATATACACGTATATAGAATTATATATTTACATATTATATGTTTATATATAGAATTATATGTGTATATATTATATGTGTGTATATGGATTATATACATATATAAGAGTATTTTGTATTCCTTAACTTGTCTCCCAGATTTCAATTTACACATCATTCCATGCTGTGCTCTGGATTATTTTGTGAAGTTTATATTTTCTTATTGAATCCCTCACCTACTATGTTTATTGTATCATTTAGTCTATCCTTTTCTATACATATGTAGAATTATATATGTATATATAAAGCATGTATATATATATATATATATATATATATATACTCAATTTCTGTTTTTATATGTTTATCTTAAAATATTAATTGGTATATTTAATGTAACACATTAATATTTCTGCTCTTGTCACAATCATTATAAAGAACTCAAAAGACACTAATTCTATGGAAAATGCCTTATCTTGCTTTATGATATTTTCTAGCATTTCAGTTCCACCTTGGTTTTCAACTTCTTCTGAAATACTTTTTAGAAAACAGTTTAATAATCAATGCATTGAGATTCATCTGACATTTTAATACTCATATCTACTCAGCACTGCTCTTTGCCTTCTACTCCCCTTCAAAAGCAATTTTTCAGCTAGTTTAATTATACCTCAGTGTAGTTCTTTACACACATCTGTAAAGAGCTCCCACTTGTTTTCTTAAAGAAAACATCTTTCGTTTTCTTTTTCTCCTGCATAGGAGTTTATGTGTTCATATACTTACACAATCCTACTCTGACAACTGTTTTCAATCCAAAGTGTTGCAGCACTTTCAGGATGTTATTCTACTGTCTCCAGATGCCTGTTTTTAAAGAGATGTTTGTCACTTTAATTATCTTCCTTTTATTCAAAGTATCTCCTTTCTTCTAGCTGTTGTTCAGACCTTGTACTTGTCTGCTTCTTCTCCATTCCCTATTTTCGTGCCGTCACACCTCAGTAAGGATTCTGGGTTAATCTATCTGGTTTAGGATTCATTGAGCTTCCTCCATCTGAGAAATGATAACTGCAATTATTTCTGGAAAATTCTCTGCTTTTTTTTTGTATGTTGCCTCTTTCTTTTTACTCTTTTGCTTGCTTTGTGGAATTTTAATTTGCTAGATTGTAGATTTTAGGCTACTTAAGACTCTCCTGCATTCCTTAACTTCTCTCTCAGATTTCAATTTATACATCATTCCATGCTGTGCTCTGGGTTGCTTTGCAGAGTGTATATTTTCTTACTGAATCTCTCACCTACTAGGTTTATTGTATCATTTAGTCTATCCTTAGAATTTTCAATTATCCTTTTTTTCTTTGTGGAAAGAGTTGATTTCCATTTGATTCTTTCAGTTTGATTTTTGTACATAGTGTTATCCTTTTAATCATATTTTCTGTTCCTTTAAAACATCTAGAAATTTTAGATATTATTGCTTTATAATTTCTTTCAGATCTTTCTATTACTTCTAGTTCTTGGGGTCATTGGCATTCTGGATTATCTCTGCTGGGTTTTGATTATGCTTAATAATTTCTTTTGCTATTTATGATTTTTTTGCAAGCTCATCTTGGTATTTTCAGACTGGAATGTTTTTCGGAGTGATTTTTACATTGGTACTAATGCACTGTGTGAATCTCGCAGCACACAGGCCTGCAGATCCATCTCCAGCTACAAACATGTAGATTTGTGAACAAAATCTAACAAACTTTTAAAAACACACAGGAATGAAAAATAAATAAAAGAAATCCTTTTATCTCTGTGTGTCCATTTAACTTGTAATCCCTAGCTGATCGGATTTTGCTAAGTATACAGAATTTCACCTGTCTGAGCCCAGATTTC
This sequence comes from Dinomys branickii, assembly GCA_004027595.1. Lineage (NCBI taxonomy): Eukaryota > Metazoa > Chordata > Mammalia > Rodentia > Dinomyidae > Dinomys > Dinomys branickii. The sequence continues at coordinate 191,986 of PVLD010000705.1, forward strand.
ATGTTAATCTCTGAGTTAACATTCTGCACCAGCTAGTATCACCACTTTGATCATCACTTTTCTGCATATGGCAGGTTACAGTTTCTGTTTCTCAAAGAAATTTGCTTCATTTTCTCCTCTTTCCTGAATCTTGAGCAAACAAGTTTCTTGCAGCTTGCTGAGTCAGTCAAGATGGTTTTTTTTATGAAGACCTTTCCAGAGTGGGTGACCTTACCAGGGTTAACGTCTTTCTCAGTTCAAGCATTGGGACCTCATGGAAACTAAATTCCATATCTCCTATTGATATGTGAACGTCTGTACTTTGGCCATAAACTATAGGACATCTAGCTAAATCTGAATATCTCCATCACAACAAGCTGCTGCTCTGGTAAAGTAGTTCTTTCTTCATTTTTAATAGCTGAGGGTTCCTTTCATACAATATCCCCCTTGGATATGTTTTATAAACTGTCAGGTGGTTATAACTTATATGGAATTTGTATATGTGTGGCATAGGAAGATCTGTAATAATTCAATCCTATAGGTTGTAGAGTTTTACTTCTTATGTGAGAAATCACCATTGAGCAGGGAGGGTAGTAACACCAATGTATGATCACTTTTAAGGAAGTTTATTAAAACATTAAATTTGGGGCTGGGGATATAGCTCAGTGCAATAAGCACTTGCCTAGCAAGCGCAGGGTCCTGAGTTCGATCCCCAGTACCGCAAAAAAAAAAAAACATTAAATTTCCTTAATAAATAAAAACCAAAACTACATGTATGAATGAGTTAGGATGGCATCTACATGTCCAAGAAAAATAATGTCCACTGTGTCAGTCACTATCTTTTGTGTCTTTGCCCATGGCCCTGTTATTTTTAAAATCTGCGATTTCAATAATGAAACTTTTCAGAATTAACATATGGAACTGCATTTTTGCTAAACTATTTACTTCTCATTTCTTGTTTCCAGGTTTAGTTTAATATGATCCTTCGCTTTAGCTACCATACTTTGTAGAAAATGCGTTCTCTTGCAGAGCCAAGGAAATGTAAAACAAAAATGACACACACACATGTCCCAAAAGTATCCATCTGTTCCTTCACCCTTCTGGAATTTAGGAATTTTTTCATATACTAGTATGGAGACTTTTCCCCTTTAACGCTCATACATTTGCTATTTTGTGAGACCTGGTAAATCTATAACATAGCATGAGATAAGTTCCAGAGAGTAAGATACCATTTGTTATTTACAATGCATTCAATCCTCTTGATAATTGAGTGTTATTTTCACTTTCAGAGAAATGGTAAAATGAATGAGAATGAAAATTAAGTGCGTGGAGTTGGCAAAATAGGACCTTTATGTTGGCGAATATTGAACATAGGGAAAATGACTGGCAAGAACAGATTAGGAATTATATTTCATTGGAAAGCATCTCATAGCCAAATATAGACAGGGAGGATTACTCTTCTTTAAAGTCCTGTTTTGAAATATTTCTTAAAATTTTTTAAAAGTTTGTTTTCTCCGTAGTGAAGTCCCCGGAATACTCACAGCTAACACTGCCTCAGACAGAAGCCATGTGTACTAAATCAACCCTAATTACCCTTTGAGCTGTGGTTGTGAGGTAATGAATCAATTGCATCTTTCTCCAAAAAGAAGTTTAATGGGAATTTTGATCTACTTAATTTGTCTTCCTAATTGAAGTAGAAGTACTCTTTCCAAGGCACACAAATAATGGCGAATTTTCAGATCTATCTTGTGGCAATAAGGACTACAGAAGTAAGGTAAAGATTGCTGCTGATGCATGAACAGGCCTGGATTCCTGAAATGCACTCATAAGGCTAGGAATAAGAATAGTACTGAAGCATCATCAGGAGACCTGGAAAGACATGTTGTCTTTTGAGAATTTTTATTATGAATCAACACACAGGATCAGGGTAGAAGAGTAAAGTCACTCCAGGTGGCAGAACTAAAGGTTCTAATATATCAAAGGCTAGTGTATCAGCAAATGCAGATGATATGTAAATTGGTGTGAGTTTCCCAATTTGTAGTTCAAATTTTAGTCATGAACCCATGCCTGGATATAGCAAACTCACAATTGTCCTAAAGAAAAACCTAAGGATATATGAGAGTAATATCGCTGTTGTTTGTAGAGAAACAAAGTAGCTGATGTTTAGTTACAT
>PVLD010000705.1:194237-254173 GCA_004027595.1 Dinomys branickii
GGGGGGGGGGGGGGGGGAGCCAAGGACAAAGATACACCCTACAGCACCTGCACCCACTAACCCATCACCACTCAGGCTCTCCCTCCTAGAGCACACTGAACTGTGAACTCATCACTGGCTTGTTCCTCTCATGAGTATGGTGCTGAAATGATCAGACCACCTTCCCAAAGCCCCACCTCTGAGCACACGAGAGTTTGAAGGACATTTTAGATCTAAACCATAACAATCCTCCTCCATACTGGACTCAGCTGGGTACCTCAATTGCACAACTTTGTCATATATTTCCTCGGATCAGTCACTCTCTTGATAGCAGCCCACAATACAGAGACTAAGTATCAAGAGGTTTCCTAGAAATCTGCATGGCCTGGATAGAAGACAGTCAGAAGAGCACTTCCTACTATGAAGCCACAGCCAGATACACAGACACACAGTGTCCTCCTCCCCTATTCCTGAGCACAGTCAAAGCAGTACATCTAACCATTCTCGGGTTTCAAGTTTTTCCAAGAAGAAGTCAAATAGCAATCTTCCATGACTCTGTAACTGCTGACAATACATATAACAAACCAACCTCAAGTTGTCCCAGAAGTCTTTCTCTTTAGATTTGATGTGATGTGTAAAGCACTGTCTTTTTCCGGTTGGAATCATGATGCTTAGAGCCTATTAACAGCTCTATCGAGTGAGACCTTTCTAAAACCTCTCCTGATTTATAGTCTTGTCCCTTTTATATTTTGATGTGAGGGAAGGGAGGGACTTAAGAATTGTGAAATGATTTTTCACTTTTCCTTGTAATTCCTACCGCATGGTCTCATGTCAGCTTTTTTTCTGTCTTTGCCATGCATTACATGGAAAGTTTGTGTATCCACGGTGGTGTGAATAGCCCTATTCCAGTGATTCAAGCTCATTTTGATAATGACAGTGTCAGAGTTTCAAAAGTACACTTGGGTATGGAAAGGGAATTTTTGAAGTTAAGTTTTGAAGGCAAGATCTTTAGACATTTGCATTGCTTTTCAAGGAAAAGATATAGCAGGAGAACAGGATTTCTGCTTTTGAGAGGAAGACAGAAAAAAGAGAATAGCAGGAAAGGAAAAAGTGCATAATAGAGTAGTATGACTTAAAGATCAAAGAATTCCGAAGAAGAGGATGTCTAATGTTCAAGTGTAATGGTCTTCACATCCCGAAACATTCAGTTAAGCCGGCTATGCATCAGAAAAATCTTCTTATGGATGATTTGCTACAATCGCATCAAGGAATGAATCTGATTCCCACATTTGAGTCTATGGCCAAAGCAAAACAAAAGAACAGCTGTAGATTGAAGAGTGGGGAATGGAATTCAGAAGAACCAGGAAGCCAGAGTCACAGGTGAGCTTTAGAATGTGATATTCTGGGAAGTTGCCAAAATCTTGAGAGTGCAATGAAACGAAGGACCAAGATAGCTTATCTAGATAGTGAGGAGCCGAGAGACCTAGCTGACATCTGGATTATACATGTAAGTATACATAATCAAATGTCTGGAAGATATCAACTGTAGTTATTGCTGGTTGGTGGGATTATAAAATAGGATTATTTTCTTCTTTCTTTTAAACTACTATGTTGCTTAAATTTTCTGCTATATTGTTATAATTAGGGAAATAAAGATCATTTGAATTTAAAATAAAAGCAAGAGGAAAAATAAACATCAGAATCAAGAAAGTAAGGGAAGCTGGGTGTGATAGCACATCCCTATAATCGCAGCACTCTGGGAGGCTGAGACAGGAAGATTATAAATGAGCCCAGCCTGGATGGCTTAGCAACTAATCAAGACCCTGTCTCAAAATAACTGAAAAAGGGGGCTGGTGATATAGCTCAGTGCACAGGTCGTGGGTTTAATCCCTAGTACTAAGAGGGCAGATGAGGGGGGATGAATCAGGAAAACAGGATTATCTGATGCAATTAGCTCTCCTGATGCCTGTTTCATTTCTCAACATAAAATAATATATATCTATTTTGTTTTATACATGCATCATTTTCTCAGAGTTGGTATGTCTACCCTGAAAGCACTTAGTAAACAATAAAAGTTAAAGCTAATAATAAATTTCAAAAATGTATTTTCCCCAAAGAGTTATGAAAGCTAAAGAGCAAAATTCAAACTGTAATGACTTTAATGAGCAAAATATATGATGGCAAGCCATTTTTCCTAAGGTGCAATCTTAATGTGTTTTCTGTGGTTATAATAGAATACCACAGTCTGGTTAACTTACAAAGATGAGAGGTTTATTTTGGTTCATGGTTCTAGAAGCTGGGAAATCCAAGAGCATGGCCTTCCAGTGAGGGCCTTCTGTGTCATAATGTGGCAAAAGGGGTCACTTGGTGAGAGAGGAAGTCAGAGAAAGCAGAGGAAGCTAAAATTATAACAACTCAGTCCCACAAGAACTAGTTTTCATAGCATTAAAATATTCATGAGAGTGGCTCCCTTAGGACCCTAAACGCCTCCATGACCCCCCACCTCCCACTACCTCTACACTGAGTTAAGATTCCAGCACGTGGTCTTTTGTGGGACACATTAAAGCCATAACACACACTTCTGTGGTATTTGAAACATGGGAACACTTTGTCCCCTAGGAGAAGACAGATGACACAGTGGGGGAGCTTGTTGTCAAGTTCCAACCTTCCAATTACTCTCTGACTTCCCAAGAGCACTGGACCAATGCTATAGAGGTGGCAGTGGAGGCCAGATGGCGCAGGGTCCTCCAGTGACAGAGAACAATTGACAGGTGGTGCTGTAGGTATGGGTGGACTATTTGCACAGCAGGTTTGACAGAGCTATTGCCAGGTTTCCATAGAGGGTGACGTGAGATATTTCTTTGGTAAAGGTCATATCCTCTGCCTTTATCAGAAATATAGGCTCAGGTGGAGACACACGGATATTCTGACTCCTCCTGGGTCCACAATTTAGTGTTCCTTACCAGAGCAACCTATCAATCTGGGAAGAGAGGAGGAGGGCAGGATGGGAGGAAAATAGTAGAGACCTAGAATGGTTTCAGTCCAATAGAACAAAAGGTAGTTTCACCGAGATAATTTCTCCATGATGTGGTGACCAGTGTCCGGATTCTGGAGTCTGCCTGTCTGAATTTGATTCATGGTATTTATTGCCATCGACTAACCATATACAAGTTCCTTAATCATCCTCACTTATAAAACAGGGGTTTTACACAGCTTGACCCAGGGGTTACTATCAGCATGAAATAATTTCATGCTTGTAGAGTACTCCCCACAGTGCCCCAGCAGGCACTAGTACTCTTCTTTGACAAAATGCATTAGCAGTGGTTCATGTCGGATAGCTCATTCAGAGACATGGAAAGGAAACAGGAATCCAACTTTTTTCTAAGATTAGGGCTTACTGTTTTTTCAAAAATAAGACCAGGAAGATATATATCCCCCCTTTCTCTCTCTTCTTTATAAATGTCCACAAGAAACCAAAAATTGTTTAACTTAGCACTGTTGAATGTTACTTTCTCTAAGATGTATTTGAAGAATCTATAGTTCCATGAAGAGTGAATGGATAATAGGCAGGAAATTGAAAAGAACTCCAAGTCAAAGAAGTTTGAGAAATGTTGGATTAAACCAAGTGAGTCACATTCATTTGTTATAAGGTTTGCAGACTGTCCCAAATGTCTTGATAGATTTTCAGAACTGTGTGATAGGATAATATATTTCCAAAACTAATGTGGCTATGGGAAAGGTTTTAGATAGGAAATATTTTTTCTCATGAAAAACATAAATCTTTAATGAGAGGTCCTCTACTTTCTTGCCATTTGCTGAAATTGCCAGATACATTTAACGGACTGTATAAAATATTTTGAAATGGGTAAAGGCCATACCCCCTGCCTTTATCAGAAATATAGTTCAAGTAGGAACACGCCGGTAAAATATGAGTGAAGTAAGTTTTTATACAAATAAGTGATGCTAACAGTAGAACTTATACTGTGAAAAGTCTAAAAATAATGACCCCAGTGGAAATCAGGAGAGAAGCTTCTAGATCTTGGATGTGCATGTATGGGGTGTGTGTGTGTATGTTTGTATGTGCCTGTGCATGTGTGTGTATATATATGTGTTTGAGAGTGGGGGTATGTTTTAACACAAGGGCGTCCTAGTTTTTAAATTTATATCACTTGGATTTGAGTCATGTGAAGCATATTATTAGAAAGGTGATAAAAGAGTTGCTCTACAGAAATGATCACATTGATATAAGGCAAATGGAGCGAGCAGATGTAGGGGAACACTGATTGCAAGAGAAAGACTAAAGCAGTAATTTCCCAGAAGACAAAGTTCATGGTTGTGGTAGAAAAGTAGGAACAGCAGGGTTTGAGGCACTTGTTTACAAACAGATAAAACAAGTTTTCTATTGATTTTACATTTCTGTAAAGTCATAAAGGTAGTTTAGAGTTTTCATAAGCCCCATGTTGTTTCCCTTACTAGAAGCATTATTTCATAATCATAGTACATTTGTCAATGTAGATACAGTATCATTAACTATTACCTATACTGGATTGAAATTTTCCAATTTCTCTCCTTTTTTGGTCCAATCTAGGATACCATACAGCATTTAGTTGCCATCGATTTTCTTGGCTATGACAGTTTCTCAGACTTTTCTTCTTCTCGAGGACACTGACAGCCTTGAAGAGTACTGGCCAGCAATTTTATAGAACATCCTTTGATTGGTATTTGTGGGATGTGTTTCTCAGAGTTGGACTGGTGTTTATGAATTTGGCACAGATAAACCATAGAGATAAAGTGCCATTTCCAGCACATTGTATTTTGAAAGCTGAAAAGCTGATGGTGATGAAGACAGGGATTATGTGTTCACCAAAACTTGTTTCTATCTTTGTTAACTATATAACTCAAGGATTTTCTGTCTTCTTTTGATGTTAGTGAGGCCATGAAATTCAGTTCAAGGAAAACAAAATCCCTGGCTTTGTCCATAACTTCTCAAGGGATTTTCACAGTACTTTCTCATTCTTTGCCTGCTGGTCTACCACAAAGATACCAGTGGAGGAATCTAAGACCCTAACATATAGCAGAACAATCAGAAAGGAGGATCCTGGGTCCTTGGATGACCTTGTGGAACAGATCACAGATATCCTGGAGTGTGCTGCAAAGAGAAAGAAAAAAGCTTTGTTATGCTAAACCATGGAATTTTGGGGAGGAAGTTAACCTTCCCTGAATAATACCAAGATAACCAGGGTGAAATTCTATACAAGATTGAGAACAATACCAGTTTTTGTGCAAGCAAACCCCTCCCCATGCAGTCAGAGTATTTTCTAAAAAAAGCTAGTTCTCTCAGAACAAGGAGAACAAATTTTCCTAGTACCCACTCTTTTTAACAAGTCTTTCTACACTGACAGAGCTCCCAGAAACGTCAGCCCTTTCAAACCACTTGTGAGGCATTGTGCCAACCGGATGCAGGAACTCTGCTGAGCAACCTTTCCTGATCCCCAGGAGGTTCCCACTACTACTTTCACATACACAGACACACAACGCTCAATCCAGGGATAGTTTGGGTGGTGAGCGCTTGGCATTCAAGGGAGGAAATAGGAAAGATAGTTTGGAGTTTCAATAATAGATAACTATAGAAAAAAAGAATGGGAGTGTTTTCCCACATGGTGAAGAGTTTGCACTGAGTCTGTCGTGCCCTGCAGAGCTCTTTGACTGCAGGGTGCCACCAGGAACTCCTGTAGAGTGTCATTACCTTAGTATGGTTGAAATCACATGGACACATGCCAGTTACCATTTGAAAGGTGTAAACCAAGGGTTCATTAATTTCTATCTTCATCTATAAATAGGAGTGGTATTAACAATAATCTGGGTAACCCTTAGAAATATGGAATTTAAGGCTGTACTCCCAAATGTTTGGATACAGAAAGTCTAGAGCAGGGCCCGGGAACATACATATTTTAAATATTACAGGAGAAATAGTCAGTGCCAAGTCGTTCCCACGTTTGAAAATCTCTGCACACGTGGCCACTTAACCGCAATAGTCTATATGAATTCATTTCACCCAGTTAATTGCTTAAGACTCCTATCTAACTCCCGCATGCGTGATCATGATTGTCATCATCATCATCCAATGCAAAGCAAAAACCAAGAACCTCCTTTCAGCCCACTGTTCATGATTCTCCTCTTTCTGAGATGCGCGACCCTTTGATCTCCACCTCTGCTGTGCTCCTCCTTCATTCCGGAATCCTCCTAGTGCCCCTGGACCATGGAGGGGAAAAACCCACCTCACTGTCAATAATTCAAGAATGTCTCTCGACTACATTTGCAGCTCTGCTTCAATTAAGAAATGCTTCCTGGACTAATAAATTTTTGTCAAAAAAAATCACAGTTCTCAGGTCCTTAACTGGAAAATGTGCGGATTTCTGTGAGAGGACATACAGGGGCTGTGCACTCCCATGTGATCATTCTCAGTTCTTCAACTTTTCTTTGCAGATGCTGTAAATGCTATGTCAGCCCCCAAACTACTTGGGTTAGTTGTATCCCTTGAACTACCAATCGAATGCATTCTAACTGTAAGAACAGAAAGGAAACCATTTCTAGATCTTCTCACAGGAAACACATATTGCTTTGGATATTTTCCCTAGTTTCCTTGCCCTTGTTTAAAAACAGCCTCCTCAAGAATTAATTCAAAGTGACTCCCCATCTTTTGTCCAGCTGGTTACCTCTTCTCTTCTCAGCTCCAGCCTGGTGCTCCCCTCTTCTGAGTCTTCTCAGTTCTCTAGAAAAGAAACTAGGACTCCTAGGGCTGGGGACATAGCTCAGCAGCACAAGTGCCTGACTGGCAAGCACAAGGTCCTGAGTTTGATTCCTGGAACCAAAAAAATCCCAAAGAAAGAAAAAAACTTGCACTCCTGGGAATCACTAGGAGCAGCTGGCATTCACTTTCCACTCTTAAATTCCATTCACTAATATTTTCTAAGGAATTTCCAGAATGAAAAGTGTGTTATCTGGTTGTAAAGGAAATCTCTCACTTCTTAAATATACCATGGAGAGAGAGTGAATGAATTGATGTTTCTATTTGCATAGTGGTTGGTTGTACCAGTCACCCCTACACCATCATGGGAACACGCTAGTTAACACCTGCAATATAAAGAAGAACAGGTTTAAATTGGCTGAATGTTTCAGGGGATTCAGTCCATGGACAGTTGGATCCAGAGCAGAAACAGCACGGTAGAAGGTGCACTAGGGAAAAACTGCTTAGAGCATGCCAGCAAGTGTGACAGCAGGATAACAGTGACAGAAAGGAAGTCCAGCAGCCAAATATAGAAGTCCAAAGACATACATTCATGACCCAACCAGACATATCCAGAAGTATGTTTGAATAACTCCCTGGACAGCTCCCAAGTTAATTAGATGGACAAAATTAATAGCCACAGTGATATACGCCAAGATCAAATTTATTAAGTAGGCATGAATTGTTCCTTCAGAATATTGGTGAAACCAGATCAGCCCATTGACAGTCAACATACACACCCAAGTGCAGACACACAATGCACTCATACGTACCATTTAAAAAAAACTTGAAATAAAGACATTCACATAAAGTTACAAAATTAGTAAGTTACAGGTACTCCCACATATCCTCACCCAGTTTCTCCCAGAGATATAATCTATGTAATACAAGATCAAAACAAGAATCAACATTGGTACACTATGTATACATTTTTTTGGAATCTTTTTCTCTTTTTTTCCAGTGGTGGGAAATGAACCCAGGACCTTTTACTGAGCTATACCCCCAGCCATTTTTTATTCTGAGACCGGCTCTCCCTAAGTCACTAAATTGCATGGGCTGGGCTGGAACTTGTGATCATCCTGCCTCTGCCTCCCAGAATGCTGGGATTATAGGTATTTAGTAACTTACCTGGCTCTTTTAAGATTCTTATCATTTGCTTCTACAATCAGTCTGTTCTTCAGGACTGCATGACTGGGCCAATGTGAAATCACACTTATCCTTCTCTGTGAATCAATTTGCTGAGTTCAGTCCATTTGTTTTTGATTTGCTTTGAATTGGGTTATGGTTCCCAAAATTAAAAATTGACAGCACTTAATTAATTTCCCATGATACAGATTATAGTCTAGTTATCTGGTACTGTGTAATAAACCACTCCACGGTGAGTAACTTCAAAGGACAGCATTTTCTTGCCCATCTGCAAAGTGAGCAGAGTTTGGTAGGGACAGTCATTTCTGTCCTTTGCACCAGCCCATCTCATCTGAGTGGCTCAAACATTGACTCCACTTGGCATGGGTTAGATCAGCCTCAGGATGAGGACCCAGAATTGACCAAAAGATCCCACATCCCTGTGCCCACCACCTCAGCTGGAGAGATGGAAAGGGTGGAGTCTTACCAAGTGTATCTCTGCTGCCACCTTTTCTGTCCGAGGATGACCCTGCATGACTTCTTCTTTGGCAGGTCTGGATCCCAAAGACCAGTGTGATCAGGGGCATAGACAGCGTGGAGAGAGGGGGAGCCTCTGTACACGGCTCATGACCCAGCCCTGGAACGCGCAGCCTCACTTCCTCAGTAGTGGATTCCGTGAGGTAGTCACAGAGGCCTAGGCAGCACCAAGAGGCAGGGACTCAGACTCCAGCTTTGGATGGAGAGGCAGCCCAGTTTGGAAAGAATTCTGAGACCCCAAATATTGCTGTGAAATATTATGAAGTTACATAAATGAGTGAAAGGAAGCTAAGGCTGATGCTTCTTTGGAAAAAGCCACTGAAACATGTCAGGATCAAGACTTTAGTGAGTAGCCACTTGAAATTCTGTCAGAATATTTGCCCTCTGGAATCATTTCGCGATTGCAACACATATATGCCTGTGTGCACGCACACACACACACAGACACACATGCATATACACACTTTAATACCCATACATGCATTCACAATCTACACATACGTGCACAGGTGTACAAACATGCACTTATGCACATATGCAGAGAAAGACATATACACATGGGCACGACTTTGTTACTATTTTCAGTCTATACCCTTGGCCGAAGCTTCCTCTCCGAAGTCAGAACTGATTCACTGGCTATCAGTGAAGCCAATCTCAAGACACAACTGTCCCCTTCTTTGGACCCAGACTTGTGGGTTCAGCCAAATTATTTTTGGTTTGTCTATGAACTTGGTTATGGATCCCAAGAGGAGGAACTGAAATCATCAAACTAATTTCACATGGTGTACAAAGAAGAGCACAGTACTACAATAAAAGAGCTTTGTGATTAGTTTACCAAGCCATCCAGCTCCATGTAAATGACCTGTGATAAATGACTGGTCAGCCAAAGGAACAGAGATTGTGTATTATTTCCGCTGTATAAAGTAAAATGCCATTTGTATTTATCATTGCTCTGAAAGAGCACAGTAGACTGTGTGAGACAAACACATAAGTGGGCTTCTTAGTAAAACGCACACACATACATATGCATAGGTAAGGCTTTACCGGGCTCTTGGATTATCACTGTTGACTTGCAGATGGTGTTATTATGCTAAAATCCATGTAACAAACTTACACAGAAATTTATAAATGCCAGGAATCCAGTAATATTTCAACAAGGTGAAGATCTTTTGTTTTCATTTAGAATTTTCATCCTAGATACTGAGAGTCACAAAATATAATCAAAGCTCGATCCTGACACATGTCCTGATTTTGCATCTCCTGCTTTATTTTACTTTTTCATTTCATGTCTCTGGATAAAAGGTGAGTATAACTAAACAGGTAAGGGAAGGTATTCTTGCCTAAAATATCCATGAATCGTAGGACAGCCCTGTCTAGAGAGAATTGAAGTAATCACAGTGCAAATGAGACACTTAAATCAAATAATGTTTTATAGTCCAAGGTTATCTAAATGAATTTACTATGAAAGACCCCAGATATCTGCTATTCATCAACTTTTAAGTATTTTTTATATGCAGGTAATGGACTGATCACAATGGGAAACTATGTTTCTTGGATAATGACAAATGTCTATGCAGCTGGTATTATTGTTTATATTTTATAAGTAAAGAAACTGTTATTTCCTGGAGACTGAGTATCCAGGATCACAGAATCATGAAGCTGGGCTAAACCCCAGGCCCACCAGACCTCTTAGACATGGCCTTTAGCTATTGAGAGCATTGCTCTTTACAGAGGCTAAATGTACAAAGGAAGGCAGTGAGTTTGAGAGGCTGTGGGAAGAGGCCCAGTAGAGTGGGAGCTAATCAGGTCTTGGGCCTCATGAGGAGTATAAGTAAAGACTTAAGAGGAGGAAGTTTCACTGGAACTAATGAAGGAGGATCCCTAGGCCCTGGAAAGAAGCTGGTTCTGGGAAATTTCCACACTAGACAAACTGGGGAATCATTATGTTTCCAGATGACTGGCAAATGATTCCAGTTCTAACTGTCTCCACTTGGCTTCCTCAATCATTGGCTGAGCTGGGGCTGCTCTCAAGAAAGATAGAAGAATAAAATATGAAGTGAGACAGAGAAGGAACATAAAATATCATCGGTAAAGGGAACTGGGTGTAATTCAGGGAAGACAGTAGCTCCAAAGACACAGTGTCAAGAAAAAAACAAGCTGATTCAAACAAGCTGCTCCAGGGTTGGAAGAGCAGACACTTCCCCTACAGCACAGTCCCAGAGACTTTTAGCTCTGTACCCAAAGGTATACCTGTGATTAGAGTCTTTGCGGCTGAATATATGCGGCTGGGGTATGGCAATTCTTATAATCAGATGATGTAGGTTATGTTGGAGAAGGTGGCACTGCTTACACTGTTTTCTGTCCCATGAGATAATAGTTTTCTAACTTTACTGCTTTCACTTTTTTTTTTATCTACTTTGCTCCAAATTTACTAATAGAGTTTCTGTGGTTGGGATCTTAAATATTCCCCAAAGGCTTATATGGTGAAGGCGTGGGTGCCAGTCCATGCCACTGTTGGGAGGTGGTGGAACCTTTACAGGGTATGGCCCACCTGAAGAAAATCAAGTCTTAGGGGAAGTGCCTTTGAAAGGGACATGAGGACGCCAGCCCCTTGTCGCTCCCTGCTTCCTGGTTACCCAGAGGGGAGCAGAGTTTCCACTACAGTGTCCCAGTGTGATGGCCCGTGCTGCTACAGGCCTGAAGGCAATGGTCCCAAGTACCTATGGACAGAAAATTAGGAAGTCATGAACCAAAATAAACTTTTCCTCCTTCAAGTTGATTTTTCTCTTCGTTTTTTTTTTTTTTTCCGTAATGGTGCTTCTCAAACTTTAACGTGCTATGGATCATTTAGGAAATATCATTAAAGCCCAGGTTCTTATTTAGTAAGTCTAAAGTGGGAGTCAAAGTTTCTATATTTTTAACAAGGCCCCTGCACAACTTCATCCTGGGCTTACAGATATCTCTATTGAGGGACCACACTGTGTACCACTGAAAGAGAGACAGACAGACAGACAGACAGAGTGTATTACATTGCTGGCAATGTTGTTGAGCCCAGGACCTCACACATATGAGGAAAGTATTCAACCACTGAGATATATACACTGCCTGTACCATCTCTTTGAATGGTGGGATTCTAAAAACTAAAATCATCCTAACAGAGAATGAAAAATATTACTCTTTGAAGAAGACAGCATTTTTCTCTGTCTTTCCACTTCCACTGCATCGCTACAGCAATTCTGTGTATGTTCTAATTTGTGGCTTAGGTGGAGGAACACACTCAGCCCTGGGAGGTAGCACCCCGGATCTTGGGGTTGTTGCTCTCCCCCTCTTCCATGCCTGTCTCCCTCTCCCTCCTGTTCTCCTCCCATCTGGCTGGCCGGGCTTCCTCCCCATCCACAGGGAATTCTCCACAAACAGCTATTTCCTTCTCACGCTCATCAACCGTGTTCTTATAGAATCATTGTGATCTAGAGCTTGGAATTAAAGCACGAGAAGTCAGCTGGCCGGGGCTTCTGCCGGCAGTAAGGGGATGTCCAAACCCTCCAACAGGAGAGAGATACCCATTTTCCTCACCTAAACCACCATCTATTTTTTTCTCCTAACTGTGCAACTTTTCAGACATCAGCCTTGGGCCTACTGCAGTTCGAGACTCAGTCATCAAGACCATATTTGGATGCCTTTGGTTCCAGGTCAAATATTCCAATTTAACACATTTATCCCATGATTTCCAAATGCTATCAAATGACACATCATTTTAATTTTTTCCTTTGTTTTTTTCTTTCAACTAATTTATTTAATGGGTCCAAAATGGGTGATTAGACTATGAAAACATGTGGTATCCTAATTGGATTTTGAAAATGTGTAAACATGGCCCTCCAGTGGCCTGCTATTACCATCTGGACCAAATATAAACTTCTGACCGCTGCCTTCCCACCGCCTCCCATCCAGCCGCACCCTACCCTAGTCTCCTAGATCTGACTTATTTCTCCTCCTGGGGTCCCTCTTTGTTTTCAGAACCCTTTCCCCAGTTTCTGCCTCAGGGTTTTTGCCTGAGCCAGTCCTCAGAATAGAACCCCTTGCTACCATTCATTCCCTGTCCTTTCAGAAGAGTTTTTTATTTCAGCTCACAATCTCTACCTCTGAGACACAGTTCCAAAACAACCCTGTCTTGGCTTCTGTCCACTGTGATTCCTCGTTCATTTTGATGTCTTCTGATTATTTTGGTAGTTTGCATTTTACTCATATGTATTTATGAATCATTAATAGATACTAACTGTATGTTTCTCATGTATTGGAGTCTAGTCCATTGAAGATCAAGGAGGCAACATCTTTAATAGAGTTGATTTTACATTCACATTTGGGAAGGTGGATAATTAGCTAGAAACTCTAGCAAACAATAGCTCCAGGTGGTGAAAAAGTATTGTATAGTGGTATGAGGCTCTGTGGCAGGAAATTAGTTTACTTTTGATCTGAACTCTTCCTTTTAGAATGCACACTAAAAAAATCTTCCACATCCTCAGCAAATACTTGTTGACTCACTTGGTTGAAATATGCATGTCAGCCTTGGCCTGTGAATAAAATAGGTTGGCCATGTCTCCAGGGAAGGTTCTTTCCTCAGGCCAGTCACTCCTGGAAAAATGCCACTTACTCATTGGTGAAAATGTACCTTTCTGTGATCCTCAGGATGACCCATAGCATCTCAAACTTCCATCAGACTCATCTGCCATCCCGGTTAAAAGGCGATATCCAAGGAATCCTCATGCAGTTGACATTCGGACCACATAGTAAACATTACTTTATAATCTTTATGGTCATAATCAAGATAGTGAGATGAACAGGTAGATGGGGGGTGGGTAGAAGTATGAGTGGGAGAAAAGACGGATGGCAAAGGGATACAAGGAGAGAATCAATGAGTCTGGGGTTCTAAGTTAGTCAAATTCACAAAAGGACTCCAAGCAAGTAGGCACATGACACGATGTATATCTCCGGGGCTCCAATCTCACCTACCCTGTGGCCCTCGGGCTTTGATTTGGCAAGGAAACTTCAGTTCAGACTCCTGCCTTTGACTTTCATAAAGATGAAAAACAGTTTATTCTTCAAGCTCTAAGTACAAAAAATCACCTTGAGAATGAATAATTAGCATTGATTCTGTAATATACAATCCTTTATTCAATCTTCCATCCTGTACCATATAAATTATAGTTTTAGAATCATATTTTTCTGGAATCACTTTTCAAGTCATGCTAACTTCTGTTCAGGTAACAAGAAGGTAATGTCACTGGGAAAAAAGTTATCTTCATGTTTTAGTAGGTCTACGAAGGACCACAAGAGGACCAGACCCACCCCCCATCTCACCGAGTAACTGAGAGGCAGCAGGAAGTTCACATCTTCACCAAGCTCCATCCTACCAGAGCTTCCACAGCCGAAGCAAGCTGCAGGACAGATGCCCAGCAAGGGCTTGTGAGAACTGCAGTTTGTGTGTCTGTTTTATCCCTGGGCTAAAATCAGGAAGAGTACCTTTGCCCCCTCCTGGAAGCAAAATGAGGGGACCCCAGGAGAGCCATTCAGAGTGACTAGGGGTTTTACAAAAAGAGGAAGGAGTATCCCATTTTCTAAACAGAGACCTCCCAAACTTCCAAAGCTAGCAGGCTCAATATGTTTCTACAGAGGACTTGTTAGCAGGGTTCCTGCGGTGCTTGATGGGCAGCCCCAAGGGGTGGCAAAGTCATATAGGACTATGCAAGGTGTAATCAGTCTAGGGATTCCTGAGGTGGCAGGGATTCCTGGGATGAAGAAGGTGCTCCTCAGTACACCCAGCTTTATTCCACACCCGGAGGAGGGGAGGGACGATCCCAGCCTTTTCTTGGCTCCACTTGAAGGAGCACTGACATTAGGGAAGGGGCTGGAGCCATGGGCTCCTTTAACTCCCACCAACCTGAGACCTGAGATTCCCAGCCAGGGTCGATGGTGCGCAAGATTGCATTGCAGATAGCGGAGTAAGCTAAAAAGTACCTACACACCCTGCGTGGAAAACACTCACACAGACCAGAAAACATCAGAATAATGCCAGAGGGCTTCCTTCTAAAGGGCATGTGGCCATTTAACAAGGGATTTCTCATTTAGCAAGAGTCCTCTGGGCCTCTACTGACTCCCTGAAGGAGCTGGGTGTGGAGAGGGGGAGGACAGATTTGCTCCTGAGCCAGATCTTGCCCCCCACCCTCTTTCAAAGGAGCCAGAGTCACAGCTCTGGGTTTAAATTGGATACGCAATTAAGGATTTAAATTAAGCCACACTAAGTTTTAATTACCAAATGTGACCAGGAAGTTATGGAATACACCCAAGATTTTGTTAAGGAAAGAGAAAACAGCGGATTCTACATAGCACAATTGAACACAGTGATTTTTTTAAAAAGTACATGAGAGCGTTTTCATTTTTCTTTGAATTTCAACTGCGCCTCCTTCAAGACTCCATGAAATGGGAGGAAAGTGTTCAAAAGGAAAGAGGAACTAGGACGGCTAAAAGTGGAAAGGGCAATAGGGAAAAAGGAGAAAATACATGTCAGTTATCCTATTCATTTCTCTTATTTCATTAAAAAGGAAAGTTTGTGCTAATATTGATTAGAGAAATTTTTAGGCCCGTGTCTTGTACCCTGAGCAACTACTTTAAAGATAGCAACACATAATGTATAACTACTGTTACTGGCCTCTGATTTTGTTATGAAATTTTGTTTTATCTTTTTCCATTAAAAAAACGACTCCATTGTCCTAGCAGGCTTTACTTACAGTAAATTCCAGCCTCGCAGGCTCAGATAATTCAAGGATGCTAATTTCCCTTTCTTACGCTTTTTGCATATTTCTGGAGTTGCATAAAGTCCCCTCCCTCATTGGTCACTGCACATTAAATCTTTCACAAGAAGTTCAAAGTGAAGTATTTGGTCATTTGCAAGACAATCTCTCTGGCATTGATAACTTGTTCTCCAGAGTGAGTGTATTAGATGAAGTGCTAAAGCATTACATCTGGCTCCCTGGGTGACATCCTAAAATCGACACACAGCAAGAACAATCCTCTCTGGCCAGATCCAGAGAGAACCTGACAGCGCGCTCTCACTCGGAATCTACTTGTGCTTACCTTTGTTTGTATTTTGCCATTCTTATATATACATAAGCAACTTTACTCTGGACTAAGGAGGTCTAGAGACAAAATGCTTTTAGAAAAGCCTGTTCAGTGAGGGTAAGCTTGACCAAACACACAGGGTCATACAGACTGGTCGGTACTATATCTCTCAGTGTGGACTTCGAAAAACAAGATCTGCGCTTTCTTTTCATAGGATGGCTGTCCTGGCAAAACTTCTGTTTTATGGTCAACAAAGCTAAAACAGAAAGAAAATATGTTTAAAACTAAAATAACATTTGCTTCTGCTCAAGTTTTGAAACTAAATGATGAATTCTTAAGCCTTCTACTTTTCTATATCAGTCAAATGAACATTTTTCCAGGAACCTCCCCAAGGTCCCTCTTCTTTAAATTTATGTATGCTGTGTGAATAACTATCAAAGGTATAGGTTCTAACATAGAACTTTCACAGGAGTGAATAATCATGTAACTTTCCGGCATCATTTCACAATCTTAAAATATTTATTGCTCAGTCGGCCCACACAGTTGATCAATAAATGCCACGCTATGTGATCACGGCAAGGACTGCCCAGTGATGCAATCTTAAACTGTAGGGGGAGGGGATAAGGGAGAAGGGTAAGTACCCAAGACAACACCCCATGTTTTATAGCCAGAGGCCTTTCAGGTAGGCTGGCTGACTTCCACCCAAAACTCATTCATATCTGGAAGTCTTTATTGTTGTCTTAAGCCTGGAAATCAATGACCACCAGCCTCTAGAGAACCTGAAACTTGAAGCAAGCATATTTCCTTAAGCACCTTTGCAAAAGTACTTAATTTTCCATGAGAACTCACTGTCTTGAGCTGGCTCCTGGAATTCAAGGGTAGGGTAGAAAGTTGAGTCCAATACATGAATAACTTGTAGGAACTTCAACCTTCATTATTTCTGATGGCAACAGACATCTTTTTCCATTGTAAAAAGAAAAAAAAAAGATGTATTTTGCATTCAAATAGCTCTTGGCAAAGCAGTGCTGGCCTCTGCACCACGCGAGCACCTCAAATCCTATACCTTGCTGGCTCAGAGCACCTTTGTGTGGAGTCCAGCTCCTGGTTGAGGGTCAGCTAATGAAAGAGAAAAGGAGGTTCAAATTCTCTAATTAGTTTTGTCAGTGATTCTCTATGCTTGGCAATGAAAGAAAAACTTTTCTAGGGGATCAAATTCTCACACTGAAACTTTGGATGGGACAAAGCACTTGAAAAGCCAAGGCCATTTGCAACTCATTGTTCTAGGCTGTTTCTAAACTGGGCATTTGGCTATAGAGCTTTAGAGCAAAAACTGGTGTGTCATCCCACAATCATGGCTCACTGGCACCAACAAGCACGCCTCTTTCAACTATGAATGCACAGAGACCTGGCATCCTAGAAGGATTCCATACAATATTGTACTTAAGGAGCCAATGGGAGATAAATAAGTTTGTTTGGGAAGGTTGTCAATGAACGTTGCAGTCTACCATAGGCATTTTGTGGAATGCTTGGAGGCCCGTTCCCGCAAAGTGAGCACATAAAAAGAGGAGAGGAGCTCAGGAATGATGCAGAAACTTGCTTAGAAATCAGTAGTGGGGAAGGGAGGAGAATCTTCACAGAAGCAGCTTTGCAGCTACCTCTCGGTCTCTGTCTCTGTCTGTCTGTCTGTCTCTCTCTCTCTCTCTCTCTCTCACACACACACACACACAAAGGTTTACTCTTTAATTTCCATGTGGGTCCTTTTAAGACTGGCCACTGACCATGCAGTCTGATGCAAAAAGACAAAAAGCTGAAAAATATGTCACTTCACTGAACTCCAGTGATGCCTTCAAAATGGGGCATTGCAAACAGGGACAAAACCTGCGAAGGAGAAGTCCCCATGGCTCTATGGCTTAAGGGGCAAGTGGACCCTGGCTGAAAGGGACCACACTGTCTTTCTTCTTGCCCACTCTGACTCCCTGCCTTCCTTAGGCAACAGCCACCTTGCTTCCTGGTGGGGAACAAGGCCTGATACAGGGACATCTCTTCTCTCCTCTCTGGGTCGAGCAATGGGGGAGAAAGTTCCAATCTCTGCTGACACTCAACTCTACAAAAGCGCATTTGGGGCAGTCTGACTTTCTCTTGTAATTCTATCCCAAGCTCAGATCAGTCTAAAGGAAAACACGTGCTTTTGTGCACAGATAGGATTATCTGTCTGATTTTTGATATCGCAGGACTCCCCCAGCTGTACTGGATCCGTCTCATGTTTTCCCAAAGATGAGACCCAAAAATCAAGATGGAAAGCAAGAGCAAAGAGAGAACACAGACAGCACGTACCTGCCGAGCCGTTTTTGTCCGACTGCTCATCCCTATTTGTTTTTACCATAGAAGTTGGGTCTTTGTGTGATACTTCAGTGTCGTGTCCGCGGACATCATAACCAGCATACCACCTGCGAGTTCCATTAACTGCCTGTCATATCTTGAAAGCTTCTCCATCAGCCGCTTGCTTTGGTGTGAGGAACATTGAGCTATAAGTGATTTCTGTTCACAAGGGTAACGCACCATGTATGTAATGTGTAGCACATCTCTCTATACAGAGGTTTTTCCATGTCATGATCCGACTCTTAACAAACTGTGCGCAGGGAGGAAAGGAATTGCAACTTACTGATGTCCCTGACAGCCGTCTTCTCCACACTCTGCCCCCTGGGCATCTTGTTACATCCGTAGCAATTTCTTTGTGAACCGGATGGGATTTGTGACTTTGCCCGCTCTGTCCCACTGCAGACATCGGCACATGGGGCTGGCCTTTGGGCTGTAACAATTATCTTCCAGTGCCCCAATTCTGCAAGAGTGTTTGAAGTTTTCATGCTGGGTCTTTTAAATTTTTTCTTCTGCCCACCCTGCTTAGGATGGCTTGGAAAAAAAAAAAAAAGAAAATAACAACAATAAACCTGCCTTTACTTTGCCAAAAGAAATTGCCTGGGACTTTTCAGAAGCCACATTCAATTTATAAATAAATGAAATAGATCTTCTCGACTGACCATGACAATAAGCCCTGGCCTACATATTCAGGGCCTAAAAGAAGTTGAGGCAATGGGCCTAATGAGAAGCAGTCAGCGAATCTAATGAGAATCAGACAGAAGGCCTAATGAGACATTTAACATGCTCTGCCTCTCCCTCCTCTTTTGTTCAGTTTTCATGGGAATCTGTGTTTGGGAAGCTCAGTTGCACTGGCTACAAGCAGATACATATGGCCTTGGTGGGGTGATCCAGGAAGCAAGCTAAAGACATAAAGATGCCTGGGGATAAGGAGGGTGGCACTTGGAAAATGTACCTAAAGGCCATGAAGCAATTGCATCTCTGTCCTGTTCCCAGAATACCACTGAGTCATAGAGGTACGGTGACCGTACAATAAACAGGCAGAGATTTCAATTGCATTACCTCACTGTTCCCAAGCCAAGGCAGATGAGCAAAGCATGCTTTGCTGCTTCTGATGCTGACCACTGCCATTCAGAAACACCTGGAATGTAGGTGTTGCCCAAGAAAGATACCTGGGATAGTCTCCTGATGAAGCACCGCTCCTGGGAACAGTGGATGTTTTCACTTTTTTGGTCTTGGATCGAGTTGGCATTTGGAGAGATAGCGATCAAATTATAGGTTGGGCAGGACTGAAGGTGGGGAGGGACCGTACTGGGTTACAATGCTGCGTATCCATTACCTGTGCTAGAGGGATGAGAAAGACACAACACACCAGGTGTGCACACACACATACATACACACACACACACACACACACACACATGCAGCACATGCACTGCTATTCAAAGTTTTGTCTGATCCACGCGTTTCACAGTTTTGGAAGATCGCTTGGTTTTGAGAAACTAGGCAAGGTTTCTGTTTTATTTAGCTCTCAAGCACATGAAATTTGCATTGGCCTTTCTTGCCTGCCTATCAAATTAACAGTCTCTTTGGATATACATGCTCTTTGTTTTATTTTCTTACCCAAATATATGCTTTAAATGCAACCCTACCCCTCTCTCTACCCATCTGTTTATTTATTTATGACAACTCTTCTTTTGCTTGTCAAAGTCCCGCTTCTGCTCGCCCACCTGTATCTGAGTTAAATCTGAAGGTAAATGAAACAGACTTGCTCTTTGGTGGCGCCACCTAGTGGCCCCCAGTGGCAACACGCTTGTCTGCGGTAAAATGATTGAAAACTTACAGAATGTAGTTTGTGTTGGTGGGAGGAAGCTAGTATAGAAACACACCAACCATTTATTAAGTTCCACATTACTGGACTCAGAATTTCACACATTCCAGCTCTTTTAAACTTTGTACAAATCCTGTCTGATAGATAAAATCATTCATTAAAAGCAGTGTTACTCATAGCTAACATTCACTGAATACCTACCTCCCATGAGCCAAGCGCTGTGCTAGCTTCTTGGTGTATCACTGGATCATTTATCATAGTCATACCACTAGAGGCATGAGAAATTGGTCTTTTAAGGTTAGCAGCCAGGATCTGTAAAATGTCCCTGCCCTTTTAAACCCTGTGACTTTGAGTAAATCATATAACCTCCCTGTACCTCAGTTTCCTTACCAATAACAGAAGCACAACCATCTTGAAGCACTATAGTGGTTAAAAATAAACAGTAATACTTGTAAAGTGTCCCCAGTGAAGCCAAACATTGCAGGACAAAAACAAGCCACACTGACTGATCTCAGGAATTTCACGCTGGTAAATCTCAGATGGACATTTCATTGTGCCAGGCAGACCTACACGTATTTCCCTACCATACCCGCTGGTATGCTCCCCTAACGGTGATTTCCTCACCTTCTCCTTCCTTCTCCATCCCCACCATCTTCAATCTCAGCTTAGTGGCTTTGCCATATCACTGAGAAAACTAGCAGTCATCCAGTTTCCTCATCATCTCCTGACCATCCTGGGTCATCCACCTGCCTGTTCTCTGCCCTCTGTCCTTTGAGCAGGGATAAAGTTCCCCTTCCTTCCAACAGGGAGCTGCTTCAGGATGCACCTAGACTGCATGCACACTTGTTTATCCAATGCTTCTGCCTTTGCTAATTATTCAATTTTCTCTCTCTCTCTCTCCCTCCCTCCCTCCCCTATTCAGATCACCACTGTCCTCTGTGTGCCCAGCATACACATGATGAGATCTGAATCACTACTGCCGTGGTATGAGGAAGTGGGGCCTTTGGAGAACAATAAAATCATGAAGTGGCGCCCCCATGAATAGGATCAGTGCCTGTGTTAGTCAGTTTCCATTGCTGTCACAAAATACCTGACGTAAACATCTTACAAGACAAGGGCTTTATTTTGGTTCAGTATTTCGGAAGTCTCGGTCCACAGTGGCTGGCCCCACTGCTATGGGCCTATGGGGAGGCATGATGGTGGGAGGGGTGTGGTAGGGCACAGAGAGGGTGAGAGAGCCGGAGAGGAAGGGGCTGGGGGCCAAACTGAGTCCTGAGGGCACAACTACACCACCCACTCCTTTACCAAGGTCCCACCTCCTAAGTAGCCCTCACTTCCCAGAATGCTATGGGACTATGGGCCCATCCACGGACTAACACAGTGGTGAAGTTAGTGTCTCCTCATCCAATCAGCTCTCAAACGCCCCAGCTCTAAACACATAAATTTTCACGGGGCATTTTAGATCCAATCTATAGGAGTGTCCTTGGCCAAAAGATCTCAGAGAGCTTCCTCGTGCTCTTTCTCCCACCTGAGCACACAGGAGAGGTCTACAGAGCCCTCACAAAACCAGCCGTGTTGCCATCCAAATGTTGAACTTCCACACCCAGACAATGAGAAGTAACTTTCTACTGTGTACCAGCCACTCCACTTCCAGTGCTATGTTAAAGCAGCTTGAGCTAAGTCAGAACCTCCAGCTTACATTTGCTTCTCCATGCTCCATTTTTCTAGGAAAACTTACTCTTTCCACAGTTCATTCCAGTGAGGCTTCCATGCCCAGCATATCTCTAATTCCCCAAAGAGGTCTACGCCACAAACCCACCAGTGACCTCTCACCCTTCATATCCCCTCTCGGCAGAACCTGATGCATCTGTGTTTGATATTTTTTTCTCTGAGTCCAGGTAACAACCGGCTGCCCCCACTTGCCCTCTCTGGATTAACCTGTAGTTGTTACAAGAGCTGCGAAAAGCTCCATT
This sequence comes from Dinomys branickii, assembly GCA_004027595.1. Taxonomy (NCBI): domain Eukaryota; kingdom Metazoa; phylum Chordata; class Mammalia; order Rodentia; family Dinomyidae; genus Dinomys; species Dinomys branickii. The sequence continues at coordinate 215,959 of PVLD010000705.1, forward strand.
TTATCTTCCTCCTCTTTGCTGTTAGCATCATCAATGTAGAAACTTTTTACAACTGCTTCCTTAAGATTCTTTCCTGTCTTTTTGAGACAAGGTCTCGCTTTGCAGTTCAGGCTGGCCTTGAGCTCACTCTGCAGCCCAGGGTGGCCTTGAACTCGCAATGATCCTCCTGCCTCAGCTTCCCAAGTGCTGGGATTGCAGGCGTGCACTGCCACACCTGGCTAGAACTACTGCTTTAAGTATCACTACATCACTTATGTGAAAGTTGAAAATCAACCTCCTGAGTCCTGGCACTTCCTGAAACTCCATCTTAGCTATAGACTCCTGACTGATCTGTCATCCTCATTTGAATATATCAGAAATGCTTTAGTTGCCATAGTAATGGCTTTGATACTATCCCCCAACCAAGTTTCTTTTTCAACTTTGAATTTTTTTTCTCAGTAAACAGTACCACCACTATTTACATAGGCAAATCCTAGGAGCCAAAACCCTAGGTGATTTTTGGTGCCTCGTTTCTTCTTAACTTTAAAGTCATGTCATCGCCCCCCCCCATGATCCCTCCCGAGTGGACGTCTCCCACCTGCCGAAGCTTTGCTGTCCCTCACCTGGTCCTTGAAACAAGCCTTCTGGCTTATCAACCTGATTACGCCCCATGTATCTGCATTTGAATCTCCTTATGAGAGTTACAGTCATTATTTCAAAAATATAAATCAGATCACACTATGTCTGTCCTTCAAATCCATCCAGTGACTTCTTTACACATTGCAATTAAATTCAAATTTCTCACCCTTACTTACAAGGCACAATATAGCATCATTAAGGAAAAAAAAAGACACATAATCAGCTTTTCCTTAACTGTGGTAGTTATACAGTATCTTTCACCTAATTCCTTTTTTTTTTTTTAAGTTAGGAAGAGTCTCAGTTGCTTACAATCAAGGAACTGTAATTGCATAGCTTAAGACTAGAATTCATTTAATGCCTGAATCTTTGTAGGAAAACATTTGGGATGCGGATAAATTATGGACATATCAAGCAGATTGCAAACTCCTACCAGCACAGACCAATTTAAGTGCCTGTGTGTGGAAGTATAATGAGGTATACATACATACACACACACAAAGATAGCAACGCTTAATAAGAACTTGTTGATTGCTTTGAATTTGACTTACAATTTCTCCATAAAATCTGCCTTCCCCAAAATTTCAAAAACAAAACAAAACAAAATAAAACACTTCCATCTTGTTCTAGAGAGAAAAATTGCCGGCAAAATGTAGGACTTTCAGTGGGATTAGTGGACAGGCCCGAGAGTCCATAATACATTTAAGAGTCCACTATGTTTTATATTCCTTTGAAAATCAGAAGAAAATAATACAATAATAATAATGAACCTATGGATGAAACAATAATTCCAGCTTTTATTCATTGATTTTATATCAAAGCATCCATAAAATGTAATTTTATTTTTCAGTGCAGGAAGGGGAAATGCTAGCAAATTGTCCATGAAAGTCATATGACTGTCCTGCTTATGTAGATTTTGCTCCCTACAGAAAAGTTGGGGGAGAGAATCCTTGGGATATCTGGTCCCACTCACTGGGGAAAGGGCTATCACCCAGAAGTGACATGGGGAAGCAGGAATAGCAGAATTCTATTGTGGTTTCCTTTACCACTTATTTAGGGCCAACTGGGTATGAGGCATTATTTTTTCTGTTTCGTTTTCAAACACTGAATCATGGACTCTAAAGTCTTAAATCAGTGTAAGGCATGTCTCAAACACCTATATTTTCCTCTATGGGCATCTGTACCTCTTCTTCAAGGTGTTATCCAAGAACTAAAAGAAATTTGAGAGCAGACATACTGCTCTTGTAGCTTCAATATAAGAGGGTGAAAGAGTTGACAACAATAGTTTTTAAAGTAAACCATAATCCCAAAGGTTTACTTATCACTTAATCTACTCAGTGATGGTTACTCTTGTTTCAGCAATATAAAAAAAAATGCCTTAAGAAGAAAATAATCTACAAGTAATAAGCGAGTCTGCTTTTAGTCAACGCCTTGACCTGAAAGTTATCCCCCACTTGAATTCATGTGGGTGATTAATCTCGAAGCTCCACACATCTGAGGGAGAGCTGAAAGTGTGTTACCTCAGCACACCACGGCTGGCACATCTCTCCTGACATGTCCTCCTGAAGCAGCCACATAGAAAGTGATATTTCGGGAGGTACTCATGTACATATATGTGCATTAATGCTTAAGTGAACTGTCACAGAAACCTAAATATGATCTTTGTGCAGAGCGTTTATTTTTCTCTTTTCCAAAAAAATTACTCTTGTAGAAAATTCCCAAGTGGAAGAATGAGCTGAAGTTGTAGACAAGAGAGATTGCCTCAACTTTATGAAATCTACTGTCAGGAATGGAACAATGGAAAAGAGCTCACTGTGGCCAGGTGGGTGAGGTCAAGAGTGTCGGAAAATCCAATAGAGTGTTATGGTTTAGATCTACAGTGTCCCTTAAGAATCTCATGTGTTTGAAGGTGGAGCCTGGTTGGAGGAGCATCCCTGCAGGAGTGGGCTGGACGGGGGTAGTTTTGTTTCTGGATCACTTCTCTCTCCGCTTCCTGGTTGCCATGTGACGAGCAGCTTTCCTCTGCTAGGCCCTTCCACCGTAGTGTTTCTGGCTTGGAGCCAGCTGACCAGAGACTGAATCCTCTGAGATCGTGAGTAGAACTAAATCTCTCCTTCGAGTTGGAGGGGTATGGTCTTGTGTCTCAGAAAAGGCAAAGATGAGCAATATATGGACTGAGTTTCCTTGTAGACCAATTCTTCTAAGTCCTGGATGCTGAAAGCATCAGTAAAAGTGAAGGTAGAGGGCTGTATGTGATATCCACAGATCCCAATATCAGACTGTAGTTGGACCATTTGAATCAGAATCTCTGAAGTTCTTCCTAGGCATTGATTTTTGTAAAAACCCTCCCTAGGAAATCCTAATACTCATCCAGAACTCAGAATAAATACTAATTTAGTAACTAGGCAGCAAAGCTTCTGAAGTTTCCAAATAAGAAGACCAAATTTCATGCCTATGAAATGTCACAAGTTGCAATATTATTCTGGAATTAAATCCTCACTGAAAAACCTTCTTAAAAGTACAGAGACAGCTGGGTATGGTGGTACACACCTGTACTCTGACAATTCTGAGAGATTGAGGCAAGAATGTAATTTTGAGTATAGCCTAGGCAGCTTAGTGAGATCATATCTCAAAATAAAACAATTTTAAAAAGTGCTAAGGATGCAGCTCAGTAAGAAGTCCCTGAGTTTAACTCCAAGGACCACCAAAAAATCAAAAACAAAAGAAAAACAAAACAAAGCAAAATAAAACAAAAAAATTCAGAGAGGTCACAGAGTTCTCAGGGAGCTCTGGACACCCAGCTAGACTCCAGGACCAATGAGAGATTTCCTCCTAGTAGTAGTTGTCTGCATTGGACACTAGAGGAATAGTTTATGCCACTGTGAAGATAGAAGGTAAAACCAGTCCAGAGTTCAACACCACAAACACTGCTTTGAGGGAAAGTTAGACTAAACGTATCCATTCCACAAACATTTCTTGGACATCTACTGAGTTCCAAGTATTGGTCCAGGCATTGTAGGTGCAATATTCCTTTCTAGGATCTGAGAGTTTAGTGAGGACATATGATCAAATAACTCTGCAATTATATAGGAATTTATGATGACATAATAAATGCATTATGGGTATTTGGCCTAAAGCAATGAACCTGAGGTCCTTCCAGGGGATGCTATTCAAATGAGGCAAGTCAGGAATGCAAAGAAAGTGGACAAAACAAGAGCTTAAGGTCATAATTCTGTGGTATGTAGGTTGCAGGTGGTGACAGTTGGAACCTTAAGCTATGATCAGTCATTAGAATGTTAGGCAGAAAAGAGCAGGGTCAGTTAGTTGCACATAGTAGATCCATGGTACTGGCTGAAGCTTGGAAACAGTAAAAAACAGGCAGGAGGGACAGTATTGTGGCAGGAGATGGGATGAAGGTCCAGGTGAGGGCTGGTGGGACCTAAACCAAAGACATGGCAGCGTGGATGCAGAGGAATAAACAGGAATCAGAATGTCCTGGCATAAAGAGGGAGAGAGGGAAGCAGGAAGGGAAGCAAAGAAGGAGTGAGGACTCTTAATAAAAAAGGGTCAGTTGTTTGATACTTACAGAATGTTTTCCTCAAGGGGTGGAGATTGAAATGGGGAGAGACAAGCAGTTAAAATAAAGGCCACGGACCACGTGAGGGTTTGGGGCACCCGTTTTCCTTGGGCTCAGACTCACACGGTTGAGCTGCACAGAGCATCTACAGAAAGTGGAGTGGAGAGATCTTGTCTGTCTCCTTCATTTCCAGTCTCTATTTGACACATCACATTGACAGTGGGGATTAGTATTTTCCTAATTCAATTGTTTTTGTAACCCCTCAATCACTTGGTGATTGATTACAGGTGTCTACAAATTCAGAAATGATGGAGAGTAGTTTGGCCTCCCCTTGCTTCTTCTCTCAGTAAACCAGAGAGCTGGAAAATCTTGGGACTGCCTTGGGAAACATAATGCACTTCAAATTAGGAGCTGAAGGGAGGTGGGACATTGAAATTCACCTCCAGGGGAAACCCCAGCCCCTTCGTTATGGTCATTCTTGGCATACAATTCCTCTCTCATATTGGCTGAAATCCAGAAGCACAAAAATGGTAAAACTGCAGGACAGAAAGTTGGCATGGTCCTCGTGGCGTCTCGCCCTGTCTCCACTGATCCTTCTGCCTAGGAATCCTGTCTAGACTTGGCTTCAAGGAGCATTCTTTCAGCCTTCAGTAGGCAGAGGTGTCCAGGTCTTGCAATGTGTACATGATTTAGAAAGAACTAACAACAGACCACTGCCTTCTTAAGGTCAAATCTCACTGCTCCAACCGCGACCAGGAAACACAAATATATTCCAGATCGCTCAGCCCACAGGTGCAGAAGCTGCAAATTTCATGTGCAGACTGGCGGGGTCCTTTCTTCAGTCTCCAGATGCACAGGGAATGTTTTATGTACAGGAAGACAGAGGCTGCACATTGACAGCTGGGCTTCAGAGGAAAGAAGTATGGACATGTACTTAACTCTACCACAAATCCCCCAAATTCAAGCCACCAACATAGGAGGGAGAAGGGGAGCAGCCAGGGGGATTTTGTCTATGTGTTCCTTCCAAAAATTCTGAGTACCTATTTTGTATCAGACATTTTCCAGAGATATTTTCCCATCTAGGACAAAATTGCTCACACTGAACAGACGTGTTTCCTGCCTCTTAGAAGTCACTAGGCAATTGAAGTGGTTAGAACACCAGCATGCCATTTGCCCTCCATGTATGAAATCACCAGAACAGTGAGTTTTGTGACTTCCTTTTATTCAACTAACCTAGCCCCTTGCATACATGCTCTGTAGGTAAATATACTCTGAGAAATGGACTGTACCATGGAGACAACACTATTGAAGGAATTTGCAAATGTGCAGCTTTGAGCACAATTACTGTCCCTCCTGTGCCTGCAGATATATCTCTATGAGGTGTGTGTGTCCATGGAGGGCCATCAGTGTTCAAATGCACCATTAATAGAAATAAAAATAATTTGATATTATGATCACAGTGAAAATGATAATGATGACAATTGGAAATAATTGTCCAAGGGAAATACTGAAGAGCTGGAAAGGATTAAAGAAAAAACAAAATTTCCCAAACTATAAGGTGAGGAAGCATTCAAAAACACTGAACAGGCCTGGGTCTAAGGCATCCTTCATTTATAAATATCTAACGAGCATCTATTACTTTCAGCTCATGGTAAGTGTGGGGGATACAACACAACACAAAGAAATCAAGGTTTTCATGGAGCTTTCTTTAGAGAGATGGAAGAGATGAAAAAATATGTAAGCTCTTCAGAGATAAGAGTACAGGTAAGTGTGTGTTGGAGATCAACGTCAATTTGCTTATTGGATGTCAGAGGAAGACACACTACTAGTTAGAAGACAACTAACATTTAGTCAGTATCTAATGGCTAAATGAAGAGTCATTCTTCAAGCAAACAATTGGCTGGGACCTGTTCACCATTTCTACTCCCAGCCCCTGAAGATTAGCTGCTGTGTTCTTCATTACTCGTGCAGTGTAGAGGCACACCGGAATATCGGACCACATGGACGAAGTCACAAGAGTTTCTGGCCAGGGGCTGTTTTGCACAGCCTCTGCTGGCCATGACCCAGGTCTCTCACTCAGGATCCAAGTGCTTCCTGCAGGTTCTTCCAAAATGCCAAGAAACCTGTCCGTAGCATGTGCTCCAATGTCTGCAGAATCAGGACATCATACTTGCTCATCCAGACCAAAGAACTAGAAAAGAACAACAGCCAGACTTCCAAAATGGGTGCAACTCTTTGAGAAAAGAGGAGGAGAGGTATGTTCTTCATTCTTTTCTTTCACCACGTTGGATCTTCGGAGTATTTTCACTGTAGAATCAGTTACCTTGGAGATACTGGAGTCCACTCTGTTGCTCAAATGTGTCTTGTTAAACAGAGATTTCTTTAAACCAAGTGCATGTTGCTTACCTTCAGTGCTAGCAGGTCCCCCCATGGGGTTATATTGTGGGGCACCATGTTCTGATCTGTATGACATCCTTGCGGCCAGGAGAGACCACCCCAGTTGAGTCAGCACAGTGCATGGAGACAAGATTTCATGAGCAACTCATTAGCTTTCTGGTTTGCATTAACCCCCTTCATCAGTTATACAAGGGGTAATCAAACATTATAGTGAGTGTTTAAATAAAATATCTTCCCTTGCTTTAAATACACTCATCTAAGTCTTAGCAGTTCAGAGAGAGCTCATGGCTTGGTATTTTTATGAGGTGGGATCAAGTATAAAGTGACTGCTTCTGCAAGGTCCCATTCAAGAGAAAGTCAGGCACATAAGAACATGGTAGTGTATTCCCATCCACCTTATTCACTGTATCTGACACACTCCAACTTCTGGATCTTCCCCGAAGTTAAAATAACCATGAGCCAGGTATGGTGACATACACCTATAGTCTCAGTACACAGGAGGCTGAGCCAGGAGGACTGCTGTGAGTTCCAGGCCAGCCTCAGTTATGTAAGTGATTTCAAGGCTTGGCTGAACTTCATAGTGAGACTTTGCCTCAACAAACAAAAAAATGACCATGAGAGGTAAATGCTTTGAGCCAATTCAGGATGTCAAAGCAGCCATAGTAGATCAACTAATGACACTGGGGAAACAGGACTTCCACAGCTGCTTCAAAAAGTGGCAAGATTAGTAGGATAATTGTGTTCAGAGTGATAAGGAAGATTCTGAGAGGAATTAGTGGCAAATATTTTTACAATAAATTTTGTTAAATCAAAAATTCATTGTATTTTTCAATCACATTTCCTAGTTAGGGCCCATGTGACTGAGATCTAGAAACTTACATATATTTTTAAAGTTGGGAAATTAGGGAGGTTTTCTGATCCTTCACAATAGCAAAATACTGTTTTATTTTTGTTTGAAAGTTCCTTCAAATACTTTCTCGCTCGCTCTTTATAACTGTTAGAAAGCTTGTGTTGTGCGATAATCTGTGTTTTATAGATGAAGAATGGAACCTCACAGAGGTTAGGGAACTTTTCTAAGGGCCGGTTCCTATCACTTCAGAGTCCTGAGTGGCGTGAAGCTCTTCTGCCTCAGAATCTATTACTCCTCAGTTACATCTCAAAGGTGCAGAACACCGGCTTCCGGCCACATGCATAACGGTTACTGAGTAGAGGCAAATCACCTTCTTGCCTCCCACCTACCAAGGAGAAAATTTCTTTTCCTGGAGAAATTTCACAGAGGAAACTGCAGATGAAGCTGTTTCCCGGGCATTAAGAGGTGAACATTCAAGAATGGAGAGAATCTGCAACAACAAGAGCCTTTCATTTCCCACCATCCCTCCAGAGAAACCCTCCACCCAGCCGTTGGCCCGGGTTCCCCCAGCGCTTCCTGAGTTTTGAGCTCAGGCCTGTTTGTAAAGGACTGTGGTTCAGTTTCACAAGATAAGCAAAGGTAACTGGGGCAACCCCTGGACCTCCAATAATTAAGCTCTTTTCCTCCATGTCATGATCAAACTGGAGTGTACAACACTGAACTCACCCAGGATCATCCTGGATGAGATTGCTGTTTAATGAGTAGTTGGGAGGGATTCTGCAGGACAAAAGTAAGGTTGATGAGGTCCATCCATTGAGTGTTGCTTCCAAATAGTCCACAGAACAGAAGATCAGTATCATGAGGAGGTGGGAGCTAGTTTGAAACATGGATGATTAATGAGTCAGGCTCAGTCTGAATCTGCATGCTTACAAGATCCCAAGGTGATCCACGTGCACATGCAGCTTTGAGAGACACGCCAGAGAACTGATTTCCCTGATTCCTCTTACCCACCCTTGCCCTCCCTCCCTATGTATGTCTGTCTGTTCTCTCCCAGCACTCAAATCTCCCAGCACCATTGCTCTTGAATACACTCCTTGAAGTCTCACAACAATTGTAGCATTGGTTTCTTGCCTCTAGTTTTCCAAGTAATGAATATGATATTCAATGACAGAGTAACTTCCACTGAGTATGGATGCACCTGGGATTTGAAGCCAGGTTTGTCTTACCCCCAAAGCCAAGTCTATTCCCATTAGAACCAGCACTTTATACAAAGTATGTACTCCCTGTCCCCAGGATCTATGTACCTGTAGAGCATTGTATAAAATAAGCTTTGTTGAATATTTATGTCCTAATAGCTGCTGCCACTCTAACACAGATCCCTTGGAGTAAATCACATCTTCTCTGAGGAAAAAAATGAAATCCAGAACCTGGTAGTACTAGCAGAAGCTACTCAGAAAGGAGAGATAAGCCAGTGCACCTGATTGCCTTCTATGCGAGTGGCCCTATGGTAACGTCTCATCCCCATCCTCAGATTTGCTGGTTGCTTTTGGTTTTTCACACTTTTGCACACATTTGAACCAAACTTTTTCAGCTAGTTGACTCTTTGCTCAGCTGAACACGTTGTAATTTTTTTTTAACAACAGACTTTACCAATGACTAAAGAATTCTACAATACGAGGAAACCCTATTGCCATTATTTTGGAGCACCTATTGCGATTCCACGATCTTGGGGACTACAGATAAGTGAGGACCTCCAGAGATGAGTGTATCTGAAAAGAAAGGCTTCGACCAACTCCGGGGGACACCGTTGCTTTCTCCGGGTCTCCCTTCCCTGGGGGTCAGGGGATGTCACAGTGCATCAGTCCATCTTCGGTTATAAGAATGGCTCCTGCATGGGCCCCAGGTCATCGACACCATATTCATTTTATTTCCATTGGCTTCTCTGTGGGGATAAAAATAAAATGTAAAGTCGTATTTCCTGTTGAAAGAAGCTTATTGTTTCTAGTGGGAATATCCGACAAATGCGCGGAATTCGTATTGGAACACTAAGAAAGAAATGTGTAAAAGCACTCTGTGTCTTCTATTCATCATTCTGTCTCCATCATTGCTTCTTTGAATCATAATTAACCCTTAAACGCCAAAGACCAGGGCATCTCTTCTGCAAAACAGTCTCTGATCCTTTCCTTCAAAGCTATAGAATTCCTTTTCTTAAGAACTCCCAGTGAGTAGTGCTTTCCTTTTGGTAATCATCTCAGAATTTAATGCCAGGGCTCTCCCCGGGAGAAAGGAGTGAGGGTATATGCTCTGAGAAGCACCAAGAAGGAACAAAACCAACAAATATATTTTTTTTACCAGGACCATATCATTAGCTGGGCATCTCATTGAATGCTAACACTGATCTTATTGTTTAAGAATTCCATAATAGCAAAACAGCTCAATAGAAAGCTTCACATTTAAATTGATATCTCACTTTGTTCCAGAGACCCCAGGGAAGAACCTCCTGATGGTGCTCACACTTCTTCCCACTGCCTTGGATTTGTGGGTTGCATCAACTCCACTTAGACGTGGCAACCCATGGTAAGTCCCTGGGATGGTCAGCGGGGAGGTGTTCCCTGCTCAGAGGCTGAGGACAAATGACATTGAAGACCACATTTTTGAGCCTGTTAATGTGTCCTATTGTTCCTCCTGAGTTGTACAACTCTATAGAGAAGACACTATCTAGTTTCTATGAGTCATCTAGTTACCACTTTTGGACACCAAACCACACAACCTAGGGTCGTGTTTTGCCCTCATCATCTCTGTAGAGGTTTTAAGCAGTTTTGGAATAAAGGAAAACACTGAATAAGCAAAGTAAGTAAGTGCAAATCATATGAGGCTCAAGTGATAACATCTGTGGAGAAAGAGGTTGATGTAGGAAGGGCTTCCTGGGGGAGGTGACCCTGCTCATTTCTCCTGGCTAAGAAAACCCAGATTCAGCAGAGGCAAAGAGGCAAGAAGAGCTGCCTGTCAGAGAGAATTGCATAATGGTCTGATATAGAGCACTTCTCGACATCAATGAGAAGTGACGGTGCTGATAGGTTTCCTATGACTGTAGCACAGATGAGTAAGACAGTTTAATTCTGGGAATTTCTGTTTTCCATCCCAGGGATTACCCCATAGGCCAGTATGGCTTCAGTGGATGAAGATACTTACTAAAAATAGGCTCCTACTGTTTGCCTTAGAATTATAGCACACGTCAGAATGGACTAATGACCAACGCTGTGCTATTTTCTTTCCACTTCAATTGGCCTCAAACAAATAAACCTGATAAATATTATCGGAGTCACATATGGTCATTAAGGGTTAGAGTCAGTGGCTGTGTTTGTTTTACTGTGTAACGGATGATGAAACCATGGTGATGAGTGGGGTAAGCTGGGACGGTTTTCCTATTTTCCTAACTTCACACTGAAGCCTTGCTCATTGTTTCTCTCCGGCTTGTTTGAGGAGTGCTGTAGAACAGCTTGCTCAAAGGCTTGTTCCCTTTGACACATCCCAAAGTGGTCCACATTCATGGCTTCAGATCTAGCTCAGGGATACATGATAGAGTTGAGAGTGGCTCTTGATTATAGCGTTGAACATTAAATCAGCATTCTTTAGCTAAAATATCTATCACTAGGAACACTTTCCAACAAGAATCAGTGGGCTTTAGCTGAAGCATGAAGTCACCATCATTGAAAATTAAGTCGGTAAACATTTTAAAGACCAGAAGACAAAATGTGGGCCACGCTGTATAAAATACTCCTTAGAAAGTAAAGACACACTGTGATGGCCTACTGCTTTTTTTTTTTTTTTTAAGATTTCAAGCTAATCAAGAAAACAAACACTGTAATTACTTCCTAATGAAATATCCACGCATTTTCATCTCTGATCCTTGTGATATTCATATTTTTAAAGTGAGTGTAAAATTGGTGGGTCTTCTCACTCCTCACTCTTTTATAAGTTTTTACGAAAATGGAAGGATTATGCCTGTGATCGGACTACTCATAAGGACTCCTTTTTCTTCTTGCTAAAATCTTTCTGCCAACAGAGTTGATCTTTCTAAAACACAAATGTGGACCTGGGACTATTGCTCAGTAGGAGAGCACTTGGCAAGCATGTGTGTGAGGGCCTGGGTTTGATCCCTGACACTGTGAATGAATGAATGAATTTAAAAATCTGCCCACTCCTCTCCAGTGAAAACCTCCAATAGTTCTCCATTCACATAATCCAAATATCTCAGCATGATCAATACGGATATTCCCATTAGTTCCATTTTGACTGCCTTTATAATTCTCCTTCACAGTCTTCTTCCTATCCCCTGTGTAACTCATGATCATCTTGAATGTTCTATGTCCTGAACTTTCAGGGTTTTGTTTTTCTACCATCAAGCACGTTGCTCCTTATCTTCCAAATAAAATCCTCTTAGTAATCAAGACTATATTAGTATAGAACTTCCTCAGAGGGATTTTATTTTTAAATTTCTTCCAAGCTTTCAGTGTTTCTCTTCCCTGTGTGCATTTTCCAGTCCTGCAAATCCTGTCATTTCCGGAACTGACATTTTCCCTGTTTCCTTTCAATCTCTTGTGTTGTGCCGAATCAGTCTTTTCCATAACTGAAAGCTCAATGTGGACACAATCCACAGCCCTAGGCAAGGACCCCCTGGATGCCCATTTACAGGGCCACTGAAGAGTGAGTGATGAGCTGTTCCCCTGTGAAGTAACACAGTCAGAACGTTAGGCTTTTAAAGCCATGATACAAGCTGCAGTGACGGTAAGAGTCCCCAAACAAAGCCAGTTCCAACCCAAAGCATTCAAGTGGCTTTTGGTTGTGATTTAAAACCACATATGGCCCAGAGAATTCAAAGTGTGGACCTGAGTGGCCACCCCCTTGTTCGCCAGGAATTAGTGAACACACAAACTTTCTTTTTTGACAATGTCCCCTTGAGTCTCTGAGGAGCTAGAGTCACTCAGAAGATCAAAGTTTGATCAGCATGTCACCAACCAGACAGCAGGCATTGGATGTTTGGCAGCCCCTTCCAGGAGGATCAGGTCTGTGTTTAGTTTTCTAGCAGATTTCAGGGACCTGACTTGGCAGGAGAAATAACAGTCTTACAGGGAAGCCTGCATGAAACCAAAGAAAACAGTGTCACACTTGATAGCAGTAATGTTTCCACCAAAGTTGTCCAAATATACTCTGGAATTGTATACTTCATGCCTCTCTAAAATGGTAGCCCTCAGAACGTGGTTACAGAAATGCACAGTGGCACAGATGGTGAAGAACTTGAGACATTATGTTTTAATTATTATTCAGATAGGTATGCAACAGATAAGAAACTAGGCCTATTTGTCTAACCTATTAGAAATACAGGAAATATTGGAGGTAGAGATGAGCCATAGAGGTGCATGTAGAGCGGAGGCCATCAATTCCATCAGATAAATCTGAATTCATCACTCATCATCTGCAGAGTTAGAGGTAAATTACTTAAGTGCTTTGAGGCATTTTTTATTTCTGAAAAAAACCAATATCTTCTGTGGATTTGTTCTAGGACCCCTAAATATGATGGTGTTTGAGACTCATATTCAGTGGTATAGTATTTGCATATAACCTATGCACATTAGCCAATATACCCTAAATCATTTTGACCTTAGTTATGATACATAATACAACGTAGAGGATATATAAATATTTGTTATTCTGTGTGGTTTAGGAACGAACAGCAAGTAGAAAATGTCTGTACGTGGTCAGTATATATGTAATCTTCTTTCCCCAGGTAAATTTTTGGAGTCAGATGTGCTACCATTGTGCCACAAGGTCACACCCCAGGTGAATTTTTGGTTTTCAGTTGCTTAAACCCATCAATGCAGAATCCATGGATGTGGAGGGGTGACTACACTACTGTTTTGTTTTAGAGGATTGCTGTGAAGATTAAAAATTATACACATGCAGCATCTAGAACAAGGAGCCCTCGATAACTGATGGATACAGTATTATTATTCCTGTGGAGAATGTGAATTATGTTCTTGTTCTGTGAATTATGTTCTGTTGGTCGTGTTTTGAAGGAAACTTGCAAGAGAGGAGGAGGTAGCCCATCTTTTACTATGTAGGCCAAAATGGGAGGCCCACTGTCACCAAGTGGGCGGCCACCTATCGGCATTCAGCCAGAGTGAGCGAATCTGGATGCAGAACAGCTCTGCTCCCTGCTTGCCTGCATCTTGTGCAGAACTTGTACGGTCCCTTCATTTGATCTGAGCCTGATTTCTGCTATTCCTGAGTGACAGTTAATGGTGGTGGCCAATTAGACTGGACGAAGAGGTTTGCCAGTAAGTTGTTCAGTTGTGAGAGCCCTAATCCCTTCGAAGGCTTAAGCCATTGACGAAGTCATAGAAGCTGAGTTCTAGCTGAATGCAGGAGGCCCCTGGAGTATGACTTTGAAAGGTGTGTCTTTCCTGGCCCTCATGCTCTCCCTACAGTTCTGCTCCACCGGGCTCATTGTACCAGGATCTCTTCCGCAGCTATGGTCCCTAACAATGGAAGCAGCCAACCATGGACTGAAGCCCCTGAAGGTCTGAGCCAAAGAAAAATCTTCCTCCTTTTACGATGTTTATGTTAGGTAGTTTGTAGCAGCAATGGAAAGCCAACTAATAGGCCCTGACTAGGAAGATAATCACTGCTGTTGTAATTCTGGTAGAGGTGGATCCACCCTTTCCAATCTGTTATTGCTTGCTTATTGCTAGCATGCTTTATGTGACAACACTTCCTCCATTATAACCATGGCTCAAGTGTTCATGTTCATGAACAGAATGTAAATATATAAAAATGGAAACCTGTGTCTACCCCACAAAGTTGATAGTAATGCACAATATTAAACAGTTCTATGCACAAACCTAGGCTTTGAGGCTTCTATATCTGCTCTGGGTTTGAGAACCTAACTCTTGAGAGAGCAGAGACCTAGAAAAAACAGTCTTAGTCAGCAAGGGCCAAATACAAAAGCAGTGATCATCTAGGGCAGTCACGACTTGCACTCGGTAGCCAGTTATTTTCCAATGTTTTTAAGTTGGAGGGAAATATATGACAGATGTGTTGGCTACAGAAACAATAAAAACAGCTCCTTAAATCACCAAGAAGGGTGGGGGTAAAGTAATACAATACAGGATAAATCAGGAGGGAGTCAGCAGGACTGTGTGTTATGGTTGAGGGTAACAAAGGGGTGATGTGTTCAGTAGCAGTAAACAAGCTTGGGGTGAACAGGCTTTGGACCACAAACATCATCCAATTTGAAAACTGCCCTGAGCCCCACCCTAAAGGAATATGATACACAACTTGAGGAACAGAACAAGGATAAAATACTAACAAAACTTCAAGTGGGCAGCAACATTAAAGCACAGTAGTAACCGTGTGTTTAATAAAACAAAGAAAGGGACACGATGAATCATTAGCTTGTCCCAAATTCCATTAAACAGTTGTTCTTAATATTTAATGCACCTAAAGAATTCCCAGAGGCTCTTGTTAAAATGAAGATTCCTGGGCTTCTCCGTCATGAAGTGCTATCATATCGTGTTTTAGGTGGGGCTTGTGAATATGTATTTTAACCAACTAGAAGGTGCTTTTAATGCAGGTAGCATTACTCACTGCATTTCACAAGAGTGCAGCAAGGATTTTAATTTCAGCAGGTAAAATGTCAGGTCATATTGTCCTAGCATAGTACGTTCAAGACTAAGATACCTGACATAACAGTGCTATGAGTAATTGGGGTAAATAGAACTCATTTTAGAAAACTAATTTTCACTGTGCATTTGTATCTGGTGATGTGTACAATCCAATCATAAGAATAATGACACCACTCATGGAGTCCTTGCTGAAGGCCAGAATTGCTAAGTGCTTTATATGAATTCAAAGTTTACTCTTCAGTGCTGTTCTCTGAGGTTGGTTTTATTACTACCTCAATTTTACAAATAAAGTATAATGAACAGAGAGGATAAGAAGCTTAGATATCACATATGATAACTGCTGGGTGCGGCTGAAGCTGAAACTCAGTCATATGTGTGAGGGCAAGACAGAGCCAGCGTGCGTCAAGCTGTCAAGTCACCTCAGTCTTTAAAAAAGCACAATTCTGTCATTAGTCTCTAGGCAACTTCGCCTCTCATGATACTAAGTTTGCGGGAGTATGAATAAACATCCCTATTGTTGTATAGGTCCTCTTACCTACCAGGTAAGAAGCCACCTCCACCTGACCTAGCTCTCGTCTCTTGTCTATTTTTCTTCATACCCACCACCATTTCTCCCCAGGGTACACTGAGAGGCCAACGAGTGCCCTACAGATAACAGTTCATTTTAGGTGCTGACCTGTCTGAACCGTGGGGTAACGAGATACTTGGGCAATATTACTTTGGACATATGTGTGGAGGTGTTGCTGGAAGAGAATAACATTTGAATTGATGGACTCAGTAAAGAATTTTCCATTATTTGTCTGGGCCTCATCCAATCACCTGAAGACCAGAGTAGAGAGAAAGACTGAAGAGAGGCCTTCTGCTGCCTGACTGACTTGGCTGGGACATAAGTCTTCTGGGGTTGGCCTGGAGCTTAGAAGGCTTTCCTGGGCTTGGCCTCCAGACTCAGAAAAGACCATATACCATCAGTTCACATGAGTCTCTGGGTTTCTGACAGCAACTCTTAGGACTTCCAAACTCCAGGCCTATGAGGAAATAAACTCCTGTTTGTTAAGCCACCACATCTAGAGTATTTTCTTGGCAAGTCTACGCAGGCTGATATAGGTTAACTTCATCAGATTAAATATTTAACCAAGAAGACTTTCCAGAAAAGTGCTGAAGGAGCAACTTATACCTCCTGACTACTCATAACAAATTGTGAGGAGAAAAGGAGTGGATATGAAAAAGAATTTGTTCCATACAAAGGAACTTGAAGATTTAGAAAATTCTAAGCACATCCATATTAAAACAAAACAAAACAACAACAACAACAAAAATAGGACAACTTGTTCTGAGCAGAACTCCGGGAGTGTGACTGAACAAGTGTTTGATAAGAGATGACAAGGGCCACTACTGAACATAATCAGTCACCTCACTAGGATCCAAAAGTTGAACTGGGATTCTGTCCATGCAGGCACGGTGAGTGCAAACTGAATGGGGCATACAAGGCAATAAGAAACTCCACCACACTTCTGGATTTTCAGGATTGGAACAAGGAAGTATTTGTCTGCAGATCTGTCTTTCAAGAAACATGAAGAAGGACCTCAGGGACAATTTGGACCTTATCAGGGTTTCTAAAGTAGAGAGGTAGGGTTCTAACACTATTCCTGAGTGCAGAGGCCCAGGGAGCAAAGATGCTTCCACCTGTGCCAGCAAGAGGGATCAGAGCTCATCAGAGCCCAATGTGGGCAGTGCTGCCACAGAGACTCAGAGGGATGGAGCCTCCCCCACTGACCTGTGTGGATGAGGCTACCACCCAAGCACACCTGGAGGGCACAACAGTGAACCAAATAGAATTATTCTAGAGTCTTAGATCTGATGGAATTTGGTCTTTCCAGATGATGCCTTTTCTCAGGCCTGTCCTCCCTTTCTCCCTTCTAATAGCTCCCTTTTGGAATCAGTGTCTACCCTTCACCTGTCCGCATTTTTTGGAAGCACATTTTTTGGAAGCACACAATTTGCCCAATTTCACAGCCTCACAGTGAGAGAGAGATTCTTCCTCAAGATGAATTGTATCTTGAGCCTCTCTCATATTTGATTTGTATTGTATTTATATGAGACTGAACTCTAGATTTTAGAGATAATACTGAGTTAAGACTTTTGGTACTGTTGAGGTAGAATGAATGTATTTGTATGACACAGGACATGAGATTTGGGGGAGAAGTCCAACACTATAGACTGGATGCTTTTTCCCTTCTGCCACCAAATTTTATAGCCTAAAGCTTAATCCCTGACATGGTGATATTCACAGAGAGCAACTTTGGGAGATAATGAAATTATGTGAGGTAAAAAAAAAAAAATTATGTGAGGCGATTCAGGTAGAGCTCTCCTGACAGGATAAGCACCCCTATATGGAGAAATACCATAGATTTTGCCCTATTTCTTTCTCTCTGCTATGTGTGGACATAATCAAAAGGCAGACTGCCTGCAAGGTAGGAAGAGAGCCCTCAGTGAGGAACAGAATTAACTGGCAAAACTTTACCTGGGACTTCTCAGCCTCTTAAACTATGAGAACATAATTTCTGTAGTTGAACTCATTAGGTCTGTGCTGTTTTATTATGGTGGGCAGAGCAGACCCTGCCATATGCCTAAGATGTTATAGAGGTGGGCTTGAACCTAGCAACCTGGCTTGAGTATTTTCCCTTAATTAGCTACACACCATTCTCCATAGTCTTTCTTTTCCCAAAGAATTTTTAGAGGGAGAGTTTTGTATCCTCCCTTAAGGTAAACTTTGTCTTCATATTTCTCTTATACCAGTGGATAAGAAAACATGTGACTTAAGGTTCCAGGTGCGTGGATTTATTCTCCTTTCTTAGGATGGCTCTGACTGTTGGGATAGAAATTTCTCCACTCTTTCCCTCTTCAAGCTGTGTAGGAAAGGCCACAAAGGAGAGGAACAACAGAATCGCTCATTTCTGCATGACTCGGCCGTGTCACCAACACCTGTGTGGAAATGAAGTTTCACCAGATGCTGTCGTGCGTCTGCAGGGCCCGCTTAGCCGCAGGGGCTCCTGACAGACCCACCTGTGATGCATGCTGCAGGCAGCTCATCAGACCACCATGCTGCAAGTTTTCTGTAAGAGCTGGAGCTCTGGGAGGAAAACGCAAATATGTATTTAGTACCTATGTGTAGGCAGAACATTTTCAATGGCATTTCTGCTCTTTAGATTAGCACATAGGATGTGTCAGGCTAACTGTGAGGGCCAGATTTGAGTCTTGGAGAGCAGAAGAGGAACACAAACCACACTTCTCTCACATGAGCAGTGAAAGGGTTCCAAAGATGTTTGCTTGTGGGCAACTTGGTGCTGGAAAGTATAACCTGTTCTGGGGAAACCAAGTCAAGAAAGACCCCCTCACAGATATGGGAGTTGGTATTCGGTGAAAGTATAGAAACATCATGAGCAATGCATGAGGTAAGGAACTACGAACATGTGGGGTCCACTGTGTTGGCACCTACGCCAGCCAGGACATGCATCCTGGGGCTAGGCAAGCAGGTAAAACATGACAACTACCCTCACTCTAGCTGCCCTGATCTTCCTAACTCCAAAACCAGATCAAAGCATTGCCCTGCACTGTATTTTTTTAAGTTTTAACGCAAGATCTTGCTTAGCAGCTAATTGTCATAGCCGGGGTTACATTAACGATCTTCTGGCCTCAGCTTCCCAAAGTACTAGGTTTACAAGCAAGCAACACTGCATTCAGCTGGGCCACTTGTTCTCTTGACCTTGGCTTATCAGCCTTTTGGTCTTGCCCTGAGTTTCCCACTCAAGTGTCATTCCTTGCTTGGTCGTTGTTTTCTTTCTCAGCACCTCAGTTACAACTTCCTTAGCTCTTCCACATTATGAAATTACCATGTCTGATGGCATGATTTTGCCAGTCCCTCACTTACGCTGTGAGGACCTGAGCATGGGAACTATGTCTGCCATAGTCTCGTTTCATGGTGTCTCCTTCTAGGTGCTCAGCACTATGTAGCCAGCACCTTACATATGCATGACTCTTGGGAGCTATTAAGTAACTAAATGAATGAATGAATCAATCAATCAATCAATGATACAATAATACAATAGAAAAATGAACACATTGGAAGTCCCTTTGGCTGTAACTATGAATAGCCACAGTCCCTGTTGCCTATGCTGGGTCATAATATTCACCTACTACAGGAGTCAAAGGAATCTTGATAACAAATACCATCTGAACTGACTTCTGTGACACTTTAGCCAGAGCTGGAGAGAAATAAAGTATTACCATCCACCAGGCTCAGTTCATTTTCTGCTGTTAATATGGATGTTTAAGACTGCATAAATTATAAAGAAAAGAGGTTTATTTTGGTCCAGGTTTCTGACCCAAGACAGAAAGACGACTTGTGGTGACCACCTCCTTGTTGGCAGAGGACACCACATGGCAAGAGACAGGAGCCCTAGAGACCAAGCCAATTTGGCACTGGTAGCAGGCTCACTTTCAAAATAATATACTAGCCCACCAATATCCATGAAACATGGGAAGGAGTTAATCCATTCAATAGGATAGAGCCAGAATTACCAAGGAAAGATCCTCTTTGGTCTTATTTCATTGTATCTCATGAGGATTAAATGTCATTAGGGGTTTCATAGAGGACAAACAATGTTTAAACCATAGCATGTGTCTATGTGATGAGCTATGGGCAGGTGGAAGGCAAGGATCAGCCTGTGTTCCACAGGTCAGCTGTTGCCCTGGTTCTAGCTGATTCTGTCCACAGAGAGGTGCTTTGCTAGTTAGTCTACACAGAGCAGGAAGCTTCTGTAAGCCATACAAGGAGATAGATGGAGATATCCATAATCCTGCCACTAACTCTAGAGATTTGCAGGCTAATGAGTCAGCAGTGACTAGAAAGAATTTGAGTCTCAGCCCCAAGATGGCTTTGGCTAAAGCATCAAGTGGTAGGTCCATAGGCCACAGAGCCACACTTTGGATTATAGAATATATCAGCCAGATCCAGCATGACAGCCCCCCAGCAAGACCAAAAAGTGGGTGGCATTTTGATAAGATCTATTCAAGCAGATATTTACCAATCACTTTACTGCAACTTGGCCCTAATGCAAACATCAGGGAAACCAAAGAAACAAGAAAATGGAGAATAGTGTTGCTCTATTCCTGCATCCTCTGACTACCGCTTACAGATGTTTATCAAGAATAACCTCTGCATGGGAGGAAGTGGTTTATATTTCTGGTCAAGGCTGAACCTTTCTAAGCTTGGGTCTACCACAGAACCCCTGCAAGTTGTTAGTGTAGAACATCTTGAGAAATACTGAAACCTGATTTCTCCATATTTCTTCTCACATGGAATTCAGAGAGAACTGGGTAAAAGGAGAAAGCACACAGAAGTTGCTTTACATATTCACAAGGATACATGGCAGACTTTCAACAGTGTACCCTGAAGAGAAAACAAGAGTTTGAAGATATCAAAACTGGGCATTGACCCTCATCCTAGTATAAGTTGCTCTCTCCTGTTCCTTTCACCTTGGAGTCGGAGTACTCCAGAAGTCAGTTCAGCAGCTCCCTTTTGCAGATGGTCTATTATGTTTGCTGTTATTATTGAAATTGCAACCTGTTCTTTTTTCTCTCCTTCCCAGCATCAGCCAGAGTATGGGCCAAATGGCCCTGGATGAAGAGACCTTCTCAAGGCCAGTTGTCTGCGGTTGCATGTGTGTTCAGGCTCCAGCTCACACTCACTCCATCTTGACAAGTGCAGAAGGTGCAAACATCACTAGACAAGCTGCTTTCAGAGAGGGATCTGCCTGCTGCTGAAAGATTTATCATCAGGGAACCACAAGGTTGGGAAAGGCCTTTACTTGAACCAAAATTGGTCATTCAGAGTTCATTCTGTAATCTGATAATTTATTTATATTTTATGCTTCTCCACCAAAGAGAAGAAGCTGTGTGTGAAGCCATTACTTCATTGAAAGTTGCATGAACAAAGGACAATCTCCCTGGACAGGCAGCTAGGGACTTTTGTGTGCAGTTCACTTGAATGTTGCATTAACCCTTTTGGTTCTGTATGATCTCCAGAGAGAAGGAAGAAGTGAAGCCTTCTTTATTCATAGCTGCCACTTCAAAAGAGACCATGAGATGCTGCTCTGGGTTCCAGGAGATATTTCCCTCTCTTTCCAACTATTAATGAAAAAGGGTAAGGCTGGACAGGGGAGGAAGAAGGCCTTGGAAAGTCAAAGCACAGGTTGTAGGAAACAATGTTCTTGTAAATATTGATAGCTTCTGTTTATAAGATAAAAGCCAGTAACAACACTAACAAAACTCATCAATGACAAGGAAAGGGAGTCACAAGTTGGGATTATTCTGGGATAAAAATTATAACACCTATTTACATCAGGATTCAGGCCTATAAGGGTGTGATTATTCCACTGCATCACTCAATTCATAACCATTTATATTTTTACTTCATGGATAAAGCAGTGGAGGTCTAAGGGATAGTCTGACCCAAGTCATAGCACGGAGTCAGGATTTAAGCCTGTCTTTGCATGAGGAGACTAGCGCACTTTCTCCAGTGTCTCTGAAATCACATCAGAACATTGGGTGCTTCACTCCATGTGTGAACCATCCAAACTTGAGCTTCAGTGGGCAGACCTCCTCGTCACCAAGGTGAGAGGAACATCAGATTCTGGTTTACATATCCAGACGGGAGTTAGGCGACATACACTAGGTTTCCATAAAGCTTAGTTTAGTCAGGGCTGTGAAAAGAATGTCCCATACCCCCTTTTCTGCTGAATCCTCAGAAGATTCATAAGTCTTATCTGGGAGTCTTCAAAAATCTCTCTGTTCTTATATAAGATAGTGAGGAAGATCCTAGAGGGTGTTTTATTCAGCACACATTCTCAATGTTCATTTTTGCTTTCTTTCTGTCCTATCCAAGGGTGGTTCTGCATGTGATTCTGGACAAAATATATAAGGTAAACTCCCACAGCTAGGTTGTAGGCTCCAAAATAAAAAGGCAAAGATGTTCCCTTCCCATTTCTTGCTGACTGGAAAACAGATGTTAAGCCTGGAGGGGAAGAAACCGTTTGGAAAACACTCTTTTATAAAAAGGCTAAGCAGTTTAAGGATTACTGAATGAAGACATCAGGCCTGGAGAACTTACCTCCTGATTTCATAACATACACAGGGAAGAAGACGCCTATGGGTCCTGTGGGTTGGATATTCTGATAGTGGCGGACAAGAAGTGGTTTCTGAGGCTTACAATGGATATAATCTTGCTTTTCTTCTTAGAACTGACTTAAAAGATTTAAACATCACCTTGTGACATTGGGCCCCTGGGAGTCACCCACACATGGGAATGCACAGCCCATGCAGGACGATGGTCTCGGAGATGCCCACTTCTCTCTCTCCTCTCCTTTACAGCTTAGAATTGGGCAAGGATATACTGGTCAGGCTTCTGCAGATTATTTGAAGGGTGATAATAGAAAACCTGGAGAATATTATTGGAAAGAGAGAAGAAATGTGGGATGATTTACAAAACAGACACTGTAGTCACTTCAGAGTTCATTTGTCACTTATTCATTCATTTAACATTCCACTAGCTTTCCTGATCACCTCCCACTAGGCCTGATATACAGATACCAACAGAAACAAGATTTATCTACTTTCAGAAAGCTTGAGTGTAGATTTCAAGGCCGATAATTCAGCCAGTTCTTCCTAGGAAATCTGATGAGTATCTGAATAGTTGAGATTGCATACAATTTCTAGAATAGTAGAGTTTATTAGCATAACTAAGAACAACAACTTGAGGTCACATATTTCCTTTATTCAGCTAGCATTTGTGTTTTCCCAAGAAGATATTGAAGAGGATGAGTTTGGGATCAGGGAGGATGAAATGCTACTTTTGGTTACATTGGAAAATTCGTTTCAAAGGTGACTGAATCTCTTCCTGCCTGGCCATAGGTGGGCATTTCTGGAATGTGTACATGGCTGTACTAGTCAGCTCAGGCTGCCATAATAAAATACAGCAGTCTGTGGTGTAAACAGCAGTGCTGTATGCGCTCACAGTTCTGGATTCTGGAAGTTCTAGATCAAGCTTTGGTAGGATTGCACTTCGGTAAAGTTTATTTTCCTGACTTGAAGATAGCTGTCTGTCTATGTCCTCACATGGTGGAGAAAGCAAGCTTTGGTGTCTCTTCCTTTGTATAAGGTCACAGCCCTACCAGATTATGTACTATTCTTCAGACATTATTAACTCTGACCACTTCCTCTTAGATTCAATTCCAAAACAGTCACATTGGAGGTTGTGATTCCAACACATAGATTTTGAGGGGACACAAACTTTTAGAGTATAACAATAACCAATTTTTCCTGTATGAGTAAGGCAGATGTCATGTAAAGGGAACTCTGTATGAATAGTACCACAAAATCAGGAGAAAAAAATGGACTCACTTTTCTCTGAAAATGACTCTTTGAGTACTGTAGATGTGTTCTTCCATTATCCCTGGTAGTAGATCAAAATGAAACCACCTTTAGGATACAGTACCATACTGTACTCTTCAACTCATTCATTCTTAGCTAGCCAAGAGGTAATTCATTTCAACTTATTTTCTTACAACCCCAGGAAGTGCTGGGTAAGAGGATGGAGAATGACTGCTAGAGGAAAAGGTAGTGAGGGCTCCAAAGAGAGTATAGAATACTGTGTAGGGTGGTATAGCTGAATTTCACAGGTATAAATAAAAACCAAGGATTGTTGTTAGAGCTGACCGTCTAATTCACATTGGAGTTAGATATTTGCACTCTCATTTAACGGAAGAAAACCAAAAAGAAGTGACTATCCCAAAATTATAGAGAAAATCTCTCATGAAAACAGAATTTCCCATGCCCAAACCCACTGGCTTCCACAACTACTAGCACACATGAATCACAGTTCTGCCCTACGCTGGGTTTGGCCCAGGAGGAAACTATTCCTAATTAACAGTCTTGCTTTGAACAGAGCTAGCTACTGCTCAGAGCTCCTTCCCACAAAATTTTCTTAGATATTAAAGACAGCACACCTGCAAAAGAGAGAGACACTGAAACCTTCAACTTCAAAATTCAGATTGGCATAAGCCACAAGCCCCCAGGGAAGGATAGTAAAAAAGTAAGAATTGCATATGTCTACATCTGTTTTCAATGAGGCTTATGTCAAATAATTTTATTATTTGACAAAATCAG
This sequence comes from Dinomys branickii, assembly GCA_004027595.1. Taxonomy (NCBI): domain Eukaryota; kingdom Metazoa; phylum Chordata; class Mammalia; order Rodentia; family Dinomyidae; genus Dinomys; species Dinomys branickii. The sequence continues at coordinate 240,305 of PVLD010000705.1, forward strand.
TCCAAGGAATTACTTTGTGTGCCTTTTTCAGAATGCCTTGAAATGTCATTAAAGTTCACCTACAAGCACACACACACATACACACATAACACCTGTCCAGAGTGTTAGATCACATGAGAACACAGGGGCCCAGGCCTCTTGAGGAGGAAGAGAGTCGGCCTGCTGCAGAAATGGAGAGGTAATGTTGCTGCTTATCTTAGCATTCCTGTTTCCACCAACCTGGGGGCAAATCATCTATTTTCAGCTTGACACCAGTCAGGAAATGGCTCTGTGAAACTAGCCTTCCTGCTCATACAAATGAGACATATCCCCAGAAAATTAGAGAATAGCAACAGGAGTCTAAGTACTCAGAGAAGAAAGACTACCCCTGAGCTAACAAAGGAACAACAATGGGCATTTTATAGAACATAATTGTGAAAGCAAACCCCACAGGAGTCAGTTTCTAGCAGATAAAACAGAGAGTCTATAGGACCACAGACTCTTGGTCCAATAATTTCATTCCTTTAACATTATCTCAGGGTTATTTTGTAGATGTATAGGGAGACTGTTCATTAAGAGAATGTTCTTCATGAGTGTCTGGACATCTTCTGAGCATGTCAAGAGCTCCTTCCCTGGGCCATTTTCCTGGTCCATGAATGTAGCAAGCAAGCTTGAGAACGAGGTAATGTGTCCTGGAATGAAGAGCAAGCTTCCTTGACGGTCGGTAGCAGAGGTAGATTGTGATGAAGCCCACTGTGTGCACAGCATGAGAATGACCCATGGGCCGGAGCAGTGGGCTTGAGCCAGCGCACATGCTGGTCTCCATTTTGCCTCTTGTGCTGTAGATAATCAAGTCCTTTGTCTGTGACCCAGGAGTCTCGTGTCTGCTATGAGTAGTTAGGAAAAAAATATCCTTACATTCACCCGGCAAGGAGAATAAAAATGAAATCCTAGGTATTTTTTGATAAAAACAATGATGTTTACTTTCATTTTAAAGAGATATTGATTAACTTTGGTCTATATAAACACAAAGTATGACGAGTTATACAAATATTCACTCGTGATTTCTGCGATGCAGCCTTCAGTCATGCTGACTCATCTCTACATAGGCCCCTTTTAAATCTCTAGCACTCTCTCTTCCAGCTCATTTCACTGTTGTGGGCTGAATCAAGGTTCTCACTCTCGTTTCCCTGGATATTACCATAATCTTTGAGCTGGTCTCTATCTCCACTTCATGCTGTTGACCTCTCAATAGCTCTGCTTTCACATGATTTTACAAAAAGACATAAATAAGAACTTACTACATACTTGTTTCAGTGTCCTCTAAATACGTACAAAATGGCCCAGGGTGGAAGGTCCAGGCACTGACCTTACTAAACTTATTGTTTGCCCACTTCCTTTTCTTTCCTGATTCACATCCTTTGATTTCCTGGCTATTCTTTATGGAATAACTCAACTTCACCTTTTTCAGGAAAATGCTTACTTCAAGATTCTGCTTCTTTAGCATATGTTTCTTTCCTGCCTCCTCAAACTGAACTGCCCTCTGGGAAAGGAGATCATAGACAGGCTCACCCCACCACCTAACCATCCTTTGCTTTTCTCTGTTCCAAACTTTTATCTCCTGTCTTCAAGTAGACATTTGGAGGGCAGAGACCATCTCTTATTTATATCATATTATAAACACATAGTCTTACAGTTTCACAAAGGAGAGCCTGTGTGCATGGACCAAAATTACAGTCTGAATTCAGATATCATCAACCAATCTTCTTAAATCTGAAAAGTTCCCAAGTTCAGAGCTTCATTGTGATGGACTCCCAAGAGACTGTCATTCACATTTTGCTACCCAGAAAGGAAACAAAATGTGGGTGATTCCTACGTGCAAAGAATGTTGCTTTAGGACTGTTTGTGTCTGTCACCAGCAGTCTTCTCCCACTGCTCCTGGAGGGAAAACACCTTGAGAATGTCAGCACCACTGGGACAAAAGCCAACAGGAAAAACTGACATTGTAACAGCATAATATGCCTTATAAGATTATCCTGTGGAACTGAGCATAGTAAGAGATACTTTAATTTATTCAAAAACATTCAAGGACATAAATAAATCCTTATTCAGAGGAACCAAAGCAGATGAAGGAAACAAACAAAATCTTTGTTCAGACAAAAGCACTGACCTAATAGGATATGGCTTGGAACTAGACATCAGATTTCTACTTTCTGTTTAAAACATATCATTTGGGATAGAACTCCAAAGTACAACCAGCTACATGTTTGAAATAATTTTTATTTGTTCAGGCTCCTTTGTTATCTTAAGCAAGGGATAACTTAGTTGCTTCTGACAGGTTTTGAAAGATCAAGAAGCACCAGGTGAAGGGCTAGCTCTTGATAAGCCGTTTCTAAAGAGCATTTTTGCCAAGAAAGGCTCTCGAAAAAACAGCTACCATGCAATCTGCAGAGCCACCCCCTTAAGTCAGAATCAGGGGGAACATCTTTGTCAATGAAAAATATTTTTCCTCCTACAGAACAGTACCCTGAACTGCCTGAGCTGGCTTGACTGGAGCAGGAGCCAGATTGCAAGCATATCTGAGGTGCTTCTGGAAGGAATTCTGACCGTGGCTTAGAATCCATATAGCTATAGCAGGTGTTCTGGACACTCATTCCACAAAGGATAGTGAGGAGGGGCTTTGACTGTCTTGTTAGGTCTATCAGGACTGAAGCAGTGCATCGAGTACTAGTTCAGGTTCCAGGGTCCTCCGTGGTGGATCTTGATGCTGAAGGTGCTGTTTCAGAGAATTCTTCAGTGGCCCCTGTTCTGGTGACTCCATCCTGCTTTACTAAACATTAAGCCCACATCCTTCCTCAACCCTTCATCAGCTAAGCCTGTTGGTCTTGTGATTACCAGGATCTATTTTATCATCATAGGCCACAGAGAACTTTGCTCTGGGTTTTAAGGTCTCTTCTGGCCCCAGGAGCTGAACCACATCTCAAAAGTGGCTGCACAAGAGACTGGATGCTTAAAATGTGCGGAGGCCATAAGACATCAATTTCTCAGCTTTCCAGAGCTAAAACAATCTACCACATTATATACAGGGAGGGGACACTATCAACTGATCATGTTGTACTCTGTCCCTACAAAATTAGCAGTTAGCCCTGACCATAAGACCAGGCCCTGCTTAAAATAGTTTTCTTTGCAGCTGATGTAGTAAATGCAGTTTCATTGTACCAGTTGTGGCCAGGCCATGGGTATAGTGGATTATTTGTTGCAAGAGAGTTTGTTTTATATATGTGATATATCTAGATCACTTTATCGCATTTCTTTTCTAATTTTACAGGATTATGTACTGTTAGCTTCTTGTATTTGAGAATTTCCTATTTACAGACTCAATCAAGGGTGAGTCATGTGCTATGTAGTTTGGCCTACAAGGTTTTCTTCTTCAGTTGTTGATACCTTTATTCCTTGACAACCCAGCTGTGGGTATAGCACTCAATTTGCTTAGGTATTATAAGTAATCTGGAGGTGACTTACAAGATATGAGAGGACGTTCATGGGTTACATATGAATACTTCACCATTTCATAGAAAAGTCTAGAACACCCTTAGATTTTGACACTTACATGCAGGGTGAGGGTCCTGGAAACTGCAAATATCAAAGGAAGACTGTAAATAAGCCTCAAAGACCAAACTTGTTCCAAACCACCAAGCCCATTGTACGCAGAATGAGTGTTTTTCATTTAGGAATTTTCCTAGATTCAGGAAAGGAAAAAGCATGCTGTGGTACACGGAAATTTTTAAAAGTCTCATTTATTATTAAAATTATATTCTGCAGTTTAAAGATACCATCTCCAGGTTTCGTATTAAATGCTGTGCTAGCTACTTTTCTTTTTTTTTTTTATTTTAAAAAAATAAAAGTACAAAAACATATTGACAAACAGACACCAATTAGCATAAAAAATAGTACAATCACAACTAATCTATAGACAAGGTGATATGATCTCAACAGTGGTCATTGCTTTATCCATTGATATCTTAGGAGTGTAAATACATAAACCCATATACAGACATGCAAATTTAGTCAGACAATCAATTCTCTCAACAATAGAAAAAACACAAGCTGCAACAAAATCCCCAACACCCAAAGTTAAAAGGGGAAAGGTTTATTTAGCTCACAGCTTGTAGAGGTTTCAGTCCATAATCAGCTGGTTCCAAGGCAGTGTGGCTTGGCAAAGGGAGATTGCAAAGGAGAAGCAGTTCATGGTGTGCAAAAGGTAGCCAAAGCAACAAGCAAGGGGCAAGGTAAGCCTGTTTTTGTTCCTTATATTGTATCCAGGCTCCCAGGATCAGGACAGCGTCAAACCAGTTGGATTTAGTAATCATCCACCCTTAATTCTAACATTGCACCCTGAACCAGTCATCCACTCTAGACCCAGCCACCTCTGAAAAAGGCCCCATATGTCTGCATGAGGCTTTGGAGGGACATCTAGACACAAACCATAACAAATACAATATTTCAGAAGAAATAACTGCAGTGTTTATTCCATGCATTTCTATATGAAAAACTCTATATGCTTTATTTCCATGAATTCCCATAACTTGGGAGAAGACTTTCAAAGCTACATAGCCCAAAGTGATACAAGTATTTTTTCAGCATCAGCTTGATGAAGAGTAGGAGGGGGGGGACGTGTGAGACTGGAAAGCAGGGAAGCGGCTATTTTAATTGCCTGGGTGTGGGAGAATCTGGTTATCAGTTTCCTACAAAGCGCACTCTGCTTGGAGGGACTCAGTACTTGTCTTTTTAGTCATTAAGCAGGGATTGTGTGACTCTCTGACTGCTTACACATGAACTCGGGGACTTGTAATAACACTCCAAGATCCAATCTCAACTTGCTGTCTTCCAGCTCTGACAAGGATAAACATCCCCACCTCTGGGAGCCTGGCAGCCCCTTTTCCACTGCAGTGAAATCGAGCTCTGGCCTGTGCCAAAGAATCAGCTATAGGGCAGCAAAAGAGTTTGCATTAATGAGAAAGAGAGCACAGGTCACTACAGTTCTCACCCAGCTGCGAAACAGAACAGGTCATCTGAATAACTAAGTTGTGCTCTGCAGACGCTCAGTTCAAAGGGGCATTGTGGAAACATTCAGGGTCTTGTCAAGTTAAGCATCAGATTTTCCAAAGAAAGCCAGGTGTAGTAGTGCCTGCCTGTCACCCCAGCACCGAGGCTGAGGCAGGAAGATCACAAGTTCAGCCTGCGAAACGTAGCAAATTAATAAGTCCCTGTCTCAAAAGGAAAAATAAAAATGGTTGGGGGTGTAACTCAATACGAAGGTTCTGAGTTCATGCCTTAGCTCAACCAAACTGAAAAAAGAAAGTGCAAGAAAGAAAGAAAAAAGAAAGAGAGAGAGAGAGAGAGAGAGAGAGAGAGAGAGAGAGAGAGAGAGAGAGAGATGGGAGAAAGGAGAGGAATTGAGGTCCGATGAATCCGCAAGCACTCCTTGATGCACTAGGGACACGGAGCTCAGTTATGGGTTGAAAGAGCCCATAGAACACTCTCACATGTTTCCACTTCACTCCTTTCACAAGCTCTCAACCATGCCATGAATCTTTCCCAGTATTGTTCATCTATTCTTCTGTTGGAGTCAAGATTTTAATCACCTCTTAAAGTCCTTAGCTTCTGAAAGAGTAAAAGAGGATAATCCATTGCCCAAAAAGAAACACTGCTACTTTGTGATCACTAATGTATGTCTGGAGGGTGATGCAAAGCAGCGATGTTTGTTTGTTTTCAGCGTTCTAATCAGCATAGAGCTCTGAGTCCTCTTTCTCCTGGATTTCCTCCATAGTCTCAGTCCCACTCCCTTCCTCCCAGAAGTCTGGTTCCCAAACACTGGTTCTATTTAGCTTCACTCTACAAAGCTCTTTGTCAAATCTTGTTTGTGCTTGGAAATAGCTTCTTCCAAATTAAAATGCATATGATAAACAAACTTGTCTTGCTAATCATGCCCACTGCTCACTGCATACCTTGATGTCTTTTAGACACAGATACTAGGATCTATATTCTCTTCTGTAACAGGAAAAGAAAATTCCCATAAACGAGACAGCAGTGAAATACAAAGATAATAAGGAAAAATGCATTTGGGGAGCAGGGCAACCTGTGGTGTTGAGAACAAGGCCCTTGTGTGGCATTTTAAATTAGTCCATTACCATGATTGAACTTTTACAAAGTTTCGGATTTTTCAGGCAGTGTTCTCTTGCTCATGCATCTGCAAATTAATAAGGTGCAGCTCACAGAAGTAATACCTGTTTCATATTCCATTTGAAATGAAAGAGTCATGAAGGAATCAGTCTCTAGCAGTATCTGAATAGTTTAGCTTTATATTGGATTTTTTTGTTCTATTTGCTTTTAAAATGATCTGATTTGTCTTTCAGAAATAGAATAGTGAAATTTCTGAAACTTCAGTTGGCCTAAAGACAAAAACATCTCTAATAGTCTTGCATTTGCTTTAGTGTGCATATATGCTTTAAAAGAAACACCCTGGGCAACTCAGATGATATGGATACACAAAGTTGTGGATAACCATGCTAACAGCCAGGCATGATGGTACATATCTGTGATCCCAGCACTTGGGAGGCTGAGGCAGGAGGATCGGTACAAGTTCAAGACCAGCCTAGGCTACAAAGTGACCCCTAGGCCAGCCTGAACTGCATAGCGAGACCCCATCCCAAAAAGACAAAAAATCCCCACTAAAATAAATACTTTTTTTGTTTTTCTATTTATTTTATTTTAAAGGTAAAAGAACAAAAACATTAACAAACACACATCCATTTACAATATAGCACAAGAACAATACAAGCAATACTGAATTTCAGACAAGGTGATAGGAAATTAACAATAGTTGTATTACATACTGATATCTTCACAGTGATTACTCAGGAAAGCAAATATAGACGTGTAAGATTGATCAAATAATGAATCATTAACTGCTCATTTCAATAAAGCGACAGAAGTCAGCAGTACAACTTTGTTAGCCATCCTGCGTATACATATATACAGAATTCCCCCTTCTTTCTTTTCTCTTTGCCCTCACCCCGGTTGCTCTTTACTTTTGAGCAGTTTCCTTTTGTCTATCATAGGCCCTAATTTTATTCACTTAGTTTGAAAATTAACAAACAGTGCCTACTTTTTATATTATTATTTATTTATTAGTGCCTCTTTCCTCATAGTAATTGAGGAAAGTAAGTAAGATTAAAACAAATGATTCACTGGAAAGAATAAAAGAAATGAAAAGGAACAGTACATGGATGCAAATGCACAGGCCATGTGGGTTTATTACATAGCTGCATTTGGCTCTGAGCCTCAAGTCAGCCAAAGCAAGGAAAGGGAGATATGGTCAGTTGCATAACTTCTATTATTAGATGAGAAGAAACCTACTAGATCCTCAGGGGAAGTGAATGTGTTTTTCGTGTGCTAATTCCTCAAGAAAATCACACTGGTGACTCCTCGCGGGTGGGGGAAGTGCGGAATGATGTCATTTATAATTTATTCATCTGGAATCCTATAGGCAAGGATCCAATCCCCTTAATAATCAGGAGCACAAACTAGGCTTGGTGGTGCATGCCTATAATCCCAGCAATCTGGGAGGTTCAGGCAGGAGGATCACAAATTTAAGCTCAACCTGGGCAGTTAGTGGCTTAGCAACATTTTTTGTCTAAATGAAAAACAATTAAATCAAGGAAATTAAATTAAAATACAATCGGGTGGTGGCAACTGTAAACCCAATTATGACACTCTCAGTCCAACTTGATTGGAGGCATGAACAGAACACTTAACTTTAGACAGCTCCAGTTAAAGCTGCACAATAGGTGGTTTAATGTTGCCTTTTCAGTGAATGCATGGAAAGCCCAAGGTGTGAGGCAGCACACCTATATGAGGGCAGATTCACTGGCCTAAACCCAAAAATCTCACCTGCAGTGTTACACAGATTACACAAGTTGAGACGGGAGCAGCTCAGAGAGGCACACATTGTTCTTCGTGCATACTGCCTTAGTTAGTTTTCTCTTGTTGCTGGGACAAAATACCTGATGCCCAAAATTAAGGAAGGAAAGGTTTATTTAGCTATAGTTTGTGGAGGTTATCAGTGCATTCTGGGCTGGTTCTAAGGCAGAGTGGCACATGGCAGAGGGCAGGCATTCAGGGTGGTGAAACACAGCAAAGGCAATAGCAATTAAGAGCAAAAGGGAAGAATGGTGGGAAGCAGCCTCTTTTCCTCCCTTACATATGCAAAACTATCTGCTCCAGGGTGGGTGTAGCACTCACACCCACAATCCCAGCACTGGACCATGGATCAATCATAAACTCTAAAAGTCCACCCCATGACTGCATGAGGCTTTGGGGGGACATCCAGACACAAACCATAACACATACCAAGGGTGTTTTTCATAAGGTCCTCTTTGCACAAAGATGTAATTAACTTTTACCTGGAAAGAGCCAAGTGCCGGTGATACTTGAGGCCCCAGCTCAGACTGCATCCTCTGAGTCTTTCCCCAGAACCTCAGTCCCAGACGCTATGCTTTTGCTTGACAAGCCCAGTTACTGTCAGCTCCACAGAGATCAGGGGTGTTTCTGTTTTTTAGGATATAAATAAAATATGGAAGTTTAAAAAATGAAGTAAAATTTAAAAATTAAAAGAATAATTTAAAATTTAAGTTTAAAATATTAAATTTAAGTTTGAGCAAGTTTCTTTATGATTTTCTCAAATATACCTTTACTTTGTCCTATACATAGCTTTCTCCTAAAGAAGACTTTCTCAACCCAGAGCTAGATATATGACACTCAAGTTTATTCTAACATGGCAACACAAACCTGCTTCAGTGTATGAATGATTTATGAATGAATGACTTATCAGTGTGAAATGGGTAGCAAAGTCCTCTGGAGAGTGGTGAGACAACATTTCAGTATCTCCATAACCACAAGAAATAGTATGTAGAATATAAAAACATTTCTGAAACTCCAAAATTCCACTTGTTCAAATTGGCATTTAGTGGGCTCTTCAAAGGTTGATGTGAAGGAAAAACAATGACTTTCAACAGGCCGGGATATCCTTCTTGATGAAGGAAACAATCAGGATTGATGCCAACCCCATGCAAATGCACAGTGTCAACCTGCCTCTGACATCTTTGCACAGCACCAAGATCTTGAGCAACAGAAAACCTTGCTATTTGTCTGCTCTCCTTTTTAACTTTTATCTTGTTGATTTGCAATTGCTTCTAGATCATCTAGATGCATTTACCCTGTCAGAAAGAGAGAAGATAAGGAGCACACAATGTTGGGCATAGCCGGAATGAGTTGTGTAAGCTATTGATATGTGTAAGTAATCTTGCCCCATGTTTATCCCATAGAATGCCATTTAACATTATTAAATTTTGTATGCAAATAAATTTGGAAAGGATTATTCCATTTAATTTAACACAGCTCTCTGAAGAAAAACAGCAAAACGTTTCTCCCAGTACAAATTGGCTCCAGGTAAGGCAAAGAAGCATATCCTGCTGTTCAGGTTTAAAAAAAATACATTTTCATTCCTAAAGACAGAGAATAAATAGATGTCAAACAACTAACTGAACTCTAATATCCAAAAAGATGTGCTTTCATTGTGTTGGAAAGGGTCAAGGTTTGGAAGAATAAAAATCAGTGAACATCACTCTCCCTCTCATTAGGAAGTTGAATTGGGAGCATACATGTTTTATGGCCAAGGAGATGGGTGACAGTCCTCACTTTGGCAGACAATACCTTTGCATCTGCCCAAACTGTCTCTTGCTTCTGGATACAAAAACCCAAACACTTGCAAATAAAATAAGCATAATACATGCGTGTGGGAATAATTCAAATAATTAATAATTAGGTAAGTTTTGAAATGATATAACAGAGATGAGAAAACTTATGAAAGCACAGAGCATCATAATGTTTCTTTGGTGACCTAGAATTCCTAGAAAAAGTGTAATTGATGCTTAGAAAAGAATCCCTTCAGTTTGATCTGCTTCTTGTTGGCCATTATTGTGAGAGGAAAAAGCTAAAATATAAGTTGATCTCCAGATGATCCTCCTGGAAACCTTCCAGCAAGAGATATGTAGATTTGAAAATAAACTATCTGGGCAGATTAGGGTTGTTACCAGGAGCTGATCCATGGTATTTCTAACAAGAACATGGAGCTCAACTGTGTTCCTTATCAAAGGGCAAGCAAGAGCCATTGTGTGATGAATCCAGAAAGAGCTAAATCTTCCACTCTTTCCCCATGGAAATACATTCTTTTTTCATGACTTTGGTTATTTTTCAACCTAAAATTCACAGGTAAAGTAAATGTGTTGCCTGCTCAGGAAAGCCCACTATTTTCTGAGTTTGTGTTTCTTGAAGGAATCTAATATAGGGCCTGGGGATTCTTGGTGAGCATGGCCTATGGAATTGGAAATCATCCAATCTGAAGGATCCAGAGACACTAACTCTCCACTTGAAGTGAAGAGGACAAGCACCCTATGTCCTTTCTATCTTTGGCTTTGGCTGCATTTGAAGCAAATGCAGATGAGGTGGATTTTTCTGACCCCCTCCCATTCAATGAGAGAGATGGAGTCCATCCTAGCAGAAGCCATGACCAACAAGGCAAGTGATCAATAACCAAAGAGAATAAAAGACAGGTGGAAATTCTGAAGGTGAGCAAGTGTGACCTATGACCCTTGGAAGTGAGGGAGTCCTTGGACACATCCTTTCTAGGGTGGCAGATGGAGTGCTATATGATCTCTTATGCTTCCAGAGTTTTCCAATGAGAAGGACCATATGTAGGTAAGCTGGTCACCCCTCAAAGTACAGTTACAATGAATTTGCTGAACTTTACTCCAGTTTGAAGCCATGCAAAATTCCTCAAGTATTTCTAAATATTTTGAATACACTATGTTATTTAAAGTGACCTGATGTCAAGGGCATGTGGGAGGTAGGTAAAGGAAGATTCACATTGAGTTACAGTAAACCATGGTAACATTATTTCCTAATAGTGTAAGTGTGTGAGTGTGTGAGAGTGTGTGTGTGTGTGTATGAGTGCACGTGTGAACACGCACATGCCCATGACTGCACAGGATTTGTTTTTCTCGTTAAGAAAGTTCCCATCTCTCAAGTATAAACATTGAACTTCAACAGCCTTTGTGGTAAGCTAATACTTTTCAGATCTGCCTGCTCAGATGTGCTGCCTATCAGTGACATAAGTGTGTGTTGAACTGAAATGCACACATCTCTGGAGTGATGCATTAAACTTCTGAGAGAGAAGCAATGTGCTGGTATGCTAGGGTTCATTAAAAGAAAAATAAATGATATGTGATGCTAAAGATTCTGTTAGAATGGAGAAAAATACTTAGAGTCTTAAGAATGATCAGAAGAAAAACACATAGAAAAGGTCTTTCCAAACTCCTCCACATCGATATGCCATAGAGGTATAACATTTCTTTTTAAAAATATATGTTGTGTGCCACTACAGTGCATGCTTCTGAATTTCCAGTATTTTATATCTATGGGGCACTTGAAAATATTTACATTGTCTAAAATCCATACGTATTGTGTTGGAGCTTGGATACTTTCAAACACATTGTTTGGATGTGGCAGCAAAATGGAGAATGCTTCTAATGACAGTAATGAGACTGTCCTCAGATACGCTGGTGTCATTTATACACCATGGCTAATGCAAGAACACACTTGTGTGGGAACAGAAGACTAACATAAACACAGGATCTACATACCGCAGGACTGACTTTGCCCCCAAAATTACAGAGACCGCTGTGAGAAACAACCGTTGGAGCAGCGAGTGCAAATGAGGTGCTGTGACCTTTTGTGGGTATTTGTTTGTCCTACTTCGCAAAGGTCTCAGAGTCTAATGGTCATCACTGGCAATTGAGCAATGAGGCATCAAAGGTTTCTGGGGGAGCAAGGATTCTGCCAGACTTGACACTAAATCTGTTTGTGGGTTGCATTCCGGTCTAAGTGACATGAATCATGGGCTGATGGAAATATTCACCCATTAAAAGTTTCTTTGTGATCTATCTTGCAATTAACCTTGGAACATGATCATACATGCCATTTCCTTTAAAGATATAGCCACACTGGTATTTTCATGCAGAGAAGGCATGACAAATAGAGAGCTAGATTGCAAAAAGTATGTTCTGCTTGACATTCAGTTTCTTGTGCAACATCATGGGGCCTAAGGAGAAACTCCAAGACATTTGAGGGAGTCCTTTGAAGAAGCAACCGAGATACAGATATGCTTGCCAAAGACAGAATGAGGAAGCACCCATGCTTTCCCATAATTAAAACGGCATTGGTGCCTTCATGGGTAGTGGAGGAGAGGCCCACTGGGTGCACACTGGATGAGAATGAAATCTCAGACATTCCTGCTTTTCTTCCTTATGATTTCACCAAGATGCTGATGACTGAACTTGAGGCTCTGTATAAGCAATCAGTGAAAGCTAAGGCAGAGTTGTAAGCTGCTGACTGGAGCACAGATGACATCTCTTAGCACACACGGAGAGCCCCTTGAAAGACTTGGAAATGAGCATTTAAGGAAGTCCCCATCCACTAATTCATGGGCTGCTAAGCTTATTAAGGGGAGACTTCCGTGACCACCCATCACAAAGAGTACAGACAGCATGAGCTTCCCGCTGTGCAACAAACACCTGAGAAAATCAACTGTAAGGGAGAAAAAGTTTATTTTGGCTCACAATACCGGAAGTTGCAGTCCATGACTGGTCTACCTGTTGTTTGGGAACCCATCATGAGACTGTGCATCACTGAACAAAGCTGCTGAGATCCTGGGCAGAATGTCAGAGTGAAAGAGAGGAAGACAGAGACTGAAGTCCCACTCCTTCCTTCAAGGGCAAGTGCCACAACAAGAAAGTCTTCCTCTTCAAGGCACTGCTATGCCGCAAGGGCTCCAGGAGCCAACAGCCAAAACTTTAACATGGAGCTTTGGGGGACACTCCAGATCCCTACTTTAACACTAACTTTATAAATTAGTTCAGGAAAATCAATAAACAAACAACAACAGCAATTAAAACAGACTGCACTACAGATGCTGGGATGTATAGTAGAATCTCATTCCCAGAGTTGCTACCTTATATTATTTTACATGTCTGGCTCTCAACACAAAGCAGTGAGCCACAAAGAGTGACAGAAAGTGGGCGTCATGCACAGGAGCAAAACAACCACTAGAACCTGTGCCTGAGGAAGCCCTGACATTGGATTTACTGGGGAAAACCCTTAAATCCAATAATCAAAATATGTATATGTTCAAACAGCAAAAGGAAACTGTTTCTAAGGAACTAAAACAAACTGTAACGGCGCCTCATTAGAAGAGGCTATCTGTCAACTAGAATTTATTAGAGTCAAATGGAAAAACTTAGCAAGCTACACCCAAAGCAAGAAAGACTAATAACATAATGAAGATTGAAACCTAATGTAACTAAATAAAAAGAAAATATAAAGTGTAAATACAAATCCAGCAAAACCAAATTTACTTGTTTGAAACGATGAGTAAAATTTAAAAACATTTAGCCAGACTAAGAAAGCAAGAGACAAGACACAAATAACTAACTTGGAAGTAAAAGAGGGGGCATTACTACTGATCTTAGACATAATAAAAAGGACTTTAAGAGAACACTATGAACCATGCCAACAATTTAGCATACCTTGAAGAAATGGACTCATTCCTAGAAAGACACAAAACACCAAAACTGAGTAAAAGAAATAGTAGAAAGTACTAATACACTAAGGTTATTAAGTTGGTACAAAAGAGAAACAGAGAGAGATAGAAACAGACAGACTGACTGACAGAAGGAAAGAAAGAAAGAAAGAAAGAAAGAAAGAAAGAAAGAA
>PVLD010000706.1:0-221814 GCA_004027595.1 Dinomys branickii
TCTCGAGCTGGTGGTGTTTATCGAGGAGGATTGCTTCCTTGCTGCTCACCTGGTCGCCATCTCTTGCCGCTTCTCTCTAAAATGTCCCTTTTTAATAAAAAAATGCGTAATGATATGTAATGATACTCCATTATATATACTTACCACATCCTATCAATTTAGTTGATGGACACTTGGTTGCTTTGGATTATTGTGAGTAATGCTCTGTGAAAATGGAGGTATAAATATCTGTTCAAGTCCCTGTTGTCAGTTCTTTTGAGTATATAGCAAGAAGTGGAAGATATAAATCTATCTTTAATTTTTTAAGGATCAGCCATAGTATTTTCCATAGAGGATGCGCCATCTGCATTTCTGCCAGCAGTGAGCTAATGTGCTGATTTCTTCACATCTTGCCGACATTAGTGGGGTTTGTTTCTGTTTTCCTGGTAGCTATCCTAATGAGTGTTAGGTGGCATCTCCTTGTGGTTTACTTTGCTTTTATCCAGTGGTTGAGGATGACCAACATTTTTTCATATGCATCTGGCTACCTGTATATCTTCTTTGGAAAATTACCACACCAAGTTCTTTGTCTATTTAAAAAATTGTTTTTCATTGCAGCACTGTGGGAGTTCTTGATGTATTCTGGACATTAATCCACTGTCAGTGTATGGTTTGCAAATGTTTGTCCCATTCTGAGAGTTGCCTTTTCATACCATTGGTTGTCTCCTTTGGTCTACAAAAGCTTTAAATTTTGATGTAATAAGTTTTGTCTATTTTTTCTTCCGTTCTCTGTACTTTTGGTATCATATTTAAGAAACCATTATCAAAACCAATGTCATGAGAATTTTCTCCTTTTCTAAGGATATTATACTTTTTTTTATATCTTACACTTAGGTCTTTGGCCCATTTTCAGCAAATTTTATGTATGGTGTAAGATAAGGATCTAAGTTTTCAAATATTGGCTGAAAACAGTGTCCTTTCCCACTTGAATGGAGAATTAGCATTCTTGTCAGAACTCTTTGACTGTATATGGGGGTTTATTTCTAGCTTTCTTTTCTATCCAGCTGGTGTACAAGTTGGTCTTTCTGGCACTACTACACTGTTCTAATTATCTGAAGGCTTGCAGTAAGTTTTGAAATCAGAAAATATGAGATTTTCCACTTGTTTTTCCTCAACACCATTTTGACTATTTAGGAAACACTGAAATTGCATATAAATTTTAGGGTGAATATTTTTATTTCTGTAAACAGCATTTGAATTGTGATAGACATTACATTGAATTTATTGGGTACTTTGGATGATGCTGATACCTTATCCTTCTCCCATAGGAAAAGATTAATGGGGTGCCAAATTCATCATAGCTTTGTCTGATCTCTGTCTCTGATCTCTTTCTTTGTCTCCACAACCAATTGGGAGAGTAAAGAAGGAGTGTCATGAGAACCACAGAAGAGATGGGCTAAAGTATTTCTTCAAGGCAGCATTCTGATATGGGGATTGATATCTCCACAGCCCCAGACCCACTTTATTGACTTGTACATCAGCACATACCTGACCTGTGACTAAAGCATTGGCATCAATCACATCAGAAGGCGATGGTAATCAATGAATTGAAGAGTTGGTTCTTTGAAAGATTAAAAAATATTGATAAACCTTTAGCCAACCATATCAAGAAAAGGAAAGAAAAGACTCAAATTCATGCAATTAGGAATGAAAAGGGAGAAGGCAGATCCTGTGGAAATTCAGATCATCAGTACCTACTTCAAGAATCTTTAATAAGATGGAAAACACAGAAGAAATGGACAGATTCCTAGATACAGATGAATTACCAAAGCTCAATCAAGAATATATAAAAATTCTAAATAACTCAATATCAGTTAATGAAATTAAAAATATAATTTAAAACTTACCAACAAAAAAGCCCAGGTCCAGATGTGTTGACTGCTGAATTCTACGAGAAATTTAGAGAAAATCTAATGCAGTTCCTCTTCAAATTTTTCCATGAACTTGAAAGGGAAGCTCTACTCCCTAACTCATTCCTGGAGGCAAGTATCACCCTGATAACAAAACCAGTGAAGGGTCCAACCAAAAAAGGGAACTACCAGCCAATCTCCTTAATGAACAGAGACACAAAAATTCTCAGTAAGATGATAGCAAACAGAATGCAGCAAATCATCAAGATTACACACCATGACCAAATGGGATTCATCCCAGGGATGCAGAGATGGTTCAACATATGCAAATCACAAGTGTAAAACACCAGATCAACAGAGCTAAAGACAAAAATCACATGATCATCTCAACAGATGCAGAAAAAATTTTTGACAAGGTCCAACACTCATTCAATAAAAACCCCACAGAAAACTGGAATAGACTGTCTTTATATCAACCTGATACAACCCATCTATAACTGTGGAGAAGGATATTCTTTAGTTAATCTTTCAATGTATTGCCTTGGGTATAACCTAGCCTAGGTTGTTGTGTTCTGGAGGAAGTCTAACAAAAGCTTTGTAAGCCCTGGTGCGACACTAAATGTTTTGCTGTGTTATGTAGAAAAGGAATGGTTACGTGACTAGATGGCTATCTAGTCAAGTCTCAGGCCTATGGTAATTGAATTGTGTTGTTCTTGCAAAAAGGTTAATATGCACCTAGTAGCCCAGGTGTCTCTTTTGTTTTATCTCAATAAAAAGTTATGGAAAAGGTGATTCGGGGCTGCAGACAGGAGAACTGTAACCCCCTGATCCCAGAACATTTTCTCTCTTGTATTTCTTTTTCTTCTTACTTTTTTATTCATCCGCGGGTACCATGTTCTTGGGACCTGTTCACCCTGGACAGAAATGGATATTAGACCAACATCTGGCACGCCGAACAGGGACCTGAAAATGAAAGGATTTAAATGAAAGGAGTCTAGTAAAGAGACTAGTAAAAAGGATTTAAATGAAAAGAGTCTTCGAGACTGGGAAAAAGGATTTAATTCAGTGCTCAGCAGACCAGAGAAGAGTCGACAGGTAGGTAAGCCCGGTCTCCAGGATTGTTTCATCAGGGTTACTATGGGAAATTTTCTGTCCTAAAAGGAATCTGAATCAGAACAGGAGATCTTACAGGGTAAGAGAATACAAAAAGGAAAAAATAAAAATAAATAAATTAATTAAAAATATGTTAAATTCCTAGCAATTAAAAAGGAAACAGTTTCAAAAACCAGTGTTCATAGATATATACATATGTTAAAATGTTTGCTGTTTTCATGGTTCCTATATTTACTCTTCTCTGGATTGTGGATAGATGGAGTTTTAAAACTACAAAGGATTCAGCTGGGAACTGTACTTTAAAGCTAAGTCCCCAGCCCAAGCGGGACAAAGGCGGCGGCTAGAGGCGCAAAGTGGGCTCAGGGAGAGCCCCAGGCGCTGGTTCTAGGCAGACCCAGCTGAGACTTCCCAGCCACCTGTGTGTCTGCGCGGCCTGTCCAGGTACAGCCACTGGTGCACACTGCCAGCTACCAACACGTGCGCCAGGAACTCAGTGAACAGGACGTGACTGTGGTGCGCCCTGGCTCTCCCCGCCGCCAGCGTCACCGGCCCAGGCAAGGCTGTGCCTGAGTTTGACACAGGAAATTCATACGGCTCAAATCAGTGCCTATGCTCAGAATTCGAAGAAAAAAAAAACAAAACTGGACATCCAGGGGCCAGAGTGAGAGCCCATTCTGGGTATTAAGACTATGGACTATTGCCTCAGGGTACAGTGAGACTCCTGGTAGGCCGCAGCGGTCTTATTTTTAAAAGTCTTTAGGTTTTTGCCTTGTGTTACCAATGCTGGTTATACAGACAAAATCAAGGTTATGGTTCAATCTACTCAGAACACTGTGGTGCCTGTCAGGTTCAGAGATGAAACTGATTACTTAAAACATTTTTAAGGGCTCTCCTAGACACAAGTACAGACGGCCTGCAGGTGTGGCAGCTGCAAGTCCATAGGGTGTGATTGGTATATCCTGATAGAGTGGAGATGCTGAATTGCTAACCTGGAGAGATACAAAAATGCCCTTCTCTTTGGAATAGTTTCACAAGGAATAAAACCTCGCAGAGTATAGAGCAAAATTTAAAAAAATATATAAGGCTTTTACATTTTCTCCTTAAGGTGATAAATTTAAAAAGTTGTTTCCATCCCCAAGACAAAAGTTTGCCTTTAGTTTAAAACAAATCATATTTTCCAGAATTTACTATAAGGAAGATATTTTTAAAAGATTATTTAAAAGGAAAAAACCCATAACTTTCATAAATAAAATTTTGTCCCTTGTCTCAAAAAATATATATATATTTCAACAATCGATTTGGTCTTTTAGAGTTATAGTAAAATTTTTTCTTCATTTTAGATTCATACAGCTAATTAAATTGTCTTATTTTAATTACAAATTTCTTCTTAACATCATATACAGGATTTGCTATTGATTTAAAAGTCTGGTGCTCTCGTGATTCCTATGATATTAATTGCTTGTTTTACAGTCCAAAATTAAATAGGTATGAAAAAGCTTTGGTATTTTACAAATAGATATGAAAGTTTAAAACACAATCTAGAAGCAATGCAGTTTAAACTGTCCTTTAATTTTGACTTTCCATTTAAATAACAACAAGCCTAATTTTGGCCTCCAAAAAATACAGGTTATGATAACCTTTTCATATTTGAGTCACCTGTTCCAACAGACAATTTACCCAAACTGCCTAGATCAATCTTAAATGATTTTCAGACTATTTGATAATACTAATTGGCTCCATACAGATTTTGGACTAACTTCTTTGGTGTTATTAATTGTCATTATGCTTCAGACAAGTTATTTAAAATTGCTTCTGCTTTCACAGATGGGTCTTCTTAGGTTAAGGGAGATTATATTATGGCTTCCTCTTCCAAAATATTGGATACAGGTTTCTCACTTTATGATTGAAAATCAAATTACAAAAATATCAGGGGAAATCAACCCCTTTCACTTCACTTATTGATATATGCTAATGAAATTTTTAAAATTTTATAAAAGATGGAAAAATAACAGAAAGACATTTCCATCAGATAAAAAAAAAGGATTAAAAAGTGTCCTTCGAAAAATTCTCCATACTGGACAATGGAAGGGATTCCCTAGTCCTGCCCAAATTTCTATATTATATATGGTTAATAATTAATTTATATAAAAACAGCTACTTTGTAAAGATAATGAGATAATGAACTTGGTCAATTGTTCTGCCAACTACAAACTCAGATTTATAATAGGGATTTTCCTATCTTCATAACTCATAATTGTTCTTATTCATACCTTCCTGGTGACATGGTTAATTATAATAATGGAGTTGATCAACTTGTTGCTAGTTTTTTACCAGATTGTTTAGCCACTAAATTTCATACTGTAACTCATGTATAAACCAACGGCTTATGTCAAAACTTTACTCAACTTTCCATTCAGTGGTCTCATAAAATCATTTTATCTTGTCCTATTTGTGGTCTACTTAATAATCCTTTTTTCAGCCTGGAACAAATCCTAGAGGCTTATAAAGTAATGAGTTGTAGCAAAATGGATGTAACATATATTCCTGCTTTTGGGAAACTTGGATTTCTACATGTTATTAATACATATTCTAGCTTTCTATGGGCCTATGAACAATCAGGAAAAAAATTTATACATGCTAAAAGTCATTTATTAGAGTGTTTTGCTATTATAGGTAAACCTAAAACAATTAAAACTGACAGTGGACCTGCCATTCTTTCCAACAAGTCTGTGCCTTGTGGGATATTAATGATTATACCAGCATTCCCTACAGTCTTCAAGAACAAGGTATGATTTAAAAAATACATGCTACTCTTAAATTTATGTTAGCTAAACAAAAAGGGGGAAGTAGGAATAGAAGTTCACCACACTAATTACTGTATAAGGCCCTATTCACTTCCAATTTTTTGGATATTAATAAAGATTTACCCACTGTAGCAACAGAAAAGTTTTGGGCCAATTTCATTAAGGGGCCACCAGAACCTTTAGGACAATTTATCTTTTGGAAAAATATTCTCACTGAAATATGGGAAAGAGGTGTTGTTCAAACTTGGGGTGGAGGATTTGCTTGTGTCATTACAGACTCAGGAGAAAAAATATGGTTACCTGACAGAAGAATTAAACCTCGACATGAGCCACAAAAGAGTCAGATTCGATCTAAATCCTCCAGTGGAAGAGATGAGAGTGATGTCACTACAACACCACCCCCAGACACCGACCAGAAACACTCAGAAAGCACAACCCCCAACCTGGGGACAGCTTAAGAAATTAACCCATGATGCTGAGGAGCTACTGGACTCCACTGGACAAGAGTCTACAGCTGGTAATATGTTTCTAGCCATGATGGCTGTAATATACTTAATATGGAAACAGTACTCAACTCTCTTTTTCAATTAATTCTACTCATTACACACAAGCATGTGTTCATCTTCCTTATAATATCATGACCAGTGAAGCAAACTGGTATGCTTCTGAACCCTTGCTCAGACTTACTGATTGTAGTTTTTATACCTGTTTAAATTAATTCTATACCATTTAATTATTCTAAAAATTTGTGTGTGTGTGTGTGTATATATATATATTCTTAAGCATAGAACAGGAATCTGGATACCCATCAATTTAGAAAGGCCATGGCACCAAACCCTAGCTATATACTTGTTACAAAATTTTATAGATAAGTTTATAATATATAGCAAGAGATTTGTATGAATTCTATTTACAAATATATTCTTCCAAAAATTTTCTAAGAGATCTCTGCCTATTGACAACAAAATATGACTAGCCTATTTAAATTATATATTTCTAAAATTATAAGAGTTACTATAATTCAATTTGGTCAAAAATATATTTGAGTGCACTCTGATTTTGTAAAGATGTTAGTTCTGTGTACTTGTTTACATGTTTATCATTCAGTGAACAGCTGTTCCTCTTTATTTTGAGCTCAACAATTTTTCTTTTATTAATTTTTCTTATACATTGGGGTTATAGATTTTAAAGCATGCTTTCACCCGAGTTACCAGCTGGTTTAAATGATATCAAAATTAAGATATTTAACTACAGTCCTTAGAATGAGGAAATATTATTGGGTCAGACTCCAGTTGGTGAATAGAGGAATGGCCAACCTCTATTCACCAATAAGGAGCCTCCAGTGATCTTCATAGTCTCTTGGGAGACACTAGCATAATTGGGTCATTTGGTCAGAATAAAGTTTTTCAAATAAAAATTTATAGTAAGGTTTTCTGATTAAAAGATGTTATTTGGTACTAAACTAAATTGAGAAAATAATGACAGTTTGTTGTTGCTAATTTCATGATGTATAAAATCTAATCATGCCTTCCAAAAGTACAGTATTCTAAAATGTAAAACTGGAATTGTTAGACATCTGTCTTTCTCTTATACTTCAGCTATTTATAATAAGAGGTTCATGTCAGACCAACATAAAGTTATTTAATTGGTACTTTTTTGACAAGAACTGATGTGATGTATGTGCTATGTATATGCTAATACATTTAGGAATACTTAGATATTAAATAGCCCAGACAATGTTATAAATTTCTTCTATGTCAACAGATTAGATAAATGCTTCTTATTTATTATGTAGGGTTGATTGACTAAAAGGACTAATCTACTCCAATATTTATATGTGATTTAAATATGTTTAAAAATGTGTTCAAATGTTGAATGTTATGCATTTAAACATATTTCATAAATGTCATCATACCTGTTATGTTACAATACTATGTATGGCTCTTTGGTTTCAAATTTTCTTTGTAAAATTATATACCTGTTGTCTATTAACATTCTATAGGGACAGGGATTCAACTACTAAAATATTCATGATTGTCATGTAACAATGTTATGTATGGTTTTAATTTCTAAATTTCTGTGTAAAAATGTGACTATTGTCCGTTATCATTCTAGGAGGATTTAAATATTAGTATATCCATGGTTGTTAAAAAATAATAGCTCCATTTGTATGTTCTAAAGTGTTTGCTGTTCAGATCCGATTGTAATATTAAGCTTACTGCCTCCCTTCCAATGTTATGTCATTAATCTAATCTGCTGGATGTTTAACTACCGAGACTTAGAAACCAAAAATTAGATAATTTGGGCTAGAGAACACGCAATATTTTGCCATCTGAGGTCGGTATGGACTCAGGATAAAAGAGAACCTTTGCTGTGACATTCTACAGCTCGGTTGAGTCCCTGATTTTCTGATCAAGAAGATTAGGGGACCACAGAGGAAGGTAATTCTACGATACATAGTGTGCCTAAGGAGAGTCACCAGGAGAGAAAAAATCTCTCAGGCTTTCACAAAAAGCCCCTTGGTCTAGCAAAGGCTGTGACTCATCCAGATGGCTGACACTGACAGAAGATCAAAATATGCTGCACTTGGTTCCAAGAAGACTCCTGAGGAGACCTAACTGACCCTGATAGGTAGTAAAAAGTAAAATTTTTATTTATACAAGTTTCACTTTAACTTGGTCTTAGACATCCAGCAGAAAAGTGTAATTACTAGATGTGGACTAATGATTGAACACTGTTATGGACTTTGGACTATATTCATATTTTTCAAAATTTCTAATATCATTGTACATGGTACTATAATTATACTTTGCCTGATCCTCTTTCTCTAAACTGAAGCATATCCAGTAAATGCCAAGAAATGGAAAAGACAGTTTGCAGCCTTCTTGACTATGCTTCAAAGGGATTGCAATAAAACCAAAAGGGGGAAATGTGGAGAAGGACATTCTTTAGTTAATCTTTCAATGTATTGCCTTAGGTATAATTTAGCCTAGGTTGTTGTGTTCTGGAGGAAGTCTAACAAAAGCTTTGTAAGCCCTGGTGCTGACACTAAATGTTTTGCTGTGTTATGTAAGAAGGAATTGTGACATGATGGCTACCTAGTCAAGTCTCAGGCCTATGGTAATTGAGTTGTATTGTTCTTGCTAAAACGGTTGATATCCACCCGGTGGCCCAGGTGCCTCTTTTGTTTTATCCCAATAAAAAGTTATGGAAAAGGTGATTCGGGGCTGCAGACAAGAAAGCTGTAAGCCCCCTGATCCCAGAACATTGTCTCTCTTGTATTATTTTTTCTTCTTACTCTTTTTTTCATCTGCGGGTACCTCATTTTTGGGACCTGTTCACCCTGGACAGAAACGGATATTAGACCAACATATAACAAACCAACAATGAACATCATACTAAATGGACAAACACTGAAAGTGTTTACTCTTAAAATTATGAACAAGACAAGGATGTCTGATGTCACCACTGTTATTCAACATAGTTCTGCAAACATTAGCCAGAGCAACTAGACAAGAGAAAGAAAGAAAAGGAATAAAGATAGGAAAGGAAGAAGTTAAATTGTCATTATTTGCAGATAACATGATATTCTACATAGAAGACTCCAGGATCTCCACTTCTAGATTTAGTAATCAAATTCAGCCACAGAGCTGGATACAAAGTCAACTACTCAAAAATCAATAGTATTCCTGTACAAAATAACTCACTGAGGGAAAAATTAGGGAAACAACACCTTTCACAATAGCACTGAAAAAAATGAAATACTTAAGGATCTATCTAACAAAGGAAGTAAAAGATCTCTAAATTGAAAACTACAGTACTCTGAAAAAGGAGATCAAAGAGGTTACCGGAAAATGGAGAGATATCCCTTGCTCTTGGGTAAGAAGAGCCAACATAGTGAAAACGGCTGTAGTCCCAAAATTGTTATACAGATTTAATGCAATCCCAGTGAAAGTACCATTACCATACCTCATAGAATTAGAGAAAACAATCCTAAAATTAATTTGGAGCCAGAAGAGATATAGAATAACAAAAGCAATTCTGGACAAGCGCAAGGCAGGGAGCACCACAATCCCTGACTCGAAGTTATGCTATAGAGCTACTATATAAAAAACAAAACAAAATATGGTATTGGCAAAAAATAGACCAGATGATCAATGGAACATAGAAACAGAAGATGCAGAAACAATTGCAAACACACTCAGCCACCTCATCTCTGACAAAGGGGCTAAACATGTCCACTGGAAGAAAGATAGCTTCTTTAATAAGTGGTGCTGGGAAAACTGGCTGTCCACATACTGAAGACTAAAACTAGATCCATGTCTATTACCATGTACTAAACTTAAAATGGATGAAAGACCTAAATATTAAAACAGAAATATTAAATCTGGTGGAAGACAAAATAGGTAGAACTCTTGAAGACAGAGATGTAAGCAAAGACTTCATCAACAAAACTCAGATCACACAGGAAATACTACAAAAAATCAACAACTGGGATCTCATCTTATAAAAAAGCTTTTGCACAGCAAAATAAATCACCAACAGAGTGAAAAGAAAACCCACAGAGTGGAAAAAAATTAATTAAATTAAATTAATTAAATTAGCCAGTTGCTCCTCAGACAAAAACCTAGTATCTAGAATATATAAAGAATTGGGGAAAAAATCAGATCCTCTAAATTTAAAGACCCAATCCAAAAATGGGCATCTGAAATGACTACACACTTCTCGGATGAAGAAGTAGAAACAGCAAATATATGAAAAAATGTTCAACATCATGGGTAATTTGAGAGATGCAAATTAAAACAACACTAAGATTCCATCTCACTCCAGAAATAATGGCTCTTATCAACAAACCAACCAATAACAAATGTTGGTGGGGCTGTGAGAAAAAGGGAATACTTCACTGTTGGTGGGAGTGTAGACTGGTGCAACCACTGTGAGAATCAGTGTAGAGATTCCTCAAAAAACTAGGACTAGAGGTGTCATCTGACTTGGCTAATCCCCTTGTTGGTATTTCTCAAAAGTATGGAAAGCATCATATCACAGTGATATGTGAGTACCCATGTTTATAGCAGCACAGTTTGTAATAGCTAAATCTTGGAAACAACCCAAATGCTCATGAATCAATGAATGGATAAAAAAGATGTAGTTTTTAACATAATGGAGTACTACTCTGCCAAAAAAGAACAAACATTTATATCTAAATGGATAAACCTTGAGACCATACTCTTAAATGAAATAAATTGGACACATGTGTAAGTATCACATTGTCTCTCCAGTGTGAGAAATTGAAAGTGTAAAAAAAACTAAATTGTACAATAGGTACTGTGAAATAGGAAGACATTGTTCAAAAGGAAAAGGGAACTAGGGAGAGGGAGTGGGAAAGGAAGGAAAGGAAAAAAATGAGAAAAGAAGGAAAAAATGGAAACAAAGCTTTGTAAATAAGGAGGGGAAGAGGGCTTGAAGGGAGGGGAGGGGAAAAAGACAAACCCAGGCCTATCATGTACAGGAACAGATTGCTTCTGATGAATGTGATGACTGTATATACCTAAACTGTACTAATACATTTCATTAAATTTAAAAGTTAATTAACTTAAAAAGAAGGATATTGTAGCTACATCTCAGACTATATATTATTTCAGCGATGTGCTGGTGGCTGGAGAAGTAGCCAAGACACGCAGGACATGCTTCCTCCCAGCTCACTATCAGGCCTTCAGACCACTCCACTATTGTACTAAACCAACCCTCGAGTGTGTATTGTATGAAACCTGTCTGGATGTGGCATCGTGAGCAATCAGCTGTCAACCGTCCTGGGTGTGTTTCCTAAAGCCCTTGGCTGGAAAGATCTAAATACGAGAGCATGAGGGATTCATTCATCAATTCAACAAATATTTATTAAACACCTAGCATGTGCCAGGTCTGCTATAGACACGATTGTGAGTACGTATACCACCTCCCTTGTTTGAAAGAAATCTTTCTCAAGGCTTCCTCCTTGCCTGCGGCTCACAGAATCAGTGTGCAAACATGTTTTCACAGCGGGCACTAAATGGCAGCAGGATTTGTAGTCTGATCACTTTTTGCACAATAGTAATGTTGGTCATATTTTCTCTCCTGGAGCCCCAGGATTTGCAAGCAAAACAAGTTCTGGCAATGAGTTTACCCCTGTGTGTTGAATGTGGCAGGAGATATCAAAGAAACTGCAGTAGGTCTCACCCAACTAGGTAGCCCAGGACAGAAAAGAGAAGGAAGCACAAGCGCTCAGCAGCCTCATCCAGGGTGCGGCAGCTTGTTTAGGTAGAAGCACAGCAGAGGTGGTCAGTAACATCAGTGGTGCTTCCATGGTGGTCAGGGACATCAAACAGAAGACAGAGGTCACATCCGCAGAGTGGAAGAAAGGCTGCCTCAGTCTTTTCTGTGGCTCTTGCACTTGGAGTTTTATGACTCGGCTCAATGTTAATGTCATGGTTGCTCTGGTTCAGAAAGAATTTTTTTTAAATAGAGCAGTGGTTCTCAAAGTTTTTGGCTTCAGAACTCTTTTACTTTCTTAAATAGTTTTGAGAACCCAAATAATATGAATCAAGTTCATTAATATCTATTGTGTTAGAAACTAAAGCTGAGGAATTTAAACACTACTTCTTACCTGTAAAATGACAAGAATAAACCTAGTCTATGTGAAAAAATGATTTTTTCATTTTTATTAATATGTTTGTGGCAAATTATAATTACATTAACAAAATATTCTAATAAAAATAAGTGCAGTTAAGAATATAGCAAGAAGAGTGGCGTTATTTTATAGCTCAACAGAACACAGGTGAATGCTCACAGCTGCTTCCTCAGAGTCCTTGGCTATAAATTACGGTAGAAGCCTCTGAAAACTACTCCATGTACTTGGGAGAAAATCAGAAAGAAAGAGCCAAGTGGTGTCTTTGGATTAC
Organism: Dinomys branickii; assembly: GCA_004027595.1. NCBI lineage: Eukaryota > Metazoa > Chordata > Mammalia > Rodentia > Dinomyidae > Dinomys > Dinomys branickii. The sequence goes on from PVLD010000706.1 coordinate 12,742, forward strand.
TATGAAATAGTTTTACCTTTGAAAACTCACTGAAATGTTCTCAAGTTCCCAGGGAAGCCTAAAACACACTCTGAGAACCACTGGTCTAGACTCTCACAGCTAACAAGGTGCTTTTGGCATGTGTGTACGCTTTTCCATCTTTGTCAGCCAAGCTCCCAGTACTGAAGACAAGGCAGCCAATGCTATAACTCAGAGCTCTAGATGAAGCAGCTCACCAAGAGCACAAAATTTTTTTTCTTTTTTTAAAAAAATTAAGACATGGCCATATTAGCAAAAGTGAAACATAGATTAAATGCAACCCAAATAAAAATACCAACATTCTTCATGTAACTAGAAAGAGCGATCAAAAATGTGTGCAGAACCAGAAGAGGCCCAGAAAAGCAAAAGCAATCCTGAATAGCAAGAGTAAAGCAGGGAGTATCACAATACCAGTTTGCAAGTTATATTACTTGGTACTGACACAAAAACAGACACGTGGATCAGTGGAGTAGAATTAAGGATGAACAACCAAACCCAGGCACCTTCAGCCATCAGATCTTTGACAAAGGGGCCACAAACCTATGCTGAAGAAAAAGATGGGCTCTTTAACAAGTGATGCTGGAAAACTGATCATTCACATACATCAGAGTCAATCTAGATCTGTATCTCTTACTCTGTACTAAAATCAAAACAAAATGGATCCATGACCTAGATATTACAATAGAAACACTAAATGTGCTGGAAGATAAAGTAGGTAAAAATCTTGAAGACATTACACATAGGCAAAAACTTCCTAAACAGTGGGCATCTGAAGTGACTACACACTTCTCAGATGAAGTAGTAGAAACAGCAATCTTCCTAAATAGAATCACAGCTGCACAAGAAATAACGTCAAGAAGCAACAAGTGGGATTATATCAAGTTATAAAAGCTTCTGCACAGCAAAGGAAACAAGCAGCAGAGTGAAGAAGCAACCTACAGCACGGACAAATACTTTTGCCCACTATTTCTCAGAGGACTGATACCTAGAATATATAAAGAACTACAAAAATTAGATTCCCAAAATGAATGACCCAATCTGAACGGAAGTACAAATAGTCAATGAATACATGAAAAAATGTTCAGCATCATTGGCCACTAGAAAAATGAAAATCAAGATAACACTGAGACTCCACCTTACTCCAGAAAGATTGGCCATCATTAAGAAATAGGATAGTAACAAATGCTGGCAAGGCTGTGTGGGAAAAGGGAAACTTCTTCCTTGTTGTTGGGAACATAGGCTAGTACAACCATGATAAAACCAGTATGGAGATTCCTCAAAAACCTAAAATGAAAATTTTACTGACACAGTTATACCTCTTCTCAGTATATCTGCAGGAGTTAAAGACATTGTGCACAGGCATATCTGCGAGCACAGCTCACAACGGCTGAATCCTGGGAGTGACCTCTAGGTCCATCCATAGATGAATAGTTAAAACACGGTACTTATACTCAATGGAGTTCTATTCAGCCAGAATGATAATAAAGTTGAATCACTTCTAGGGAATTCAACCATAACACGTAGTGAAATAACTTAGGCACAGAAGGTTAAGTGTCACATGGTTTCTCTTATATGAAAAACACAAAATATAAGTAAACAGCGGAAGTGAAGATAGGCGATCAGAAACAGAGGTAGACTTTGGGGAGATGCAAGCATCCTGAAGATGGGAGAGTTGGGAGGTGGGGAGGGGAGGGGGATAATGTTATTAAGTGCAATATGTATATGGATCAATCCCCCACCATGATACACCTCAAAATATACTAATAAACTAAAAAGTACTGATCAAGGAGAATAAATGTCCAAATAATAACAGTTAAAAAATGAGCCATATCTGTACATCTTTGTGGGGTACATCACCCTGATTTAGTGCACGTATACAATATGAAGTAACCAAGTTAAGGTAATAAGCCCAACGGCCTCTTCGATCATTAATCATTTTATGCTGGGAATTTTGCACTCTTCTAGTCATTTTGAAATGCTTTGTAAATTGTTGTAACTGACAGTCACCCCACCGTGTTAAAGACAAACCAGAAGCGATTCCTTCTGTGTGGGATTTTGTCCTGACCTGGGCATTCCCTGCACCTTCCCCCCAGCCTTCCCAGTCACTGCTCCACTTTGATCTTCTATGAGATTGACTGTTTAGATTCCACAGATGAGTGGTGTCTCTCCGTGTCTGGCTTATTTCACATGGTGACCTCCAGTTCCATTCACGTTACTGAACATAACAGGGTTTCCTTCTTTTTATGGCTGAATCACATTCTCATATGTAAATGTACCACGTGTCCTTTATCCACTCATCCACGGAAGGGGATCTGAGTTCATTCCACATTTTAGGTCCTGTGGACAGGGCTGCAGTAATCACAGGGGCACAAGTATTTTTTATCACCGTTGGATATATATCTAGTAGTGCAATTGCTGGATCATATAATAGTTCTATTTTTAGGGTGCTGTTTTTGAGGAATCTCTGTTCTGTTTTCTGTAATGGCTATACCAATTTACGTTTCCACCAGTAGTGTATGAACTCATTTTTATGTTAATTGTCATTGTCGTGTGTGTGTGTGTGTGTGTGTGTGTGTGTGTGTGTGTGTGTGTGTGTGTGAGAGAGAGAGAGAGAGAGAGAGAGAGAGAGAGAGAGAGAGAGAGATTAGGGATGGAACCCAGGACTCTGTACATGCTACACAAGTGTTTTGCCACTGAACTACATCCACAGTCCGCCCCCTTTTTTGCCTTTTGATGATAGCCATTCTAACTGGGTCTGGACGATGTCTCATTGTGGTTTCAGTGGTGTTTCCCTGATGACAGTGAGGTTGAGCGTTTTTTCATACACCTGTTGGCATTTGTACACTGTCTTTGGGGAAGGACCTGTGCAGAACTGTAGCCCATTTTTAATTGGATTGCTCCTATTTTTGGCATCCAGCTTTTTGACTTTCTTACACATTCTAAACCCTAATCCCTTGTCCAATGAGTAGTTTGCACATATTTTCTTTCATCCTGTACGTAGTCATTTAACTGTGCTGGTTGCTGCTTTTGCAGTGCAGAAGCTGCTTAGTTTGATGTAACTCCATGTGTCTATTTTCACTTTTGTCACATTTGCCTTTGAGCTCTTATCTAAACATGAGTTGCTGATGCCATTATCTAAAGTGTTTGTGCTCTTGCAGTAATTTTATCATTTAACTTTTCACTCAGATCTTTAATCCACTTCGAGTTGATTTTCTGTGTATTGTGAGAGCAAATTCACTCTTTTGCATATATACACCCAATTTTGCCAGCACTATTTACTCAAGAGACTTCCTTGTCTACTGCATGATCTTGGTGCCTTTGTCAAAAATCAGTTGGCTGTATGTATGTGGATTAATTTCTGAGTTCTCCAAACTTTTCCATTAGTCTATATGTCTGACTTTATATCGGTATCGTCCTGTTTGTATTGTACTATGTTTTAAAATGAGGTATTGTGATACTTTTTAAAAACAATTTCTTTCACAATTTCTCTGAAGGCATGAGGTTCTGAGTTGGATCACTGCTCCACACTCCTCCAAAATTGCTTTGGGTATTCTTGGTTTTTTATACTTCCATTTGAATTTTAGGTTACTGTTTATGATTTTGTGAAGTCATTGGTATGTATTCTTATGGGTAATGCATTGACTCTGTGGACCACTTTGGGTAATATGGTCAGTTAAACAATATTAATGATCTGGCCCATAAACATTGGGTATTTTTCCATTGTGTGAGTTCATGTGTGTCCTTTATAATTTCTTTCACCAATATTTTGTATTTTCTATTGTAAAGATCTTTTACTTCCTTGGGAAGTTTGTTGCTAAATAGTTTGGGGTTTTTTTGGAGCTAGCATGAATGGGATTGCTTTATTTCTTTTTTCCGCAAGTTAATATTAGTATGTAAAAAGGCCACATTTTTGTGTGTGATTTTATATCCTGCAGATTTACTGAATTGATTAGTACTAATAACTTTTTGAGGGGTATTTCTCTATGTATAAAATCATGTCATATGTATAAATGGATAATTTAAATTCTTCCTTTGCTATCTGGATATCTTCTATTTCTTTCTCTTGCCTAATTACTCTGACTAAGAAATTCAGTACTATATTAAATAAGAGGAGTAAAAGTGGACACCTTTGTCTTGTTCTAGATATTAGAGGAAATGCTTTTGGCTTTTGTCCATTCTGTAGGATATTGGCTCTGAGGTTTTCATTTATAATCTGTAATATTTGACCTAATGTTTCGATGTTTTTATTTTAAAGTGATTTTTGGTGACCCCACACTTTTCTGTACCTATTAAGGTGGTCATGTTTTTGTCCTTCGTTCTGTTGATATATTGTATCACATTTATTGGGCTTATACATGTTGAACCATCCTTGCATTTCTGGAATGAACCCCATTTGATCATGATTTATGACTTTTTGATGTGCTGTTGAATTTGGCTTGCCAGTATTTTGTGAGAATTTTTGCATCTATGTTCATCAGAGATATTGGTCAAAAGTTTTCTGTTTGTGGTTGTATCTTTCTCTGATTTTGCCATAAGGATAATACCGGCCTTGTACAATGAGTAGAATTCCTTCTACTTCAATTTTTTAAATAGTTTAAGAACAATTGGAATTATTTCTTCTTTAAATATTTTGTAGAATTCATCAGTAATGCCATCAGGTCCTAAATTTGCACTCGCCAAATTACACATTACACTCTCCTCCCCCAAACCTCTTTCACCATCACTGCTCCTAGCCATCCTCCCATTCTCCCCATCCCCACCCACAGCTAACCAGTCAGACCCCTTCTTTCCACTTGATGGTGTCAACCCAACAGTTTGGGACACCTCACAACCCACGATGACTCGACACCACCGTCCCACTATCTTGACTCCCCAGGACCCCTCCAGTTTTCCCAACCGCCCCCAGTTCCCTATTTCGCTCAGACACTGACTAGGGTTAAAGCCCCTTATTGACCGGCTCCTCAATCAAAAACTCCTCATTCCTACACATTCCCCACACAACTCCCCTATCCTTCCTGTTATCAAACCCAACGGCTCTTACAGGCTTGTCCAAGACCTCCGCATCATTAACTCAGCTATCCGCGCTATCACCCCCGTAGTCCCTGACCCGTACACTCTTCTCAGCCATATCCCACCCGGCACGACCCACTTATCAGTTCTCGGCCTTGAGGACGCTTTCATCACTATTGTCCTGCACCCCTCCTCCTACCCACTTTTTGCCTTTACCTGGGAAGATCCCATCACGCAGATCACTTCACAACTAACCTGGACCGTTCTCCCACAGGGGTTCAGGGACAGCCCCCACTACTTCGGCCAGGCTCTCATGACCGATCTGGCCACCTTAGGTCTCAAACCCAGTCAGCTGCTCCAATGCATAGACGACCTGCTCCTGTGCAGCCCCTCTCCTCACCTCTCTCACCTCCACACCACTCTGCTCCGAAACTTTCTCTCCCGAAAGGGCTACCGTGTTTCCAAAACAAAGGCACAGCTCTCTCTCCCCTCTGTTCGTTATCTGGGGTTCTAACTTACACCCACCATGAGGGATCTCACAGTTGACTGTAGGGAGGCCCTCTGCTCCTTGGCCCCCCCACTACAAAACAACAGGTCCAATCTTTTCTTGGCTTTGTGGGGTACTTCTGCTTGTGGGTCCCCTGCTTTGCACTCCTAGCTAAACCACTGTATGATGCTACTCGTGGACCCCAGGACGAACCTCTAGCAGACTCCCACCTCATCCTCCGGGCCTTTACTCAGATCAAAACTCTGCTCCTGCAGGCACCCGCCCTTGCCCTTCCTGATCCTACCCAACCCTTTCACCTATTCACTTCAGAATCTCATGGAACAGCCTTAGGAGTCCTGGGTCAATACAAGGGCCCAGATTTTGCCCCCACAGCATATCTGTCCAAACAGCTGGACCTAACAACACGAGGTTGGTTTCCCTGCCTTAGGGCTCTGGCAGCTGCTGCCATCCTGACACAGGAAGCCCAAAAACTAACACTCCAGGGGCAGATTACAGTTTATTCCCCCCACGTCTCATGGACCTTCTCTCGCACCAAGCTCCACATCTTCTAGCACCCTCTCGCCTCCAACTCTTTCACCTCACTTTCGTTGAAAACCCTCAGGTCTCACTAAAGCTCTGTGGGACCCTTAACCCAGCATCTCTCCTTCCTCTTTCAAATGCACAGCCCACACACTCCTGCTCTGAATCTTTAACTGACCTCCTCCCTACTGCCACCTCAGTACATACCCAACCCTTACCCCAAGCCCAGCACACCTGGTTCATAGACGGGAGCTCCTCCTCCAGCCCAAATGGGCCACAAGCAGGATATGCTATAGTCTCCCTGACCCAAACCACTGAGGCAAATCCCCTCCCCCCGGCACTTCATCACAAAAGGCAGAACTCATAGCCCTCACCCGTGCCCTGACCTTAGCCAAGGGAACCATTGTAAACATTTACATGGACTCTAAATATGCCTATCACATAGTCCATCACCGTGCTGCCATCTGGGCAGAACGTGGCTTCATAACCACAAAAGGCTCTTCCATTCAAAACAGTAAGCTGATTCTCCAACTCCTCTCAGCCACCACCCTTCCGACCAAGGTTACCATCATCCGCTGCCGTGGCCATCAACAGGTCACTGACAAAATCGCAGAGGGCAACAATCATGCAGATAAAGCAGCCAAATTGGCAGCCCTCCAGCCATGGCCACACCCCAGTTTCTTTCTTAGCATCCAGGCCTTAGTTGCCCCCCCTTTATATCCCACTGGGTTCACCTACTCAGACACACAGCTCAAACAACTGTCCCAAAAAGGTGCTTCCCCTGGCCCAGAGGGCTGCTCCTCTTGGACAGGAAGTGCTGTCTCCCAGATGACCATGCCTGACAGTTCCTTAGTCAACTACACAACTCTTTATACATAGGCTGGAGACCACTAAAAAGACTCCTAGATCCCATCATCTTCTATCCTGGCCTAACTACCTTACTACAGGATATCTCCTCACAATGCACAGTATGTTCCAAAACAAATCCACAAGGCTCTCTTCGACCTCCCCTCACTTTTTCCCCATACCAGTTTAGGGAAACATTACCAGAAGACTGGCAAATTGACTTTACTCACATGCCTAGGCACAAAAAGCTCCAATACATCCTCACTGGGTGGACACACTCACAGGATGGATAGAAACCTTCCCCACCTCACACGAAACAGCAGATACTGTCACACAGACCCTGCTCACAGAAATCATTCCCAGTTTCGGCCTACCCCACTCAGTTCAGTCAGACAAAGAACCAGGATTCATCTCCAAAGTCACCCAACAGGCTTCACAGGCCCTCAACATCCATTAGGCCCTGCACACTCCCTACCGCCCTCAGTCTTCAGGTAAGGTAGAAAAGGCTAATCATCTCCTTAAGGTATGTCTCTCTAAGCTCTCAATAGAGACTCAGCAGGCGTGACCACCCCTCCTGCCTATGGCCCTGACCCGGCTTCGTGCTGCCCCTCGCCAACCCTCTGGCCTCAGCCCCTTTGAACTCATGTATGGATGGCCTTTTCTCTTCCAGCTTCCTCCTGCTGCTCCAAGCCCTCTGGCTAATTGCATGCCTCTTCTCTCCCTGACCTGAAACCTCCTCCGATCCTATGCAGACCAATGTTCACCAAAACCTGACAAAAACAGCCCTTTTGCAGGTTCAACCGGGTGATCAGGTGTTCCTCAAAGACCTTACACCCTCCACCACTGGACCCCGCTGGACCGGACCACACACCGTGATTCTGAGTACGCCGACCTTGGCCAAGCTGCTCTATAGGCCAACGTGGGTACACTTGTCACACCTCAAGTGCGCGCCCCCTCTAAGCACTAAATGGGAAGCTCACACTTTTTCACTCACTCGTGTTCTCCTTCGGCGGCAGCTTTCCCCTATCTCCAAGCAACAATAGCCCTCATTCTCCTTGCCTTGGGTCTGCTCCCCACCTCCTCCACTTTCCCCTCACCCACATCAACCCACTGGCGTTTCACGGCCATGGCCAGTGGAACACAGCTTAACTTCACAGACTGCCCCCCCAAAGGGTGTGAGTCACGGGTAGTTCTCCATACTGATGCTTGTGCTCAAGGGGCCTGCGGGTCCCTGGACACTGAGCGGGCCTAGTCTACTTAAAACAAATATGTCTGCCACACCAGGAAAACAGATACCCCAGCGTGCTCTGGCCTACTGGGATTCTGTACTTCCTGGCTAGCCGTCTTGGGCTATAATGGCCGGAAAATAACTCCTTATCAAGGTAAATGGGAAATCCAAAACAACCCCCCACCTCTGGACTATGTACACAGGGGACCTGCAATCCCACTTGTATTATCATCAAGAACCCCTGGGATGAGGTTTGGGAGGAGGGCTTTACCTTCTACCTTTGCATAGATGCCTATGGCACAGACCCGTCTGCTTGTTCTTATCTGTCACCAACTATACACCCCCCCGGTTACCCCCCCACAGCTACAAAAAGTGCAAAATCAGCTCGGCTCCCCTCTGTCTCATATCCCCACCCTGGCTAACTTTACCAGAATATATTATTACAAACTGTTGACAAAACCCCTTTTAACTTTACAGAATGCTGGATCTGTGCCTCTTTATTGGACGCCACAGTAGTGACCATCCCTTGGTATCACAATTCTACCACCCAATGTACAAACCAGCTCCCACTTCCCCAAACTCCCCGACTCTCCCCGACTCTATCTCCCTCGTGGGACTAACCTCCCCTGTTATGGACCAACGAGCTCCCGTAGCTCCCTTCCCTGCAATCGGACTATAGCCCCGCCTCGCGTTTCCGGCTCCAGCTCTCCCCTACATCACCGTCACTTCTTCCTGTGCAAGTCCTCCCTCTATCCCTGTTACCCCCTAACATGGTCTGTCTTCCAGTTCTTCCTCTCCCCAGTCTACAGATCTACACGGATGGGGAATTCACCGACCAATATCTCTCCCCACCTGAGCGCTCCCGACGTAGCGTCTCCATCGGGGTAGTGCTGGGTGCATCTGTCTTGGCGGGAGCTCTGGCAGCCCCCAGCATTGCAAACTGGGTTGCTTCTAACCTCCCACCGGTTAACCAACCACCAGATCGTCCAAATCAGGTGGCCAACATTCTTTCTCTGATATATTCCCAGTTAGATCGGCTTTCAGGTGTCGTCCTCCAAAACAGACGGGCACTGGATCTGCTCACCGCAGAAAAAGAAGAAACATGTCTCTTCCTGAGGGAAAAATGCTGCGTCTATGCTAACCAGTCCGGCCTTCTCCAAGAAAAAATCCAGCAACGTAAAAACCGAGCCCAACACCTCCACAGTGAATCCTCTCCCACGTCAAGTACCTGGGCCAGCCTCCTTCCTTGGTTGTTCCCACTGTTGGGACCCCTCGCCGCCATTTGTGGTTTCCTCCTTGCAGTGCCCTGTGTTTTTTCTCTCATTTGCACCACGGTGCAAAGATTAACAACTCAAAACTTTAACCTTATGCTTCTTTCAGATTTCCAATTTCAGCCGGTCCCGACTGACGACCCAGAAACAGACTTAACAATGCCCCTCCTCAGCGAGGAGTAGCCACTGGCAAGACATGTCGCCCCCTCGTCTCCATCGGCTGCTGCTGACTGATGACCCAGATGAAATAACTACGCCCCTCCTCAGCAGGAAGTAGCTACTGACAAGACCCGCTGTCCCTATTCCTATTAGATTAAGTTTGGGATGATAAGTCACAAGGCAGCCAGCCCAGCCCCCTCGTGGGCAAACTTTAACTCTCAATATTTCTCTCTTTCCCTTACCTTACCTGTTCCACTTCAGTTCCCTTTGGCCACAAGAGCTATCCCCGCCCTCATTCACTCTGGTAGTTCACCTGCTCTGGTCATTCTGACACGGGCAACTCCTGCTGTTCTGGCTTCTGGCCTGGACACCCTCCCCGCCGCTCGGGGCTCAGCCTGTTCTAGCCCAGGGACATCTCCTTACCCCACCCCATGCCCGCCAGAGAAGAGAGCTCAAAGACCCACGCTTTCCTCAGCTCGGGGCTACCTTGGTCCGCTAGGTAGCCTGCTGCTCTGTCCCTCCCCCAATAAAGACTTTTCTCATGTCAGAAGGTCTGGTCTGGTTCCGTGTGAGGTCTCGGTTTCTATCAGAAGGCTGTAGTGTCTGCGCTGGACACCAGGACACAGCATCCAAGGTGAAGGTGAAGACTGAAGCTCCTCTGAAGAAACAAAAGCAGTCTTCCTTCTTCATTTCCCTCTTCTGCCATTCAGGCAACAAACCTACCCAGGGTGGGTCTTCTTTTTTTTGTTTTTTTTTGGTCTTTTTGAGACAGGATCTCACTATGTAGTTCAGGCTGGCCCTGAGTTCACTTTGTAGCCCAGGCTGGTCTCAAACTCACAAGGATCCTTTTGCCTCATCCTCCTGAGTGCTGGGATTACAGGTGTGTACCACCATGCCTGGCCTCCAGGGTGGGTCTTCTGTCTTCACTAAATCCCTTTATCCACATCCAGGACTATGCCGATCAGATTTAGTTGGGGATTTCATACTCAAATTCACACAATCAGTTAACTACCACAAGCATGATTTTGTTCAATTTCCATATATTTATATCTTTTCCATTGTTCTTGTTCAACTATAGTTTTATTCTGTCATGGTCTAAAAAGACTTACTAGATGACTTCAGTTTTGAAAAACTTCATTAAAACCTTATTTGTGGCCTACCAGAGTATCCCGTGTGCTGATGAGACAAGAGTGCTCTCCCGCTGTCTGGATGAGATGCTCTGTAAGTGTATGTCAGGCTTGTTTGCTCTACAGTATGTTTAACTCAGATATTTCTTTGTTGGTTTTCTGTCTGAAGGATCTGTCCATTGAGGAAAGTAGGGTTTTGTTAATGTGCTGGAGTTCTGTTCTCCCTTTAGATCTAACAATATTTGCTATACATACTTGGGTGGTGCAGGTTTGGGTCCGTGTATCTTTATGATTGGTGTATGTTTTTGTTGCCTTGAACCTTTCATCAATAGAGAATGACCTTGTTGTCCCTTCCAGTCTGACATCTGCCTTATCTGATTTGAGCACAGCTACTCCTACGTGCTTTTTCATTTGCATTGTCTGTCTTTTTTCAATCTTTTATTTTGTCTTATTTTACCAGTGAAACAGCACAGTGTTGGCTTTTAGTTTTTTAATCTGTTCAGCCAGTCTGTCTTTTGATTAGTGAATCAAGTCTATTTACATGAAAGTTTATTGCTGATATACATGAATATTGTTATTCTGTTGTTTTGCATACTTTTCACTTTTATGACTCATTTTTGTCATTAGCTTTCTTTTTGTCATGATAAGGTTTCATTCTTTTTGTGCATCTATTCCTAAAGTGACTTTAGTACATTTGTTGTATTTATGATGGTGATTAGCTTCATATGTTTCTAGCATGGAACATGATTACAGGGCTGGTCTGTTTGGTAATGATGGACTCCCTCAGTTTCTGTTCATCTAGGAAAGATTATCTCGTTTTCATTTCTGAAGGACAGTTTTGCTGGGTATAGTATTCTTCATTGGCAGATTTTTTTGTTTGCAGGATTTTGAATATCTCAGCCCATCCTCTTCTGGCTTGTAAAGTTTCTGCTGAGTTTTCTAAGTCTAATGGACAGTCAGTCCCTTATGTGGGGCTTAGTATTTTTCTCATCATGTTTTTAGAATTTTCTCTTCATTGCATGTTTTTGACATTTTGGCTACAATTTGCTTTGACAAAGGCCTGTTTTGGTTGGCTCTAATTGGAGACCTTAGAGCTTCTTTTACCTGGATATTTATATCTCTTTGCAGATTTGAGAAGTTTTCAGTTATTTCACTGAGTAGCCTTTTGATATCCTTTTCTATTTTTTATCCTTCTTCAATTTTCATAATGCAAATATTTGTTCACTTAATCCTCTCCCATGCACTTCTTCATCTTTTTTCTTTCCTTGTCTGATTGGATTAATTCAAAGATCTGTGGTTATAGTGGATTTATAATTAGTGGTCAGCTTATAACCCCCAGCTGAACTGAGCAAATGTGGTGCTGGGTATGGGAGGCCTACCTGGGGATTGTTGCCTGCAGCATAAGAGGCAGAACTGGAGAAGGAAAAATTAAAGCTGTTGGGAGTGGAGAAAGGCTGTTGGAGCTGGTGAGAGCTGTTGGTTTATTTGGAGGAGCTCGTCTGCTCACTTTCCTGACGAACTTGGTTGTTTTCATCCTCCGAAGAGCTTGGGACCTCGTTGGTATTGAGAATGGCTTTGGTTCACTTTGGGGAAGCTCTGGGGTTCACTTTGAGCATCAGTTCCTGGCTCCGGATGGGAAGATGGTGTGCTGCTGGTCTCTAGGGGAAGTTTGCTGTGTTGGCTTCCCTGATGAGAACTCCGCCATCTTGATCATCAGAGAAGCTCAGGACCGCACTGGTGCTGAGGATGGCTGTGGTACCTTTTCAGGGGAGCTCTGGTTCTTCTGAGAGTCACTTCCTGGCTCCAGTGCAGACCCCTCAGCCTGCTGGCACAGATCCTTCATCCCGCTGGCACAGACTTCCTAGATTCCACCGCTGACCTTTGGGCCTTCCCAGCACAGATCCATGAAACAGGCCTGCATGAGATGTTGTCGTGGGCTCTGGGCCCCCAGCTGGATTCGTGGGAGGTACTGTTATGGGCTCTAAGTATTCAGCTGGACTCATGCAGGACACTGTTTAAGGATCTAGGCCCTCGGCTGGAATCCTTGGTCTTAGCGTGTGGACAGATCTCCTGCCCTCTTTTCTATATTGTTCTTTGGGCGACATAAATAATCATATAAAGTACATGTCCTGTATTATACATTGCTCCCCTTGCAGGAATAACCCCCAAACCAGCACAGTACTCAACTTCAGAGATTATTTCTTCTGTTTATTCTAGCCTGTTCTGGAAGGTCTCCGTTGTGTTTTCATTTTATTGGTTGAAGTTTTAGCCATAAGCTTTCTGATGGAGGGCTGGGGATATAGCTCTTTGGCATAGTATCTGTCTTACAAGTGCGAAGTCCAGAGTTTGATCCCTGGTACCTCCCAGAAAAGGTCAGATTTCTGATAAGTTTTTTTTTTTTAATGATTTTTATCTCTTCGGTGAATTTCTCATTAATATCCTGATTGTTTTTCTCATTTATTTTTATTGTCTGTCTATATTCTCTTGACCCTTACTGACTTTCCTTATGATCACTATTTTGCATTCTTTTTCAGGCATTTCATAGATTTCCTTCCAACTGAAAATATTTCTGGAAAATTATCAGGTCAGTTGATCTGCCTTTCTGTCTGTCTGCCTTTCTTTCTTTTGGTGTGTTCCTATGTTGATGTCTGCACATCTATTGTAACAGCTGACTCAACTTTATGAAGCAGTTTTTGTACAAAAATATTTTTTCATTTAGGTAGGCATAGGGTATCAGTTGGATAGGTGCTTTGGGTTTATTGGTAACTCAAAGGTGTCGCCTCTATGTGATTCCTTCAGCTCTTGTATGTCAGCAGTGCTTAGGAGAACCTCAATAATCAAGATGGAAGTGTTTTATGAAAGTGGTTGTATGACTTTGTAGTAGGCATAGGATTTCAGAGGTGCTTGCCCTCAGGTCCCACAGTGATGGCACTGGGGCTTGTAATAGCAGTTGCCACAAAGTTTTGGCTTCAGAATGTGGACAGGACTGTTGCCAGATTTCACAAAGCAAGCGTAGAGGACACGAATGGTGGCGGCACCAGCAGCATGTTCCCAGAACCACAGAGCGTGAAGGTTTCACGGAATGAATGTAGGAGTTGCCTGAGCCTGTGGTACCTATAGCCACACTTCTGGAGCTTTGGGATTGGACAGAACCTTCTCCAGGTCCCAAAGGATGAGCACAGGTGGTGCTGGGTTCTGTGGCACTGCTCACAGTGGGGTCAACTTGTGGGATGCAAAGGAGACCCCCTGTAGGTTCAGTGCAGTTATTATGGCTGGTGCTGAGGTAGCCATTTTGGAGCTGCGGGGTCTGAATGGGACCCTCTCTAGGGATAAATGCAGCTGACGTATTGTTTTTGGTCCCAACAACTGCTGTCCCAGGGTGGGGACTATGAAGGAGAGCTTCCTTAGGTCCCATGGGGCGTGTGCAGGTGATATTGGGCCTTGTGCTACTGGTAACAATGTTTCTGAAGGTTCAAAACTTGGAAGAGACGCCCCCTTGCACCCTGTGGGGTAAGTGTGAGTGGTGCCAGGGTTTGTGCCACTGGTCCTGGAGCTCCGGGAGATGGGTGGATAAGTTATGGTATGCCATAACTTATGGCATTGGTAGCCACATTCCCGGAGCTGGGAAACATGAGTGAGAACTCATGGCCCCAGGCCCTAACAGACAGCACAGGCAAAGCTAAGATTTTCTGTACCAGAAGCTGTAGTCCCTATACCACAGGCCAGGAAAGAGACCTTCCTCAGTTTCTTTAGGGCAAGTGCAGATGGTGCCTGTGCTTGGGGCACTCGCTGCTGCGTTCCTGGAGCTGTGGAACGCAGCTCCCAAAGGTCTGGCACAGAGGACACCAGAGCTTCCTGCACTAGGAGTCACAATCCACAGGGCTTGGGCTAGAAAGGAGAGATCCTCTAGTTCCTGTGTGGAAACGTGAAGGGATTGAGCTTGTGGCTTTGACAGCCGCCAGACCCGAGAGTGCAGGAGAGTGAGGGGCTTTTCTCCACTCTGTGAGGCATGTGCCTATTCCTGGCTGCTGGCGGTATCAGGGGGCTGGCTCCTAATTCCTAAGGCAGGCTGGCATCTCGCAGTGGCTGCTCTAAAAGCTTGCTTTCTGGAGGTTTGGGGTGGGCAATGTAAATTCCTTCTTTGGATCAGACCAACTGCTTTAATACCAGTCAGCTCCCCTAACTGGCTTTAAAGCCTGGCAGGATAGTGGTCTTCTCCTTCTGTTAGGACTGCGGGTCTGCTGCCACGATGGGGTTGCTGGTGCTTTCCTGCTTACCTTTCCCCAGCAACATGTAGAGTCAAGTGTCCCCACTCTCCGACCCAGGGCTGGAGTTGAAGTTTGCATCGTTCTTTTCTCTTAGTTGCCTTTTCAACTCTCCATGGGCTCCTACCACTTCCTTGCTGATGTCCAGAGTTAGCCCTCAGTCACTGTCCTTACCACTTCCTGCCTTTATTGCCCGTTCTTCTATGTGGAGGAGTTGTTTGCTGGACCCCTTTACTCAGTCATCTTTGACTGAACTTTTGGAATTTCTTTAGATTGTTATTTTATATGAAATCATCTAAATTTTGTATTCAAAATTTGCATCCGAAGTATATCTGTAATATGATGATTTCTCCCCTAATCATTGACACCCTCACCTTTAAGAAGGCACCCTGTGTTCATCCTGTGGTTTTCACGCATTCCCGGGACACAGACTCCAGTGTGAGAAGCAGACATTAGGGAATTCGCCGTGGCCCTGAGCAGTGGGGAACAACTTAGCCCCGTTTTATGGATTAGAAAGATGGAACTAGAGAAGTCAAATAATTTTGTGAAAATAATCAAATGAGAACCAGAAAAAGCTACTTATTCAGAACTTGATGGTCACTGTCACTTGTGTTTGGGCAGAGCTTCACAGGCAGGCAGAGGGCTGGAAAACAGGATGTGTTGCAGCTGTACTTCAGCTGGCAACTCTTGGTCTAGAGAAGCTGCAGGCTGGCTGGTTAGAAGTGAACAGCCTGGGTGACCGACCTGAACATATTTGGGACATATTTGGTTTTCTCTGATTGGTCCCAACTTATAAACAAATACTAGGAACAAATACTCAGAAAGTGTCCATTATTCATCCTGTCCTGAGCATACTGAGCCAACTGTTACAGAAGTTAATTGTTGGCTTCCTAAATTGTCACTAAAGATAGCAATGCAACTTCTGGGCTGACTACTGCAAATTCATTTCCTGGGCAGTGTTTTGGTCAGTGTTCTGTTCGTAGATGGTCTGACCATTGTCCATTTGTATACACAGTCTCTCAACTAAATGTTATGAATCTACTCAGTGGCAGATCCAAGACTTGGACAGACCTTCTTTATTTCTAAGTCATACTTTTCTATGCCCAGGCAAGCTGACTTGAACCCAGGTGAAAATTGATATCGTTTTCCAGCTGAACACAGCTTTTGTTTGGTTTTCTTTTATACTTGTTGACCCTAACTAAAATATATATTTTTGGTGAATTTACTTATATTTTTTTAAAAGAGTAGAATTTATTGAGAGAAAGAAAGCTTCTGAGAGGGACAGAAGGGGGCCCAGAAAGTGGGTCACCCACCAACTCTGCTTCTCATGGGTGTTTTATTGAGCAAAGCCCTGAGGTGAGGTGGGCTTAAGGTGGGACAGAACACTAACCAATCAGAAAGATTACAAATATAGTCGTTTAGGTGATATTGATCCAATGGCAAATCATGGGATGGGTGTGAGGTGGGACAAAACTATGGTCAACCCATAAGTGGACAACAAGTATAGTCACTAGGGTAACATTGATTAAATGGGGATCAAATGGGGAGACAAGTCATGCAGCAAGCAGATGTGGGCAGACAGGACTTTCCTGGAAGAAGTGGGTTAGGAGGTTTAGTCCTCTGCCCCAGGCAATTGATGCCTACTTAGAGTATCGGTCACTGCTGTCCATCCCTAGGGGAGCATGTGGGTGAGGAGTTCTTTTTCTTGAAGCCTGGTCTTCAGTGAATGTGCCTCCAGCCCCAGTTGTTTTCACATGGACCTCTTGATCTTTAAGAGGTCAAGATACTTAAGTCGATTAAAATTATTACTTTCTATCCTGGCTAAATTTTCTAGTTTATTTTCCCTCACAATATTTGGGTTGGGTGGGAGGGAGAGGGGAGAACATCTGTTCTAGGCTCTGGTTCATAGATGACGAAGATTTGGTTTAGTTTGGATGGAGCTGCATGGTCAGTGAGTTTCTAAGAAAATGATTGGAAAACAGAATCATTGGCAACAGACCAATCACCCAGGAAGAAACTCAGCTGCATTAAGGACTGAGTAGGACATCACTGCGTTGTCTTTCTTAACATTAGGTACCGCTGCTGGCAGTGAGCAGGTGAATTAATATCAATCAGTTAGTTGCCTGTGAGTGAAGGGAGATGCAAAGCAGGGTAAAATCTGGAAAACAGTGATATGTGGTGTTATGGGGGCTGACAAAATGCAAAGGGCTGAAGCTCTGAACAAACAGAAAAAGAGCCCCAGAGGGACATTCAGAGACCCATTCCCTGTATAATGGGCAGTGCCACAATAAGTATTAGAAGTTACACTGTTCACATTGAACGGGTAATAGGGCTTCAAAAAGTGACAGGGAAGAATATTGTCTGGGAAAGGTTTTATCTCAGCCTTTCATTGCAGACTCCTAGATTGAAACAAGAAAGGTAATGAAGTGATACACCCTTGCTAAAGAAATTAGAGAGCACCCAGGAATGCATTAACCTGCCTCGTGACTAATGAAGGATGAGCGTTAATGTGATAACTTTCTCTGGGCTCCAGTGAGAGCACCAGGGGATGTATGTGCCCCCCTCCACCAGGCCCATTTACACAGTTTCCTGGAGCTCTTCCTGACATTTGTTTGCCTTTAAGTACTCTGAGGGAACAAACAAAATGGAATATTTGGTTTGCTCTTAATTATCACAGGACGCTTTCTGTACGGAGCAATGAGGGATGGAGAGCCTTCTACCAAACATCGGAGCCTCCTGGCTGTTTTCCCCTTTGCTTGGTTCTTTATTTCCACAAACACTCTGAACCGTCTTCCTCCTTCCTTTGCTAGCCAGTCCTGGAAAAAGTGTTGCTCTGCAGTTTTGATCTTTTAGCTAGAGCTCTCGGAGAGTAGTACTATGGTCCTAGAGGAACCAAAATATTTGAAAGTAAGATTTTCCTTGTTGATTAAAAAGAAAGTAGGGAAGAAGGGGAAATCATACATGTATGTATATGCAGGATAGCTAACAGTCATACTACTGTCTTCTATTGCTTTACTGGAAGGAACAGTTAATGATTACTGGTTTGATCATTATTGCATGTCTCTTATTTGTTTTCCTGAGAAACCACTTTGAAGATAACAATACATAATACAACCATTGTTAATTTCCTACCACTTTGTCTGTAACTCTGTATTGTTTATATTGTTCTTATGCTAATGGATGTCTATTTGTTAATATGTTTTCTTCCTTTATTTTTAAGATGAAAATAAGAAAGTAGGGATAAAAATGCCCAATGTTGAAATCAGCCCTTGAATTTTGGAGCAGTGAGTGGAACTTATTCTGTACCACAGGGCAGGAGACCTACCTATACTAAGATTTATCTCTTATGTTGTAGACACTGACAAGAAAAAAAGGAATGGCTGGGTATTTGTAACCATAAGAATGCCGTCCAGTCTGCACAGTACTAGGGGTCAGAGTCTACTTGTTTGCATTATTGCATGAAGTAATTCTAATTCTATGAACTAGTATGATCTTGGCAAAGAGCCCAGATAAGAGAATCAGAAATGATTCATATGTGAGTAGAGCCATAAAATCTTCCAACAGGTGAAGTAACAAAAATCTAACATAAATGTGTCTAGATGTCCTCCCAAAGCCTCATGCAGTCAAGAAGGGGTGGCTTTTTCAGGGGTGGCTGAATCTAAGGTTTGTGATCCACGATCATGGCCCAATGTTGGGATTATGGGTGTGATTGCTATACCTGCCTTAGGGCAGGTAGCCAGTACATAATATGAGAGACAGAGAAGCTTTCTACCTCTCTGGTAGTTTGTTGCTTTTGCTGTTTTTCACTACCAGTACTTGTTGCCCCTCTGCCATGAGCCACCTTGCCATGGAGCCAGCTGATTATGGGCTGAAACCTCTACAAAATGTGAGCTAAATAAATCATTCCTGCTTTAACTTCAGGTTTCAGGCATTTTATCCCAGCAATGAGAGAAAAGTAACTAATACACAAGATATTTCATATGCTGAGTCATTTTAGGAAACAAGACAAGGGACTATCTACTTTATTTATGTTCTCTGATAGGAAATGAAAATATTGTTAAGAGCATTTGTAAAATTGTTTCATAATGAAAGGAAAAGATCTACTCAAATAAAATGCAATTGTACTAGCCAGTTATGTCAGGATTGTTTTCCCTCCAATTTTTGCTTGATTGCTCTGCAGAATTGAAGGTGCAGGTGAGCATAACGCTCCTTCTCCTGTCTATTCAGGGATGCTACATAGCACCCCTCCGCTTGTAAGAGCTACTGTCAAACTCTTTGAATCTGAAGGTACCCAGAGTTCCTCAGGAGGCAGACAAAGACTGTATTCCCTTGAAAGCTTCCAAAGCTTCCCCATTGCTTATGAAAGGCAAAAGTCGTCTTCATTCTGGGTGGTCTGATTTATGTTTTCAGTGTATTCATCTGTCATTGCTACCAATAGCTCTCCTCGGTCAACACTGATATCATGTAAGGGGAAGAGTTAGCCAAACCAATACTCTCCAGTTGTCCTGGGTGCCCAGCAGTGAAGATCATTCAAAGGAGCACAAGCGACAGTGACTTATTCAGAGCTTACTAGAGCAAGAGTGTCAGCGGCCATTGTTTGTGTTTGGACAGATTTGCAGGCCAGCGGAGGAGTGGAAAATAGGGAAGTCTTCAACCGAGATCTGCATGGAGGCTGTTTAAGGTTGTTTTGTGGTCAGCTACTCTAGAGAAAGGTCCATGCACCGATAAAAAGAATGTATAGCTCTGGTATTCTTGCATGGAATACCCTGTAAATGTCTAAGTCCATTGGATCTATCATAGAGTTCCACTCTGAGGTTGCCTTGGTGATCATTTGTCTGGATGATCGATCCATTGGTATGTGTGAGATACTGGAATCCTCTACTATTATTGTATTGGAGCCTCTCTCTCTTCTTAGGTCTAATAGTACTTGATTTATAAAATTGAGTATTTGGTTTGGAGCATATATATCTATAATTATTGTATCTTCGTGATCATTATACAGTGACCTTTATCTCTTTTATTTGCATCCTAAAGTCTATTTTGTCAGATATAAGTTGTCCACTTCTTGTTTTGGCTTTTGTTTGTTTGGAATGTTATTTTCCATCCATTTTCTTTTCTCAAGCAGCTTTTAATATTGTGTTCCTCTGCTGGATGTCTGGGATCTTGACTATTATATGTCTGGGTGTGGTTATGGCTCGCTGGGGTTCTATATGCCTCATTTAAGTGCACTTCAGTATCTTTTACCATGCTTGGGAAATTTTTTGCTATTATTGCTGCAAATATTCTTTGTATATCATTTGTGTCGCCTCCTCCTGTTTCATTGACTCCTATTACTCAGATATTATTTCTTTTTGCCTCATCTTGCAGCTGTTGAGTTGATTTTTCCTGGATCCTTGATGACATTAATAGATCCTTCCTTTCATGGTCGCTAGCTGCCTTGCTGTCTTCAAGATCTGAAATTCTATCTTCAGCTTCATTCAAGCAGTTTTGCAAGCTTTCAGTGGAAGTTTTCATTTCCTGGCAATCTCTTTGAGTCTATTTCATGCATTTTAATTCATTCCTAAATTGCTCATGTAACATTTCCATTTGTTTCCTATGTTCTTCTATTCTTTTATCTGTTTCTTCTCTATATGTGCAGAGCATTTCTTCTATTATTATTTTCACTTCTTTTTTTGCCTGAGGGATTATTTCTGCTTTAATCTCTTCTATGGCCTGATGGAGTTGTTTCTTTACTTCAGATGCAATCATTTCAGAAATTGCAGGTATGTGGTTTCCTAGTTCTCCTATATCATTGTTTCCTGGACTTGTTCTGGGTGGGGTTGAGCTCTGAGATTGCATTTTGCTCCTCTATCTTATCATTTTGGATGTCAGATGAAAAGTATTATCTTACAAACTAGCCAGGCACCTCACAGAGAACTCTAGTGACCCTAGTTTACCTGGATATCAAACTTATCCCCAGATGGTAGCAGACTGTGAATCACCAGGCCCAGGAACCCCAGACAATTGCTGGGGTGCTAGGCTCAGAGCAAACCTGCGATGGTGGGGGAATGTTGTCTTGCTGGGCAGACACCGGCACAGGCCTTAACCAGCAAGAGGTCTGCAGGGAAGGCTGCTCCTGTGGCACCGCCAAGCTGGGCTCCTTCTCTTTGGGAAAGTCTTGCGAGCACGGCTTGGGAGTTTCTTGTAGTAGCATATTAGTGAGTCTTGAATTTCAGTTTTTCTGCGCATTTTGTTTTTGTTTTTGTTATTTGGTATAGGAATTGAACTCAGAAGCTTGTGCTTGCCGGGCCGGCACTGTGTCACTGAGCTATATCTCTGGCCCCTTTGATTTTTAGGCTATTAAACAGCCTGTATCTTTTAACTGAAGAGTTGAACGTGGAGAGACCTATATTTACATTTAAAGTTATTCATGAAAGGTATGTGCTTGTCATTTTAAAAACTTTCTTCTAGTTGCTTTGAATGTTATTTTGTTCAGTTCTTCCTCGCTTACTCATTCTTGTGTCTCATGGTTTACTGTATCGACAGTGTTTGATTCTTTTCTATTCCTTGTTTGTGTAGCAACTCCTCTAGTGGGGTGTATGCTTTTATATACTGTCATGATGGTAGCCTTTTTTCCACTTGTGGATGTGACTTCCTAAAGTATCCATTGTAAGTTTGGCCTGGTGGTCTGAATTCCTTTTAGTTTTTGCTTATCTTGGAAGGTATTTAATTTCCCTTTGACTCTAAAGAATAGTCTCGTAGGATGTAGTAATCTTGGTTGTCAGTTATTTTCTTTCAGGACTTGAAATGCCTCATTCCATGCTCTAGTTTGTATGGTTTCTGCTGCAAAAACTGCTAGTATCCTAGTGGGCTGCCTTTCATGTGACTTGGTGATTTTCTCTTGCAGATTTAAAAATGCCTCCTTTGTTCTGTATTTTCATTGTGAGAGTCTTTTCTGGTCATGTCTATTAAAGTCCTAGAGACCTCCTGTCCCTAAATGTTCATTATCTTTCCCAGGATTTTTTTTCTGTTGTTGTTTCATTGAGTAGTTTTTTGATGCTCTTAACCTTTACTTCCTTGTGTTTGGGTGTGCCAGTGATGTAGATGTTTGACCTTCTAATGATGTCCTAAAGATCTTATACACAGCACTCTCTTTGCTCATTCTCACTTTTCTTTATTTTTATCTGAATGTGATATTTCTGGAGACCTCCTGATCGTACATGATCACACAAGGTACAGGGGTGACTAATGCAGAGGGCCTCCATAAGAGTGGATGCAGGAAAAATTAGGCGATTGCTGTCTGATGCTACTGTGGGTGTACTCACCCAGAGGAAGGAGCCCCGCCCTCTCCAGATACTATGGGTGCCTCTGGATGGCGCTGTGCCTGGGACCACCTCCACCGATCCTTTCCATTGCAGTGCCCCCCAAGGGTCAGTAGGAGTGGGTCACAGCTGAACCAGGCAAAAGTCCTCACCTGAGGTGTTTCAGGAGAGAGTGAGAGTGGAATGAGTCTGGTGTCACCTGAAGTTTCTTCAGGACCTTTAGTCTGTGTCTTGGAGGCAGTTGTACAGCTGGGCCTCCTTGATATAAGTGAGCAGTAGAAATAGCCTTTTTCCTGGCTCTTAGTGACAGATTCCTGTGCACATTGCTGGGGAGGGGTGGCAGGAGCTGCACTGTGCAGTTGCCCTTAGACCTGGCACCCACGTGAACCCCCACAGGGCTGTTCACATCCAACCTCAGAGGGCAGGCTCTCCAGTCCCCAGTTCTTGTGGACATCACCCTGCTTCCCTTCCACATCTCAGCACCCATTCCCTGCTGTGTAGCCCTCAGTGCGTTTGTGTTGGGGTCAACTCACCTGAGCCATGACTGGCCTGTGGGGCAGCTATTGCTGAGCCAGAGTAGTGGAATGTCTACAAGGTTCCAGAATAGGGGGCGTGCAGATTTCTGACTACAAGGCAGCCCAAATTCAGACAATTTTTCTTCCCTCTCAAGGTGCTCCAGGCTACAGCATGCTAGGTACTTGGTAGGACAAGGAGTGAATTCATTTTCCAAATCCAGATTATTATGCAGGTTTGGGGCTTTTAAAATATATTTAGGCTGTAAGCCTCCAGAGGCTATGAAACTGTCCAATTGTCAGCATATAAGCTGGTGGGGTGCACTGGGACTTTTTCAGGGCAGCTGACAGAATATTTTACTTCTCTTGTTTTGCTGATCTTCCAGGTTTTTAGATTTTTAAGGTTTCAGTGTCTCTACTGTTACCCTGTAGCCACTCATCTTAATATGCAACTGTACACCTGTTGCTTCGGTTCTTTGTGGAGAGCAGGTGGGCATTGGGTGGCTCTGTTCAGTCTTTCAGCCATCTTGGCTTTCTCTCACATGCATTTGTCTTATAGTTTTGACATATAATTAATGTCATGGTGAAGGTCTTTATTGGTCCTCCCTATTTTGGGGTTCTACAAACCTCTTATGGATGATGTCTATCTCTTCTCCAAGATTCATTTAATGTTGTCCCGAAGAATGCAGTCTGGTTTTTCTCTTTCTTTCCTTTTCCAGTTTGCTTGCCTGCCTAGTTCCCTCCCTACTCTCCTGCCAGCTGGATAGTTCGAAGGCCTGTCTTCAGGTTCTGATATTCCTTTTTCCACTTGACCCATGCTTTTTCTGGGGGGGGGGAGTGGGTACTGAGAATCGAACACAGGACCTTGCACTTGCCAACCAGGCACTTATTCCACTGAGCTATATTCCCAGCCCCAACCTGTTCTGATTTTGAGGCTTTTAGCTACATTTTTTTTTTTTTTACTTAGCTCTTTATTTCCAAGATTCTGTTTATTTATTTCCCCAAATCTCTCTTTGCTGAATTTCTGATCCATATAGTCTCCCTCATTTTATTAAACCATTTATCTGTATTCCCTTGGATCTCACTCAGCCTTTTACTTAGTCATTTAAATATTTTATCAGGCACTTCATCCACTTTGGTTTCTTTGGACTCTGTTGCTAAAGAGTTAGTACATTCCTCGCAGGCACCCTAGTACTTTTTTTCTTGTTTCTTATGTGCCTACATTGAGATGTGCCTGTCCAGTAGGCTGGATATCTCTACCACTTTTGCATGGTGGCCCTTTGAGTAAGCGGCTTTCTCCTGAAGATGTATATTGGAATGATGGTTTGTTAGGCAATGATAGCTTTAACTCCAGCCAGGCAGCATAGTGCAGTCTCCCTCCAAACACTGTGGCTGTGACTCCTGACTTTGGCTGCGTCAGAGCTGGGGAGAACAGCTGTCTCTGTGAGCCTCGCACTCAGGCTCTTGTCGTTGGACTGTGATGGGTGTGATGTGCGTGATGCTGGCTCGCTTGCAGCAGGAGTGGTGGCCCTATGGGCAATGGTGCTTCCTGCAAACACTGCTGATGCCAGCTCTGCTCCTAGCAAGGTCCCTGGCACTGGCAGCACCGGCAGTGGTGAAGGGCAGAAGCATTTGCCCTCCGCCCAGTCAGTGGTACAGGCCCACGGAAGAAGAGCTGCATGGGGAGTGACGGTGGCAGGAACTGCAGGAGCCACCTGTGGTGCTCTCAGGAATGGCGCGTCCCCTGTGGTGCCTGTACCCAGACCTGCCCTCAGTGCCTGGTCAGACAAGGCAGGACCACACAGTGGGACCGCAGCAGGAGGCACGGTGCTCTGGTCTATGGTGCTGGTGGTGGCACCCATCCAGGGACGGGACCTTGGCCAGAGCAGGGCAGTGTCGCACTTGGCCCTCCTCTTGCGCGTGACCAGGCACCAGACAACAGCTGGAGTCATAGCTCAAGCCTCCTCCGCACATCCCTGCGGGCCGGGCGGCAGCAGGAACTTGTGTTCCCACCTCTCCGTGAACAGGTATCGGGGTGCGGGGCGGCGCGGGGGTGCGGTGGGAGCCCAGGGCCACCTTCAGCCCTAGCACTTGCAGGAGGCCCACACGCCACGCCCCTGGTCCCGAGCGCAGGCGCCTGCTGCCCTGATCCTGGAGTGCGCGCTTTCTGTTCCCCTCTATCACGGCCCTTCTCCCCTGCACTGCAGGTCCCTGAGTGGGACAGGGTTGGATTTGCTGGGCCAAATTGCACTTGTGGGGCAGGTAATTTGAGCCAGTGCGGCAAAATGGCTGTGTGCTCTGAGATAGAAATATACAGGGGGCTTCTGAGCCCAAGAGCAGTTCAAATTCAGACCATGGTTCCCTGCTCTGTTCCTGGCCACAGCGCCCTTGGAAGTCACTGGGGGATGCTGGGAGCCCCTGTCCAGAGCAAGACTAGCGGGGCAGATGTCTCGGTGCTCCGAAGGCTGTAAACCTGCGAAGACCAGGCACCTTTGAGGCAGACAGGATTGCCAGCATCCACGCTCAGAGTGGACTGGGATCTTCACCATGACCCCTGCAAAGGGGTATCTGCCCTTCCCTGGCACTGGACCCAGGGTGGCAGATGCCAAGGTGTTTTGTTCCCTACTGGCTGCTACTATGGATATTTTAACATGTTTCATTAAGTTCATAAGTGGAACCAGCTGCACAAAGTCTCTTAAATTCTAGGCAAATTTCATCAGATTTATGGGTTGAACCTAAAGCTTCACCAAAGAACTACCTCCTCTGCCTGCAACTTTAATACAGTGACTGTAACTTCTTAAAATCCGAAGTACTGAAATATTGTGTGGCTTGTCTGTAAGTATAAATGACCTAAAGAGCAAAAGAATATATAATGGAACACAGGGACATTTCTGCACAGGGAGGGGACGTGAAAAGATGGGTTATTACACGTCCTCATGCTCCACAATAAATGTAATCATTATATACTGCAAATATGTACCTGTAAATCTAATTTATCTCTCTGAAGTCTTTTTGGGATGGAGATTGCCTTTGACATACATTTCTTGGTACCTCTAGAGAGTGGGCTGAGCCTTTTTCTGAAGCTTGGGATTTTTACCAATGGATCATATTTCTTATATAATCACGTACTTATTTCATAATCTCTTTTTAAAAAGCCACTTAGAAGTTTTCTGCGATAAAGTGATACTGGCAGTGAGATTATATATAAGAAACACAAGGCCAGTGCCTGGTGGGTATCAGATAACAATTATTTAAGAGCCCATCACTTTCCCCAAATGAGAGAAGGGGGCATTTTACTTCAGAAATAAATCTCTAACAGCACCTTTGCTGGGCTTTTAACCTTTGAATAGAGGAAGATCATTACCAGTCCTGGCCCCAGGAGTATCATTTCGTGACCAGATGAGGCATCTTCCTGGGGTCCCAGTTATGGAATGTATCTGACTTGCAGTTTTAATTTGCATGTCTATTGAGTCTTAAACTGGCCAAGAAAATCAGAGGATGGAATGAGTTAAAGTCTGGATTAGATGTTAAGGATAAAGAAGGTTGATTTTTGTAAGGAGGTCATCTCTCACCATTCCTTCATTCCCTACCCAGGGCTGCAGTAGACCCATACAGTGCCTCTCTATCTGTCCCCTTCGGTGATGTGTCCTTAAGTCTCACTTAGCAAGCACAAGATGTTCCTCACGCAGTTAGAGAAACACACCCCTTCCTCGTTAGCCTGTGCACTGGTGGGCGGGTCTTCAGCTGCTGTCCAAGCTCCGCCCCTTCTGGGCCCTCAGCCCCAGCATCTGTAGACAGCCGTCCTGGCTGAAACCTCATCCTCAATTTTTCTAAGAGAAGCCACGTTCAAAGTAAGTGTAGCTGTGAAAAAAATACAGTGTTAGATACAAGCGCTTGAAAAGCCCACGCTTGTCATCTAAGTCACACGTAACGTCATTAGTAATAGCAGCGACATATCTGTTTTCCTTAAAAACTCCAAGACAAACTCAGAGTGTGTTTGTAAAAATGAATTTATTAAAATGCTCATAATTACAAAAGACAAATGCATAGAAATTAACAAACATTAATTACAAATTTTACATCTTAGGCCACAGTGTATGAAAAGCACAATGAATATTTCAGTTCTGCCTGTATGTCTACTTTTCAAACAGGTTATATAATATGAACATAGTACAATAAGAAAACAGTACAAGATGTGTTTCACCAACAGATCACTCTCTGCCCCCTACTGTGAATTAATGTTCCGTGAAATTCAAGATACAGGTGCAATAAGGAGTCTGCTGTGACATTTTACAAGATTGCCTAGTTTAGTTTTACAACAAAAATGATGGCTTTTCCATTGTTAATGAAATATTTAGAACATCTGAGGGATGCTGAAAGAAAATAAACCCCTGAGTATTTGGTCTAAAATCTACTAAAATTCATAGGCATTCCAAAAGGGCACAGAGCTCAAATTCCTCTAGTGGTTCACACTGGACAGGGTGAGGGCCAGAGCTCCCTTCACAGGGCCACTGCCATGCCCCAGGGATTCTGGGGGTGGGCAGCTCCCTCCACCCCTCTGCACAGATGCAGCCCCCCAGTCTGTAGGCACAGCTCCCCATACTGCCCCACCCCCTACATCGCGCTTACATGAACACTGCTGACGCATGGGGGGGCAGTCCTCTGGGTCTCCATGGCAACTTAGCTCTTTGGGGCAAGTTGGCCATGTTAGGTGTCACCTTTGCTGCCTAACGAAATGCAGAGGAGTTTTTTCTGCTCCTGTCCACAGCAGCACATCTTAATTATGAAGAGGGATCTCAGCTGGGGCTAAGAACACATAGACGTACGTGTTTTTTGAAAATCTATCCTACATACAGAGAGATAAAGTACAAACACTTCCTTTTCTATGATGACACAGAGTGAGAAACACCAGGAGATAGTCACATACTTCAGAGAGGAGCAGAGGTAATAAGAGAAAACGTGACCCACACCTCCAGGAGCTGTCTCCCGGAGGGTGAGCAAGTATGAGTGGCACCCCCTCTAGGACATGTGGAAACAAGAACACATTTCCTTCTGGTGCAAGATGCTCATCTTTCCGTCCCAGGCTGGCAGGCCTCATGCGGCCTGTCCTGAGCACTCTGACCATTCTGTTAAAGCGTACATTATCCAGAAAGGTAGTGAAATGTTGTCCCTGCTGCACTGGGACAGTTCAAAAGCCCAGAATACTGCTTTGATGAATTATATACATCATGCATATAGTATGTACACACTTTCTTAAAAAAACTGAAAACACTCATGGCAGGTACTTACAGTTGTGATCTGGAGTTAAGCCACTGTATTAGTATACAAGCCTTTAGGGGCTGGGCACTGAACTGCGTCTCACTCTGCTGCTGGCGTTCGCCTAGACTGGCTCCTGGGGCACCTGAGAATTTAACAGCATTCCAGAGGGGGGAGGGCCCAGGCACAAAGTTGAGGCGAGCCTCTTCCTCCTCCACCCAGCATGGCTGTGGAGAGGCGCAGGCCCTGTTAACTGACAGTTAAAAGACAGGACAGCTCAGCAAGCTGCTAGGTGAGTAAACTGAGGGCAAGGTATGCACAGTGGTGCAGGAGGTCAGCAGGATGTGACCCCAGATGACATTAGGGTTTGTGACCCAGTCATTCTACTGTTACCCTTAGCTACCCGGTGAGCCCAAGAAGAGGCTGGACATTCAAATCCAGTCCAGTCTTCTTCCGTGATGCGCAATATTCTGGTCTCTAGTGCAGGCATATCACTGCCAAGTAACCGGGCTCAGAGAGAGAGGAGGGAAGCTGAGAGGAAGCCACATTCCCACTACGGTAGGTGCTTTGGTGTATCTATCACTTTGGCATACAGCAGTAAAGCCTGCAGGATTCCTCGCACACGTGGGGCATGGAGCGTGTTCCACAGTCAGGGCATCTGCTGTCTCCCTGACTATGCACAGGACCCTCATGCCACAAGGGCTGCTGCATGAGCCACTCACTAAGGCGCTTGGTGATCTGTAATGAAGCACCTCTTGTACTTACTGAGTAAACATCTATTGGT
Source organism: Dinomys branickii (assembly GCA_004027595.1). Lineage (NCBI taxonomy): Eukaryota > Metazoa > Chordata > Mammalia > Rodentia > Dinomyidae > Dinomys > Dinomys branickii. The sequence continues at coordinate 41,546 of PVLD010000706.1, forward strand.
GGGAAACTGAGGGTCTTATCTTTTCTAGATCATTCTGTTGATAAAAAATGTCATTTCCATCCATTATTTTTTTTTCTGCAGAAACTACAGATCTTTAGAGGAGGTAAATTAATTATCCAGATCAATGTGAGTTGCAGTTCTGTAACTTTCCTTACTTTCTCATTCCCTTGAGGTCTACAAGGCAGTCAACACTGATCAGGCACAGAACATTCTAGGAATGCTCCTAGAATATTAACAGGCGTCATTGTGGATTAGCACAAACATGCTTCAAGAGCTTGCTCTCCGCATTCCAACCCATTCCGGGTGCTTCTCTGAGGTGGAAAGACAGGCTGGAATGAAGATTGAAACTATTTCTTATTAAATTAGGGCTTCCTTTGTCTGCAGATCTGATAATATACCTAAATATTGTGAATTCTTGAATCTATTGCCACTTAATATAAGAGGACTCAAACTGAATTCTGTGTTGGCTATTTTCTAATCACCATGAGAAGGGAGCACGTCTAGTCTTTAGTGATCAGACTGTAAGGAACAGTCAATTCTGGAACAGACTTGGTGAGGTGAAGAAAGGAAATGTTACCCAAAAACAAGGGGGGTCACATTTGAGAACAGAAAGGGACAGAGGTAATCAAAAAGAAAGACTCGCTCTGCTTTGGAAGTGGTGGCTTTTGGGCACAGCATAGAAAGACTTTTTCTGTTACCAGAATTCCAAAATCAAAAAAAGTGACATCATGCTTCCCAGGTGAGAAGTTTTGCGCCCTTCTGACCTACTTTCTATTCCACCACTCTTGCATCACTGGCTGAAACTGAAAAATGCATGAAAATGACAACAGCGAAGAGTTGTATTTGCCAGAGTGATTTAACTGAAACATTCTCATTAGCAATTCATAACATATTTTGACAGAACTAAATTCTTTAAAGCATTTCTGAGAGCATAAAGCTCTCATTCCGACTTCGGTCGGAAGTTGTTATCTACCACTTCTGCCATCTTCTGAATTATAACACCCATGCTCTTCGTCATGTGACTCTCATGAAGCAGCTTCTGGGTTAAGTATTTTTCTCTCTTGATCTTGCTCTTCGTGCTTTTTGAGACATCTGGAATTGCATAGGAAATGAAGAATTTCACAGAGTAGATGATGTGCTGCAGAGAGAGGAGGGAAGGCATGAGACACTTCGCAGGGGAATCCGGAGTCTCTGCCTTGCGGCTAGTCATGCGGGCAGGCAGGGTGCCAGATAAGGCGGGGACACCCTGCTTCCGGCCAGTCTCTAACAACTCAGTGTGGGGACAGCATTGTTCTACTTTTTTTCTATGCTCTGTTACTATAGAATTTAAACACTATTCCACTGGTAGAGAAGAACATGTAAGTGTGTGTATACACACAAAGCCATGTGTTAGTTCAATCCTCCCTGAAATCAAGAAACGAGGACACAGTGCCACAGACAGTGCTTTGGTGTTTTGTGTTCTTTTTCTAATTGCTGCTCCTTCCCCCAAAGGTAAACATTATCCCATCTGTACAACTATGTATCATTTTTGTTTTTTTTTAATAATAATGTATATATCTTTAAATAATATATTTAGGATAGCCTCATTTGAGCATTGTAATAGTACAGTACTACATACAGTATTTTCAAAATGGCTTTTTTTCCCATTCAAAACTAGTTTCCTTTTGAGCAGTTTCTTTTCCTTTCACAGGATCTACTGTACCTTTCAGATTTTATTTACTCTTTCAGGGCCTTACACTAGGGAGACAATAGTATGTTTACGTGGGGTCTGATTTATTTCACTTATGTGTATGGAAAGAGTAACTGGGATGAGGGAAAGGAGAGAAAAACATATAAATATACACAAGATAGCTGAGATAATTGTGCTATTTCTATTCATTTATTGAAAGGAACAGTTAATGGTTCATATTTTGACCAATTTTGCATGCCTGTATCTGGTAATGTGAACAACTACTTCGAAGATAACAGTATGCAATATAACAAGCATGGTTAATTTCCTATCATCTTGTTTTATAATTCTTTATCACTTAATGTTTTTCTTATTCTCTTTAAAATAAAAAAAAAACTAGTTTCCAAGATTCCTCAGTGTTCTACTGTTCATTATCAGTCCACTTGCTTTTGCTGCTGTGTAACATTCGTGTGAAGACACCGTGATTTTTTTGTTCCCTCACCGATGGACACTGGCCTAGGTTCCAGGCTTTGCAATAGGCTCTAAGCCACTGCGACTATGCGACTATGTGTGTACAAATCCTGCAACAGTAACTGTAGGTCTGAGAGTAGGAACCCTCAGTCACGTGATTCTGACTGTACAGGACAATCCTGAGGCGCTCTCTAAAGCAGTTACCACGTCTGACACTCCCACCAGCCGTGGGTAAGCTCTACACCTTGCTGACATGTGCATCATTGGACTTTTTTTTTTTGTAAACCTATTTAATGATTATGAGATGGACTTTGGCTATGCTCTTACTTTCTATTTCCTTGACTAATGAGTTAAGTATCTTTTTATTCATTTATTTACTACCCCAAATCCCTTCCCTAGCCAACGGACAAAGACAGAATATTGTAAACATACTTAAAAACAAATTATGCATCCTACTTAAAAAGTGCTTAGAGTTAGGCGTGGTGGTGAACACCTGTAATCCCAGCACTCAGGAGGCTGAGGCAGGAGGATTGTTGTGAGTTTGAGGCCAGCCTTGGCTACAAAGTGAGCTCAAGACCAGCCTGAATTGCATAGGGAGACCCTGTCTCAAAAAAAACCCCCAAAAAACAAAAAAACCCAAAGTGATTAGCGCTATGGAAAAACAAAACAGCAGTAAAGGAAAAACTGTACTTTAGAATTTTTATACACAGATTTTTAGTGGACTTTATAGGGGATAGTGTGGCTATGTCTAAACACTTTTCTGCTGGCTTGTACCACTAGTGGTGTGTGCGTGGCCGGTACCACCCAACGGACTATCCCACATCGCCTGATGGGACAGTCACACAGTTATCTCCAGCAGTTCAGGGCTGCCCAAAATGAGGAACACATTATGGCCCCATGGTGAAGGTGTGAAGGAGGTGAGGGGGTGAGCCGTGCAGGTACCAGGAGGAGAGTCCAGCCGTGGGGAACCTGTGGCACGATGTTAGTGTTTTTGTTTTAAGACAAAAGATGTCAATGCAGAGCTGTTTTTTTCTAAATAAAACTTCAGTATTCAGGTTTAACTGCGGCATTGGCACTCTGTATTAAGTAAGTGCATTTTGGGTTGCTGCTTCGCACTCAGTCTCTAAAAGGCTTGCCATCATTGTGCCAGGCAAAGAGCATAACCAGTGCGCAGAGGGCAGGAGTCCCCAGCGCATATTCCAGGAATGGTGAGGGTGGGGTGGGGTGAAGGGGGCAGAAGTGACGATGGAGAAGCTCAGGGCATGGCTGGGTGGTACGCGGCCTTGGACTCCACGGAAGGACTTCATCTTTCCAGGAGAAGATGAGGGACCCGACCTAACGCAGGCAGAAAACGCCCGCGGCCCTAACCTGGTGTACTGTGGTTTGGAACACGTCCTCCAGGGCCCATGTGCTGAAGGCGTGGACCTTGGGGAAGTTTGGGGCAGTGCTGCTACTGGGCAGTGGTGGAACCTTTAGCAGGCAGGGCCTAGTGCAGGAGAGTTAGTTCCCTGGGGGGCTATTGAGACCCCATGCTCTCTTCTCTCTGGCGCTCTGCTTCCTCCATAACATGCTCAGATCATAACTTAATGCCTTGCCACAGGCCCAGAGGTATTACCACGAGCAACCATGGACTGAAAGAGCTGAAACCATCAGCTAATATTCTGTTACAGTAACACAAAGCTAACATGGTACAAGCCGCAGAGTTTGTAAGAAACGAGCGGAGATCTATTTCCAAGGGAAAGCAGTCAGGTTTAGATGTGGGGTAAGGAGAAGACAGGCACACTCTGCACCTCTCCACTGTTGCTTCTCCCCTCCTTACTCCACTCCAGCCGCACATTCCTGGACTCCCACCTGGGGCCTTCCATCCTCTGGGCCGCGCACTGGTGGTGCCCTGCGGTGCCCTTTGCCAAGTGTGTCTTTCCCATTTATACCTGGATGGCTCCCTCCCTCACCTCCTTAACATGTTCATGTCGGACTGCTGCCGTGGGCAGCTCTAAACGGCTGGGAGACTGAGGTGAATATAACAGAACACAGGATTTTGAGGCAGTAAGATTTGCAGTTCCTGCGGGATATCCACGCAGAAAGATCAGAGAGACAGCTGGATTCGTGGGTTGAGTGCAGGAAAGTTTTTGAAGACATCAATTTTAAAAGCCCATTTGTTAATTTAAAACTAAGACTTCAAGAGACAAAGGAGTAGAAAAGCTTAAAGAAATATTTTTACTTAAATATGTATAATATTTATGTGGTACCATGTGATGTTTTGATATGTGCCTATCTTATAATATGCAAATAGAATAAGCGTATCTCTTCCTCTGTCATTTCTTTGTGGCAAAAACATTCAAGATCCACCCTTTCAGGTTTTTAAAAAAATATACAGTGAGAATAACTCCAACAGAATGCAAAAACTTAACTTGTCCCACCCAACTGTGACTGAGGGCCCACTCACTGATGTTCCTTCATCCCTCCTTTGCCCCAAACTTCCCCAACTCTGGGCCCCTGGAAGGTGGCAAAGAGCTGGAGTAGGGGGCAGAGCTAGGAGGGGCTCGATGGCTGTAATTCTACTCCACTTAGTTTTAGAAGAGCTCGTTGCCAGCATCAGTGAGAAGGTGTGTGCTGATGAGGGCTTCTGTCCGAGCAAAGGGGTCACAGTGGCAGAAGGGTGATGGTGCCCAAAGGAACCCTTCTGACCGACAGTCCAGGGAATACGGATGTTGGAGCTACAGTCGTCTGTGCCAGTGGACAAGCGGCTGACAGTGGAGGGTGCCTGGAATCCAGTGAGGTACTGGGCCCTGGCCAGCTCTCTTTGGGATCACAGGTAGGAGTGTGTACTGGTTCTGATGGCTTAGTTGCCTGACGGCCTCTTCGATGTACTTCAGACCACTCTCTTCCCACGCGGCCTCTGTGTAAAAGTGGGTGGGGCCACTTGCCCCATCCCAGTGCCCAGGAATGGGCTTAGGGTCAAAAGCTGCTATCTTCCAAGTCTTCACATACATGACGTAAGATCATACAGGTCATGATTTCCCCTTAGAGATTCTTTCACAGGGTTCTATTTGGAATTCCCATGGGGGAGGCATGACCTCAGCATTGTGTCCCTGTAATCTTGACTCTGGCATTCACGGAGACCCAGTAATGAGCCTCCATGATATCCCTACCATCATCTTTGTCTGCTCCCACACCAGAGTCATATGGACCGTGGGGCCCAGGTCCACCAAAGGGGTGCGCATCTGTCCCCACGACAGTGCACTCCTGCTCTGCTCTGAAGCAAGGCACGGGCTGCACACCATGTCCATTATTAATTTTCAGGCATGCCTTAAATCAGCCTCTGCAGGCTTCTGGTCATACTTGAAAACTTTGCAGAATACCAGACTATGGGTGTCTTTGCAGAAGGGGTCCCAGATCACAGCAATGGGGACAAGTTCACGTCACTGTTGGAGCCTGCAGACTCCAACAGAATTCTAGTCAGGCCATTCCTCTGCACTCAGGCTCACAGTCCAGTGCAGGTCTTGCAGTGCAGTCCTTTTCCAGTACTGCCTATGCAGATACACATGGCTTAGGGTCTGTCGTCCTGAGGCAGGAGCATGTATGCCTGCCTGATGCCTTGTTCAGGTGGGGACTTGCTGAGGCGGCTGTGGAGGGAGATATTCCAGATGGTGAGCAGGTGGCCAGGCAGGCTGCAAGGGCAAGCTGAGGAGAGCTGAGGTCAGCGTGCTGCTCAGCCATTTTTCTCTTCTCTATTCTTCACATTCTTTTGCTCTTCTTAAATGGGGTTATTTGTGAGGTCAGTTTATTTTTTGCTACTGAGTTGAGTCCTTCCTATAGTCTAGTGATCAGCACCTTACCAGCTGTTGTACTGGTCAGCTTTGTTTGATACCCAAGACCTAAAGGAGGGCAGCATTCCTGCAGACCTCAGTTTCAGAGGGTTCAGTCCATGGCCAGCTGTCTCCAAGGGAGAAGCATCATGGCAGAGCAAAGCTGCCAATCTCATGGCAACCAAGAAGCAGAGCAAAGAGCCAGGAAGACAGGGAGCAGAGACCAGATAAATGTCCCAAGGTCACAACCCTAGAGCCCACCCAGACGCACCAAAAAACATGCTTTCCTAATCTAAGTACCTCTGACGTGGGTCAAATTAACTATCACAGAGGGAGACTTTGCAAGTGTTTTTCCCCTTTTCTGCAAGCTGTCTCTTCACTCTATTATTCCCTTTGCTGAGCAGAAGGTAATTCCATTTGTCTATTTTTGCTTTTATTGCCCATGCTTTAAAAAAGTGGTCTTATGCAAAGCATCCTTGCCCATTTCAATGTCCTGAAACATTTCCCCAGTGTTTTTTCTTAGTAATTTCTCAGTCTCCGATCTTACGTGTAAGTCTTTAGTCCATTTTTAGTTGACTTTGTAAATGGATAGTTAGGGGTCTTCTTTCATTCTACATGTGGACACCTACTCTCCCAGGCACCGTTTACTGAAGAAACTGTCTTTGTTTTTAGCAATTCTGTTAAAGATCAGTTGGTTGCACAGGTGTAGTTTACTGCAAGTTCTTTCTTCTTGTTCCATCAGTCTGTATTTATACCAACACCATGCTATTTTAATTACTATAGTTTTGTAGTGTATTTTGAAGTCAGATAATATAATGCTGTTTGTTTTCCTTTTTGCTTAAGATTGCTTAGGTCATTTTTGTGGCTTCATAGGGCTATTAGGATCGTCTTTTCTAGTTTTGTGAAGCACGTCATTGGTATTCTGATAAGAACTGTACTGACTCTCTAGATCACATTAGGTAGTGCAGACCTTTAACAACATTGAGTCTAATTCATGAACACAGCAAGGATGTCTTTCCATTTCTTTCTGTGCATCCCTGGGACTAATCCCAGTTGATCATGGTAAATGATCTTTCAAATGTGCTATTTGAGTAATTTGTTAGCACTTGGTTGAAAATTTCTTCATCTATGTTAATCATGAACTTCACCCTGCAGCTTTTTTTGGTTGAATCCTTGTCTGCTTTGGCAGCAGGGTAAATGCTGACCTCATAAAGTGACTTTAGAAGATTTTCCTCTACTTAACTTTTTGGAATAATTTAAGAATTGTTGTTAATTCCTTAAATATCTGGGAGACTTTAGCTGTGAAGCCACTGGGTCCTGGGCTTTTCTTTGATGGGAGAATTTCCATTACTGATTCAACCTAGTTACTTATTACTGTGTTCAGGTTTTCTATTTCTTCACAATTCAACTTTAGTAAAGTGCAGGTATTCTAAAATTTGTGCATTTCTTCTCTGTCATCATAGTTTGTTTTATTTATACAAATACAGGTCCAAGATCACATTATCTGCAGAAAATGACAATCTGCCTTCCTTCTTTTCAATTTGGGTGTTCCTTCTCTCTCTTGTCTGACTGCTCTGGCTAGGATTTCTAGTCCTATGTTGAATAAAAGTATTAAAGGTATTGCAACTATCTTTTCCTTAGTTATTTTAAGTTAAGGGTTTGCCACTATCTTTTCAAAACCAGTTCATTTCATTCTTTTGTACTGTCATTCTAATCTCAATTTTGTTTAGGTGCACTCCGATCGTTACGTCTTTCTACTAATCCTAGGTTTGCTTTGTTTTCATTTTTCTAGTTCTTTGAAATGTAACAATAAGTTGAGATTTTTCTGCATCTTTTTCAAATGCTGAGGATCAAGCATAAAGAGCTTTACGGCATGCTAGGCAAGCTCTCTACCACTGACCTACATCTCAAGCTTTTGATACAGGTGCTTACTGCTACAAACTCAGCCTGCCGCATTGTTTCTGTTGCATCTGATTGGCTTAGATTTTCTTAATTTCTGCATTGTTCCATTGGTTGTTCAATTTCCATGTATCTGTACATTCGGGAAAGTTTTTAAACAAATTTTTGGTGAAACTTGTTTTGTGGTCTACCATCTGATCTATCCTGGAGAATGGTCCATGTACTTTTTTAGAATAAAGGAATTCTGCAGCTGAAGAATGGAATGTTCTTTAAGTGTCTGTTAGGTTCATTTGGTTTCAGACACAATTCTGTATTTCTATGGATTTTCTTTCTGAATGATCTGTCCAGTCCTGAAAGGAGGGCGTTAAAATCCACTACTGTTCTTGTACTGGAGCCTATTTCTGCCTTTAAGATAGGGGTCCCTTAATTCTTTCCACTAGTCTAGTCCCAAACCAAATCACTTCACCCCACAAGGTCAATGTTAAACGTAACCACTAAGTTTGATTCTCATCCAATTTGGCTTACAACCAGAACTGTGGAAGAGGTTTGTGGACCAAAGCGCCACTGTATTTCGGTGCTTCAATACTGGGTGCATATATATATACTAGTGTTATTTCTTTTTGCTGAGCTGATCTCATTATTCATGTATAATGAATTTCCTTGTCTCTTTCTACTGCTTTTAAAAGCTGTTTCCCCAGGAAAAGACCAGCAATCAACTGTGTGCAGCATTGTTGGTAGGTTAGGTAACCTGATTGACAGGAGTAATTGTAGGAAGGGAGTGACACAATGGCTACGGGGCCTGTGGCAAAGGCATTTCCAGTGAAGCTGGGGTAGGAAGGCACAACCAGAATGGGCATGGAAAGAACGAGGAACAGGAAGAAGCACAACAGTAAGCACTGACCACTCTTTCAAAGGCACTGGCCAGAGGAAGAAGAGAAATAGAGAAGAAGTGGTGAAAGCAATAGGATGAAGACAAGGAGGTTTGATGGTAATGATGATGGAGAAGAGTAGGGGGTGGAGGAAAGAGGCTTGTTTTGCTTTGTTTTGTTCTGAGACAAGCTCTCACTCTGTAGTTCAGGCTGGCCTTGAAGTCACTACGTAGCCCAGGCAGGCATCAAACTTTGTGGCGATCCTCCTGCCTCAGCCTCCCAAATGCTGGGATTATAGGCATGTACCACAATGCCTGGCTAAAAGAGGTATTTTTTCTGTCATCTATTTCTAAAGGCAAGATTTACAGATAAGTGGGTTTTTTGCTATGTCACCTTCCATTTCCAGGTTAAAGTCAACATTGGGAGATGCTATCCTTTAAAAATACATTGGTCAATTTACTCTACACTTTCTAACATGTTCTTTGCATCTATGAAGTGAGCGAGATTGGCCTTAATTTTTCTTCCTCTCTTTATGCTTATTCGATTTTAGACCTAGGTTTGCTTCATCAAATGAGATGGAGAGGTGTTATGGTTTATAAACTGTGTCAACTTGGGGAGTCTAGAGGTTTAGCTGAGTGACTCAGCAGGAAGCCAAGGTGCTTACTTTGTATATATCCTGAGCCTATGGAAGAGGAGGGCATGGAGACTGTGTGAGAGCTACATGCCCCCTGGGTGGGGGTAGCCTGTTTACAAGGTAAAGGAGAAAAAGAGGCTGCTTGCAGCCATTCCTCCCTTTTGCTCTTGTTTTTGCTGTGATCTGCTGCCATGAATGTTTGCCCTCTGCCATGTGCCACTCTGTCTCTGAGCCAGCCACATATGGACTGAAACCTCCACGAACTGTAAGCCAAATAAACCTTTCCTTCCTAAACTTTGGGCGTTGGGTATTTTGTCTCAGCAATGAGAGAAAAGTAATGAAGACAAGAGGATTTATTTATGTATGTTTTTCACAGTCTTTGAGGGAATTTGCATAAGATTGAAATAATCTGCTCCAAAAGGTCGCACTTTCCTACGAAACCATGAAACCGGGTATGTTCATTATGGAATGATTTTTCAGTTGCTCAAAATTCTGTTGTAATTCTAGGTTTGTAGTACCTTCAAACTAGCACTTTTTAAAAAACAGATATCTGACTATATTTGTTATGGTTTAGATTTAAAATGTCCCACTAAAGTCTCATGTGTTCAGAGGTGAGGCTTTTGATTGGATGATGGGACACTTACTCTCATCCATGTAAGGCGAAGTACAATGGCACAATAAAGCATGGACAGAGGCAGACAGGGGGATGCTGGGTACAGGGGTGCATGCCGTAAACCCAACACTCAGGCAGCTGGGACAGGAGGATCACCATGAGTTTGGAGCCAGCCTGGGCTACATAGTAAGTTCAAGGCCAGCCTGAACTACATAGTGAGACCCTGTTTCAAAAAAAAAAAAAAGAGGGGATGGATCACTTGCAATTGGGAAGGGGCCCTAGAGGACGTGGGCAAGAGGAGATGGGGGTTAGGTAACGTGATCAAGGGGGGAAGACGTGCCATGCACAGGAACCTAATAACCTCAAGGAACACAAACACTGTATGTCATAAACACAATGTTAAGATAAATAATATCAACAAGAATGAAATGAGGGAAGGAGGATTTCAAGGAGGAGGGAGGCAAAAGGGAAGGGGACTAAAAAAGAACCCCACTGTACATGTCCAGATGCCCACCTCCAAGATGACCATAAACCCCTTAAAAACAGAAAACTTAACCTATACACAAAAAAGGGAAAACTCTTTCGCATCAATTCTGAGGCTTTGTAACCTGGTAGTCACTCTAGAAATGCAGTTGGCTAGATCACCTGACAATTTATAGCTATCTTAGTCATTTTTCTGAGCTACTTAATTTTAGGGATGTATAAACTATTGTAAGAAGTTAGTGTATCATAAAAATGCAATAGTTGAAGAACAGTAATGTAAATGAAAATTTCACACCAACGAGAGTTGCGTGGAGGCTGAGGCCGCACCGAGTCACCTAATCCGGCACAGCCCAGCACTCTGCTCAGTGCCTGAGCTGAAAAGGCACTCGGCTAACAGCGTATTGAATGGAACTGAGTCCTTCTTGCACATAACATGCTTTCTAACTTTTAAAACAGGCAACCAAGCCTGGCATGGTGGTGCATTACTGTAACCCCACCACTGTGGAAGGCTGAGGCAGGCATTCAAGCCCTGCATGGGCAATTCAGTGACTTAGCCAGACCCTGTGTCAAAATAAAAGGTCAGGAATGTAGCTCAGTATGAAAACCCTGGGGTCTAATCCCTAGTACCACAAAAACAGAACAAAGCAAAGAAACCAACAAACAAAAATCCCAATTTGCCCCATCTGATTAATACATGTCCTACAATAACTCTTAACATGCAATAAGAAAATACACATTTTAAGTTGAACTGATAACACTCAAAGATAAGATCTACAAATATATGGCCTTAGAACTCTTTCAAAACATACTCTTCCTACCTCCATGACAATGACAAAAGCCAGCTTGGCAGCAACCACATGCCAGTAGTAGATGTTGTGTTTGTATTCTTGTGGGTGTCCAGGCGGATTTCGGAAATCACGATACCTGGGAACAAAACAGATATTAGGAAGCAGTTTTTTGGTCAAATATTATTAAAAAAGAGCTCTGTTTTCAAAAGGAGTCATATTTCATACAATGTTCTTTTAGAGCTCAATTTGGCAATAAAACTCTGCAAACAATGAGCCCAGCAATAATTCATTGGACACAGAATCAGAAAGTGATGGTAATAACGACTCCATCTACGAAAAAGAATCCTTCTTTATAAGAGGAAAAAGAAAGTCAGGGGGCACAGCTTTATCTTTGTTTTCTGCAGAGTATAAAACCATTTAGCCTATTTTCGGGACCGTGTTTATAAATTTATTTATAAAGTGGTATCATGAGCACTGGCTCAGCCATGGGTCCACTGCTCCCTACCGAGGACACGCCCGCTTGTTACCCCTTTTCTACCTAATTCCTTGTTGCGACCTGCCACATTACTACTGTCAGAATAGCGCATCTCAGCTTCCTGCCGAGAAGAGTTTGAGGAGCTTTATGTAAAATAGCAGTAGGTAGATGCAGTGTAGGATTCTCCAGTGGCCCTTCTTCCTCTAACTTAGAAACATTTATTCTGGCCTTATTTCTTCTAGTTTAGGGGTTGTGTCATTGAAAAACTGAGTCAGTGAAGGCTTTGAAGAATTGGACTAAATGAATTTTAAAGTCTCCTTTAGGTAAGTTAAAGGCTAAGGAAAATCTATGATCTATACTCAACAAACTATCAACTGATAATTCAGGTGGTATGTACCCAAGAAAATTTTACCAGCCATTAAAAGCAATGCAGGGAGCTTTGGAATCCTGTGAGAAAATATTGTTAGGTATTTACATCTTTTCCTTTTGTATCTCTTTAGTAAGTAAGGGTGATACTGTCTCTTATCTTTAGGATGTGCTGATGTAACAAATGAGCCCAGGCACCTGAATGATCTCGGGTTTCTAGAACTTTTTGTGGTTCTTCATTTCTAACATGTAAGACTTTCTCCTGGAATAGTCTCTCTGTAACCACTTCAAACTCTCCATCTTGCTATTCTGGTCTGGTTTGAAAACCCTACCCTAATCATCATATACTTTAACACTTTCATTTGTTTATTTATTTTTTGGTACTGGGAATCAAACTCAGGACCTTGCACTTGCCAGGCAGGTGTTTGTGCCGCGGAGCTATATCCCCAGCAATACCTTCATGTAGTTGGACGGAAATGAAAGCTATGGAACATGGTCACTAGTAACTGATCCAATACCAGACAGAATTACATCACAAGAGAAGTCCATCTCAGGTGAGGTGAGCTTCTAAATAGGTGACGCGGAACTTGCCTGCACGTGGTGTGGTTACCAAGCCCCGAGTTTGCCTCTGCCCTGCTTCTGTCTTTAAAGTCTGCGACATTGAAGATGGAGAGCGTGTTGTTGATGTAGCCCTCCATGGTGTAGTCAGCATGTTCTCCATACGGAGGGATGGAGAAGGACCAGTAATACACCAGGCGGGGGATCATGTCTGACGTGAAGGCAATGATCATGGCCTGGGTGGGGAGGAAACAATCGGGCAAGCATCCGGTTAAAGTCATGGCAGTTATAACTACCAAATATGCAAGATTTACCATTTTCATCATGCTGATTTTAATAGAGATTCAGAAATTGTAATTCTTTAAGTATGAAATCTGTATCCTAAAAACCAATGACGGGCATTTTTTAAAAATTAGTGTCTGCTACACAGACTGGTGGGCTTCATTTGAGTGTGCCTTACACATGTAGAACACGCTTTGGTCCTCCCCACTCTGCTATGCCTCCTCCCCTTTCTCCCCAACTTTTTCGTCTCTAATTCCACTTCAAGTCTTTAAAACAATTTTTTTTCTAGTGTCTTCATATGAGAGAAAGACGTACTATTCACCTTTCCTCTTCTGCCATTTTTCATTTAACACAAAGGTCTCTGAGCAGAAAATTTAGACTATTTCTTTTGGGTGTTCAATTCTTAAGGCATGATCTGCAGTTCAAATGCAGAGGTCAGAGAGCCACTTACTGTGCTTTTCAATATAATACCATTCGCTCAAAGTAAGTGTAAACTGGGGTGATGTGGACAATTTAAGAGGCCTTGTATATACTAGTAGTTTTTCAAAAGTTAGAACTGTCAAAATTATAGAGCGCCTATGTTTAACAGTTTTGTAGCTTAATACTAAGGTCAGTCTTTTGAAAATACCTTGACTTTATCTAATTCCTCTGTAGAGGGACTGATACAAAATTGACTTTCACAAAAATAGAATTTAAACTGCATAAAATATACTTGTCTAGATCTAAATTTAAATAACAGCTTCAAATTCACACTCCTGTCCCTCACAGTATCTAGACTTGCTTAGACAAGTCACCCTGCAGCCTGGTTCACTTTAAACACACTACGTACTTGTTACTTCATTAGAGAACAATAATTTTTAATATAAAATATTGTGGCTAAAAAGAGATTATATTGAGGTTGTTCCATTGAGAAAGTCATGCAATGATGTCAGTTTTGTTAGATCTAGTATCTATACCTCCAAACTTGCAGAAGATTAGACAACGTTAAGCCTCAGTATATTTTCAAACAAAAAGAATACATATGAATCAATCATAAAACTGTCTCTGATAGGCATCTATTGAGATACAAAGCTGAGTTATATACATTTTCTAAAATTCTTTAATTTGGGCTTTAAACTCTCCCACTTGTAAAACTGGTTTGCAGGATGGAGAAAGAATATTCTTCAAACCTAGTTCTATATGAATAAACAAAGTGAATGATTCAGTCACTAAAGCAGCAGAAGAACAGACATGTTTCAGGCTCGACGTGATTTTTAATAGTACTCGTCTGAACATATGGTTTAAACACAGTGAGACCACAAAGCAGCAAACAGGATCTGAGGCAAAGCAAGAAAAATGAGGAGTTTTTTTACTGCAAAACTCCCCCAGCTAGAACCAACCTTGTCACTTCCTTCCATGTGTAAAATCTATGTGTGACTGCCTGTCGGTGGTGGGGTGAGGTAAGAATCCTACAGCCTTTCCCAGATTTCAGTAGATTAAACTTCCTGTTATCATTGACCTCAACTGTTGTTTATAAAAATCACCTGCGCACGTGCTTTGGGAAGCTACAGAAATGCCAACGCAGGAGAGCATGAACCAGACATCTCTGCTCCCGAGCTGCTCTGGGGTGTGCTGCGGAGCGCAAATGAACGCAGTGTGTGTCGTTTCTCATGCTGTTCTGCACACAGTTTTCCATTTACATCAAAATAGATTAACACTGGCCTTCAATAGCAGATGCACTGGCAGATACAACAGTGTCAGCTTGTTTACTGAACCAGCAGCTTTAAAAGGGGTGATTTTACACCAAACTCCTGCCGGATGCCCACTCTCACCCAGTGGCTGCTCTCCTCTCCTCTTACAGACATTAGGTTGTGGACTCGCATGGTAGGTGTTTGAGGGGCCGAGGGCACACATGTGAGGGATACATATGCATATCAATGTCTGCACACATTTACATGCCCATGTGTGGATGTGTGTGCACACTGCATCTTGGAAGTGTAACAATCCTAATATATGGAAAAAAGGTTATCTGGAGTTTAATCAATGACACAAATCTAATAAGTAGTTTTCCTAGGATAAGTTAGAAGAAAAAACAATCGGACAAGACCCAGTAGCTCCAATTAGCCAGCGTGTGTGTGTGTGTGTGTGTGTGTGTGTGTGTGTGTATACCCAGACCCACTTGGAGCAGCCTGTAAACACAGCCAACCCTCCATCTGTGTTAATGGAGCGGAGCCACGGCCCAGGCTCCGAGAAGATGTGCCTGATGGAATTAAGCTTGAAAGCTTGAGGAATACGGAGTATGATTCAATTGCATTTTCTGGCTGTTGAAGGTCAAACAAAAACCCTTTTAGTTTCAAATCTTGTTGCTGAAAATTTTCTTCAATCACCCAAGTCCACGTTCCTGCTCTGTTCAGTGCACTATGGCATATTGAACATGACAGGCCCATTCTTTGTGGCTGTGGGACCTGAAAGGCCTTGCTGTCATGTTCCTAGACACCAGTCTTCATCTGGAGGCACAGTGGATGTTTAAGGCGTGATTCGTGGTATTGGGTGAGAGGAAACTGATGAACTGGGTAAACTGGTTTTTATGTGTGATTTACATCTTTCTCTAAAGTGTAGAAACAGCATGCAATTCAGACAAATTGAGGGTTTGAGGGTTCCAGCTAACTTGTTTTATTGTATGTAACTATACTTATCATCTAGACAGCGACTTGCTCTCAAATTCTTGAGCCTTTAGATGGGACACGTGTCAGAGTCCTCAGGGAGTGGTTGCTAATGATGTTGAATAAAGGAAATAAAGCGTCAGCAGATGCTCAGTCAGGACGCAGAACGCATCCTATGCATTAACTCAGTGAACTCACCAATGACAAGCTGAGTGTCTAATGTGCAAAGGCCTGGCCCAAGATCACACAGTGCTGGGAAGGGGAGCTCAGATCTGGAGTCTGCAGCCTGTGGTGCACAGGAATCTGCTCCTGTAGAGCCTTGCCCACGGGCAATGAGAAAAGGTGGGGGACTTGGGGGCAAGTGTGGGTTTAGGAATTAAAGCTGGGAAATAATTTTGTTGGGGAAGCTGACCTGGGGGTGAGACTGGCAGTGAGAGATGGTGGCAAAGGACACTGGTTTTAAGGCTATTTCGAAGGAAAGAGGTCCCCTGATGAGCTGGAATGAAGATTGCCATGCCTGAGAACTCTGTTAGCCTATGCAAAAACGAAACAAAAGACTGTTCAGATTGGTCTCTAATCAGTTGAAACAGGCTGTAAACAACTGAGTGTGTCCCTTCACAGCTGGTATGCAGGGCACACAGCTGCCTTAGCCAGGAATGTGGCTAGCAAGGACCTAGAGGAAGAAGGAAGAGTGCGGGAACTCAACCTGAGCACAGCACTGCTTCAAGCAATGAGCGCAACGCACCTTTAGCAAGGAGCAGTGCTTACACTTCGCGGTTATTACAATAGTTGGTACTTTGGAACACACAGTAAAATATGGTGGAATGGTCCTACCTTAGTCTTGAAACACTAAAAGAACACGTTTCTATCTGTATTATGAACATGGTTTTTGATAACTCCTTTTACAGTCATGAGGATTAGAAGTGTTAGTACTTATTACTGTTATTACCACATTTGTTTTGAACAAAAACTTCAGCAAACGGGCAACGATGGTACCTCTGTAGTTCTAAACAAACAAGACTGAAAGAGTAGCACTTTAATTCCACAGCATATCATTATATTGTTTACATGGACGACAGACCTGGCACCACCCTCCCATCTTAAAAAGCACCAAACACCTGATTCCGCAGGTAGCAGCCTAATGCATTTTGGGGCTTTTAAAGGTTTCTACCCTGCGCAGCCACTGTCTACTCACATTGGTCACCACGGCCAGAACTGCGATTCCTTGCATGATGGGCTGCCAGGCACCGATGTCCTGGGCCTTCTCCGGCACCATGCGTCTAAACTGGGTGGTCAGTTTCCACGCGTCCACTCTTATTTCCAATATATTGTTCACCAGAGCCAGCAGAGGGGCCAGCGGGAAGGAGGCCACAAATAAGGTGACGAACCCAAACTGAATAACTGTCAATGGAAGGGACACACATCATGGAGTGGTGGGCAGACGGACAATGTGTTTCCTTTACTCTTATGAAGAGAAAGGCAAAGAACTCAATCCCAAAGACAAAACACACATGTTCAGCAACAACACTCAACAGTGAAACAATTTAAACAAAACACAAATATGAAATCTCTTGAAAGACAACTAATTAGAGCTATTTCTTTTAAACATACACAGTTAACAGGAACAATATATTGAAAAGTCTTTAATCACAAATTATTTTCTGGTAACAAATTTGAGACATTTTAAGCATATTGTTCATTCTTCTTCTTATTTTTTTTTAATCTTTTTTGAGATGGTCTCGTTATGCAGTTCAGGCTGGCCTTGAGCTCACTTTGTTTTCCTGGCTGATTTTGAACTCAGAACAATCCTCCTGCCTCAGCCTCCCCAGTGGTGGGATTACAGCCATGCACTAACACGCCCAGTTCTGTTCATTCTTAATGTTGAGCTAGGAGGATACTGGCAGATTATTTGTGACCAAGGATTTTAAAAATAAAGTACCACTGGGAAGACAATGCCTGGAGAGTGTTCGCAGGAATATGAGGAAAGGAAGCAAGGGAACAGATCCCTGTAAGTCAGGGAAAGTAGGTACAGTGCACACAAGCATGACCAAGAGGCGTCTTGCTAAACCCTCTCCTCCTTCAGCATATCCACTGCAATCCATAGGGTCACAATCTCAAGACACTACTGGTGGCTTAGAATTCTTTTCTCCTTATCTGAAATTTACATAGCCTGATATAACTGGGCAGCAGCGTAGAGCACAGCTGCACCTAGAGACCCAAAGGAAGCACATCAGCCAATGCTTTAGAAAAGCAGCATTTCAGTTTGAGGCCCCTCCCTTCCTTCCAACAGGGAGACCTGTACCGAGCTTGTGTAATCAACACTGTGGGTGAGAGGAAAACTTACAGGCCCTTTAGAAGGCCCGCTGCCCAGACAGAGAGCAGGGAGAAGCCTGGCCAGAAAAGCGAGGGGACAGTGGGTGTGATCAGGTCGGAGGGACTGGCCTTTGCCTCTGGTCTGAGAGGACAAGTTCTGTTCTACGAGAACAGACAGGACTGGAAGGATTTGGTAAGCCACACAGGGCAAGGAGGGGTGCTCGTATCTGGAAGAGCCCAGAAAACAAGGACCAGTGCTGCGCTGGTCAGGCCACTGCAACAATCAGTGATGGACAGCCCGAGCCTGTGACTCTCCATCGCTTGGGGACAGGCAGGGAAGAGAAAGGTGTGGAGGGGGTCAGAGGCAGGTCAGAGGCTCCGAGAAGGAGCCAGGGTGCGTCCTGCCAGGAGGGGCAGCTGGAGGGAGGTGCGATGCTGCTGGACCTGTTAGCAGGGGCTGAAGTCAGGAGTAGGAACGTAACATACAGGAAAGGTTTGGCTGCGGGGTAACTGGCTGAGAATACTCAAGCAATGCCGAAGGGAAGGGTATGCACATTCTTGACTAGGCAGACTCAGATTTGGGGACTCATCACATTTCTCTCCACAGAATAATTTAGAATTCTAATACAAACCCAGTTAATTCAAAAAATATTTTTTTAAAAAGCTGAAAGATGATATAATTTATAAATAAGTGGACAGGTAATTCGTAAAAGAGGAATGATCCCAGTGACAATCTGGAAAAATAGCAAAATGAGATCAGCTTTAGAGGGTATCGAGTATATGATACAATTAAAATTGCAGAATCAGGGCATGGACAGATAGCATGAATTAAACAGGATGGCTATAAAGCAGAGACAAAAACCTGCCTGAGATTTAAATATATTATAATCAGTGGGTTCCAAGTATTTATGGAACTCACTAAATCATTGGAAAAATAGGTACAGGGTTATTTTCTACTTCAAAATAAATTCCAGATGGATTCAAACTTTTATATTTAAAAATACACCAGAAAAAAAAACTCGGTATGATTTGTGCTGCTATTTAAGTTAGAACTGATTGTTTCAGCAAGGCAAAAAACACCCACTGTAAAGACAACAACACTCCTTGCCTGAAACTTCTGTGAGGGCTCTACCACGCTAATACTCCCCCTTCGCTGGACAGTCAGGTTTCCCGAAGGAAGTCTGCGCTGTTCACCTCTCCACCACGGCTTCGCTGCAGCCTGGCGCAGGCCTCACCGCTGCAATGAATTTACTGACCACCCTGGTGACTGCTTATTCCAGAGCCCATGGGTTTTCAGTTATTTATCTGATTGCTAAATACTTCTGATGTGGCCAGATACTCCCCTCTGCGGGGCATTTTCTCCTCATTTTTGTTTTACTTACGTAATGTTAAAAAGCTGAGGCAAGTTATATATTGAAAGATAAAAATCTCCCAAATAAAACTAGTCAAGAAAAAAGAAAATTTTAAGCACTAACTGCTCTTTTCACTGCATCAGCAATGCACCTACCGCAGATACCCTTGTATATACATATAAATTTTGCTTTTCGCTTAAAAAAAATAACAGAAAGAAATACATAAACTAAACAGCATAGAAAACAATAAAATGATACAGAATTTCAAAACAAGGTGAGAAGATATTAACAATGGTTGTTATACTATCTAATGTCATCTTCAAAATGGTTGCACATATAACCAGATACAGGCATGCAAGATTGATCAAACAATTACACATTAACAGTTCCTTTCGATAAACCAACGGGTATTAGTAGTACAATTATCCTAGCTATCCTGTACATACATATAAATATGTTTTTCTTTCTTTTTCCTTTCCCCTCCTTCATCCCAGTTGCTTCTTCCTATTTGAGCAGTTTCTTTCTCTTTCATTACATCACTTCGGTGCACTTTGTTTATGGCACCTGCCATGGGGAGATGTCACCAAGTTCTCAAAGCACCTGTGACAGTGCTGGGTACCCGTGGAACAAAGGGGTCTTTATGGCTTTTAGATTTGACACCAACATACCAGACTGCGCTGATACTTTGTGTCCACGTTCTCAGAGGCAATGATTCAGATTTTGTACCTTTCAGATTTTATTTACCCTTTCAGGTTCTTATAGTAGGGAGACAATACGATGTTTACACATGTGAGTCTGATTTATTTCACTTATGAGTATGGTCTCTAGCTGCACCCATGTACCTATAAAAGAACGAGTGATCTGAAGACAACAACGTGAATATAAGAACCACTGCTGAACTCCTACCACCTTGTATGGTAAAGCTCTAAATCATTTGCAATGGTTTTTTTTTTTATTACTTGTTACTGTCTTTGATTGTTTGATCAACTGTACATTCTCACACCTGCTGGACTGGGCAACTGCATTGAAGATAACAGTATGTAATGTGGCAACCACTGTTAATTCCTATCATTTTGTCTTGAGGTCATGCTTCGGTTTTTTTTGCTGTTATTGTGTTGCTTTTGATTTTGTCTTCATTGTTGATGTTTCGCTAGGTTTTTCTTTCCTCTTCTAAAAAATGCCCTGACAAATACTACTATGCAGGGATAGTGCCTTTCCTGCTTTGCCCATCAGCTTAGCAATTAAGCAGCACTTAATTTAAGAGTTAATGCTTAAAATTTTCTCGCCCTCACTCTCCGTCCGTCCTCAGCGAGCACGGACAGCTTCCCGGCCTTCTTCCAGGCCGAGGCCCTCCAGGACGCGCTCCTCCTGCAGCTTCGCCTTCCTTTTCTCTTGGCCCCACTTCTGCACTTACTCTTTATTTATTTATTTACTTTTTTGGTACCAAGAATTGAACTCAGGACCTTGCACTTGCCAGGCAGGTGTTTATACCACTGAGCTACATCCCCAGCCCCTCCACTTACTCTTTAATGAAATGTCCCTTCTTTCCTGGGGCTCTCAGCATCCATTTCCCACCAAATTCATTTGAAACTCCTGCCTGCTCCACCCACACAGCCTCACCCATGGTCCTCGGAGATACGGCCTTTCTGATGTCCTACACAAATCGCACCCCAAATACGCGCGGGGAGCACCTCAACGGGAGCCCCTCTCCCTCCTTCCCCTCCACTGCCAGGCTGGGGAAGGTGGCTTAAGGATTTCACTCCTTTGAGCATTTAGCTAACCCGCCTCTCCGCCTCCAACCCACTGAGACGCTCGCAGTCTGGGTTTCCTGCTGCACTCCCCCGGATTGCCTTCCTCCTTCCCAGCATGGACTCTGTTCAAAACCTTATCTTTCGTCTGCTGCCAGAGTAATCCACATCATGCAGTTCTCTTGTTCATCAATGTTCCAACAGGTGCCTATTTCTTTAAGGATGAAACCCATCAGGATGGATACAGTCCGCTCTGGTATTTACACCTGCGGATCCCTCCCTCCAGCCACACTTTGTCTACTCGATATTCTTAGAAGTGACTACACTTGTGCATTTGCACTTTGAAATACATTTGCCTCTCTGCACAAAGTGACCGTTCCCTTCACCATGTGAGAAAACTGACTTGCTCTCAACCTGCAAGTCCACTTCAGTCCTCACCTTTGGAGGAAGCCAGGAGTGCCGGCTCCTTGAGGGCACTGACCCAGTCTGACCTTGGTCTCCCTAGCAATCCAGAGTGCTATTCACAGAGTGCGGGAATGAAGGCACGGGAGGCCCGCAAATCCTCCCCGTGACCTGCTGCCATTTGGGAAAGCTCGTGCCACAGAGGTGAGGTGCTCAGTGCAGGCTGTGGACAGGTGGAGCAGGCCTGAGCCAGGGGGAGGGCTGCGGGGAGTGAGGCACGGGAGGAACAGAGCGGGGTGCTGCAAGATGTGGAGGAGCCACGGGCGCTTGTTACAGACGAGATCGGGTGCAGTCAGGGTGGTACGGCCGTAGGCTGGCGTTCCTTACAGTAAGTTAAATGGAGCCAGTGCTATGTGACAGTCACGTTTCCATGTATTTTAAGGAGCCTGGAAACAGACTGAAAGAACCCGGGGGTGTCTATGGCTTTTAGATTTGACATCAACACACCAGACTGCGCTGATACTTTGTGTCCACATTCTCTTAATAGGACTGGCGCTCTGGGAGGTGATTTTGGCTAATGCCCAAGTTACTCAAATAATTCAAAGGATGGTGGGAAATTCATTAATACAAATTTCACTCAGAGAAAACCATCCGATGGGGTTTGTATGTAAGATCAACGAACGGTTGCATGGGTGATCCGAGTCACTAAATATTCTTGAGTAACAGACTCAGACGACTTGGCAGCTACCTCTGCCAGGCTCGCCAGCAAGGAGGGAGCACACATGTGACTGTAGTGGCTGGAGCTGCTCAGGCCTAGGAGAAAGGAGCCCCCAAATGATGCGGAGAGCTGAAGGGATCTGCTGAGGCCTGGGAGGAACTAGTATGAGAAGAAAGGAAAAGGGTGGTGGCTGGCGCAAGGCCTAGACAAGGACAGAGAGCTCCAGGGCGTTCACAGGAAGATGCTTCCCTTGGGCAGCAGAGGGCAGAGTTAGAAAGGTGGCCGCCAGTACCACTAGTGAGCAGGGATGGGGGACGAAAGCCCTGTGTGGTAGGAGACCCTTCCCAACGGCAGTCATCACTTCTTTTTTAGAGAAACAAAAGTAATTCAAAAGGCGCTTGACATTCTACCTTTTACAGCCTTCAAGGACAAGGCCAGACTTCACATTGCTATTGAATATACACTGACAGACTGATTCTCAGGAGCTCAATTTTTTTAAGTGATAACTGAAATAACGGAATAACTGTTCAGTACATCTAGACTCCTGTCTGCATCAGATCTTATTCTTTCTTTCCTGACAGGGCAGGCTGAAGCCAAATTACTTAGTTCGCAACTGTTTCAATAAACCTAAGAATCTGTAAAAGTCTGGTCAACTTCTCCCCGAAGTATGACTATAAAACTTTTCAACATCACTTATTTGACTTAACAACTAGAACTTTTTCCCAAGTTTATTTATTTATTTTTTTTGGAAAGGGCAGCTAAAATAACGGGGTATTTTACACTAGGTTGATGTTGTTAACGCTGATAAAGGCTGCAGTAAGAAATATTTACAACTGTGACTCCTTTTGGAATAATAAGTAATTGTCTTGCCCTTTTGGAAATAAATGAAAGACGGCTTCTACACTGTGTACTGTAGCTGCACCTTTAAGAAATCCTGATCACAAAACATAAGCCGAAATGAACTTCAAATCAGACCCTAGGCTGCCGCAGAGTACTGCTGACTGAAAGCGCCATGAAATGCATCTTTCCCTCACCAAAGAAAGCAGATGTGTTCCCGCGCATAATGTCTACTTTTGAAAGCAATTATTTTATATATATAGAATGTTATTTAATAAGAGCCACCTCTCTCTGCATACTTGTAAACAGGAACCGCCAAGGCTGTCCTTGCAAACACAAAGATCCCTATGTATACGTTCAAACAAAATTTTGTGCCTTTTTCTATTCTCCTATGGTTAAAAAGAAACCCTGTAATTCAATGCAATTTTTAGCTGAAAGGGGACAGGTACAAAGCACGTACACTGTTAGCTGTCTATTAGATACAAGTGTGTCATGCACAATAGAGAAGTTTTCTATGAAAACCCACTTCAAGATCCATTTAAAAAGGACCATAGAGCTCAAAACTAGGTTAGACTGAAGAGAACTAGAACCCACGCAAATAATACACAAATGAGCAAAGGTGTCCAGCAACAAGGTGAGCTGGTGCTGAACTGTTTTTTTTTTTTTTTTTTTTTTTTGGTGCTGAACCTTAATCCCAGACCAACAGAACGGTTTCCCATGCCCAAGGCCACTTAAGGAAGCGGGTGGAAACCACTGGCCAAAAGGCTGTCCGAGGCAGGGGTACGTGCAGGTGCCTGTGAGCCCCGGAGGGCAGCACGCTCCTACAGGCTTTCTTAAGTGACAGTTCAGAGGTGTAAGTGCCAGGCTGTGCCTGCATGAGCTCCAGCCCGAGCTGAATCGTATCTGAAGACAGACACTGAGCCCATCCTCAGACACCAGGATCAGCATGTTTGCAGAACTCGTGGTGAAGAAGTACTTCAATGAACATTCCGTTTCATTACTCAGTAATAAATATTTAGCTTCAAGCAACGTAAGACACACACGGCCACCTTCTTTGAAAGCCTAATTGTGTGTGTGTGTGTATATATATGGTTTTTTTTTTTTTTGGTACCAGGAATCAAACTCAGGACCTTGCACTTGCCAGGCAGGCACTTGTGCCACTGAGCTATAACCCCAGCTCCTAATTGCATAATTTTATCTAGGGGAGAAAAACATACTCCATTTCAATACATTAAATAATCATCTGGCTCTGTAAGAGATGCTTCTGGACTCTAAAACATGCTCCAACATTTCACCTCGCTGAAAACGTCACTTAACAACTTACTCATTTCAAGATACTCATAAAATAACCCCAGTTTGCCCATAGGCTGCAGATGGTAATCCTGTTCCCAGCGTGGGCGTGTGTTCTCTGATCCAGAAACGCTGCGATAACGTCCAATTAGGTTCATGATCCAGCTGCCAAAAACATCACATTATAAATCAGAACATCATCACAGAAAGGTCATTTTGTTGCCATCTCAAAGCTGAGCACAAAATCTTCCTCAGAAATTAATTTCTTATTTACATGTTAAATTTTTTTTTACTTCTGCCTTGCTACCCCTCTACTTTAAAAAAGCACA
This sequence comes from Dinomys branickii, assembly GCA_004027595.1. Classification (NCBI taxonomy): domain Eukaryota; kingdom Metazoa; phylum Chordata; class Mammalia; order Rodentia; family Dinomyidae; genus Dinomys; species Dinomys branickii. The sequence goes on from PVLD010000706.1 coordinate 66,093, forward strand.
ACTATATACCTGGATTTATCGAAATTGTAACTGCTATTTTTTTTTTTTTTTGCATGTGGGTAGCTCCATGTTTAAGATTTTCTTTCCTTTGATTAATTTTAGCTTCTCACACTCCCTCTTTACCATCAAAATGGTCTTTCCAATATGAAAATCATCAATAAAAATAAGCAAAAGAGAGCCACAGTACACAAACTGGTGTTAAGTGCTGTGGAGAATAATGAAACGGGGCGGTGTCATTTCATATCTGAGCACAGGGAAGGCTGTGACAGTGCTGGGGCGACCTCAGAGTGACAGGCAGCAGCAGGAAAGGGCTGGGCTGTGGACAAGAGCTTCCTGGAAGCGGGCACACTGCCTGCAAAGAGCCTGAGGCAGGAGTAGGCCCCCGCCTTTGACAGGAGGTTCACGTGGTCCAAGGCTCACGCTGCCGACCACTGTGAGGACGTGGCTGCTTTTAATTCTGAAGGAAGTGAGGAGCAAGGGGAGGGCGCTGAGCAGAAAAGCGTCACCGTGTGACAGTAAAGAGGTCGCTGATTGTGTTAGGTTGAACAAGTAAGGATGGCAGTGAGACACTCCCGGAGGACAGTGAGTATCAGCCCTGCACACCCTGGGCCCTGCCTCCCTTGAGTGGTCTGCCTTCTCAGACGCCACGTCTTTCCTCTCTCAAACCCTTGTGGCTACAATAAATGCTTTCTCCACATTTTAAGGCCATTTGCCCTGAGAAGAAACCCGAGTTGGCAGTAACATGAGCTGTGCGCCTCCTGAAGAACCGGTGTCCCCTCAAGCACCAGCCAGTTTGTGGTTCACATGTGGAGTTCACAGAAGCAGCACAACGTTAAGCACACCTACGACATCTGCCTAAGCTGCAGCTGGTTACGTTTGTGTGGATTTCAAAATGTGACAACGCGGAGTCATCGCAGGTCTGGTAGAAAACCACACAGACCCTCGCCCTTGCCCTCCCACGCCGTGCACACGTCCTCAGGCGCACACCCCTGGCCTAGCTGAGGGTTACGAGGTTCATGCTTCTCACTGCCACCCTCTGCTCCCTTCTCTTCCCACTAGGTGGGCGCTTTTCCTGCGGATGTGTCCCCGGCTTGGCTTCTGTCTTTCCCCTCTTTCTCACGGAGGACATCAGGGAAGCAGCAGGAGCCTCAGGGGAGGGGAGGAGATGGGCCTCAAACATCCATGAATCGGGATCTAAATCTATACCCTACTGCTTACTAGCTATTTTACTGTGGCAAAGTTAAAAGAGAACAGGGTGATGAGATGTTCGCTATCCAGTGCTGCTAAAGGAATTAAATAATTCAAAACAGCTAAAAAGGTATCGGACACTTCCAAACCCTCGGTTTGAGGCTTCCAGTTGAGTGACACAGGCTACGCTGGCTGAAGCTGACTGAAAATACAGGCCTCTGTTGTCTGGAGTCTTGGCCTGGGGATCTTGGGGATACCAGGCCACCTGGACCAAAGGTTCTCACTTCAGAGTTTCCAAGAAAGAGACGCAACACCTGTTAATAGTGCAGCTCCCTAGACTTCAATCACAAGACCTGAGGAATGTCCTGGAACCTGCAGTCCTGCCGCCCTCCCAGGGCCTCGTGACACGGGGGCACCAGGGCCCACACATGCGCACCACTCTTCACAGCACTGGCGCTGAGGCGACTGCGCTCTGCTTCTCTTGGTGGAGTTTGTGCTCCACCTCCTGACCGCCAGCCCCAGCCTCTTGTGAATCCTCCCCATGCCCCAGAGGGGCAGAAACTCTTCCGCTCAGTTTGGATTCGGCAGAAACCTCTGTCCTGCCACAGCACCAGCGGTTCTGGTGCTTCTGCCCCTACTGTTCTGCCTCCCCAAGTCAGCTCATGTGAGGGGTCTTTTTGATTAGCTTTGTTTGCGGAGCTACAGACTGAGCTTTTTAGTCAAATTTCCAGAGCCGAATTGCTCATCTGGAGTGGAAACAACAACCCCCGTTGCCCTCAGTCTTTCAGTTTTCTACCGGGCTGTGATTCTAGTAGGAAATCTCAATCTTGACTATACCTGAGAACCACGTATAGGATTAAAAAAACAAACAAAAAACTCAGGTTTCTTTTCTGCTGGCCAACCCTAGAATTCCTCAGCAATGGTCAATGCCTGTTAACATAACCGTGCATATTAATATCACTGCAACACAGCAAGTTGCCCTTTATTAAATACTTACTATATGCAAGGTGTTTAACCCTCATATTCTCTTGGCCTTTTCTTTAGCATGTTTTTCTACATACTAAAGGTAGTCCCCACTTCTGTTTATAATATTCTGCAGTATTCTCACTTACAATTTGGAAATCTAAGCACTGCTCAGTATCTGAAGCTATTTCAAGTGTGAGTTTTCTCTTCTTGAACTTAAAAGGGTGAGTTGAAAACTGGTATTCAGGGTTCTCTGTCTCTGGCTCACTCTCCGTCTGATCATATATTTAAAAAGGGTATCTTGTAGGATAGCTCATTTGTCTAATTATAACAGTGCATATTCATTGTGCAAAATACAGAAGAGTTAAGAAAATTAAAGCTATCCTCCATCTAATGGTTTTGTTATTTTATTTTTTCCTCTCTTTCACTGTTTGATCAGTCTGGCATTCTTACACGTGGTAATCCGAGCAACTTCACTGAAGGTAACAGTATGTAATATAACAGCATTAGTGTTCAGTTATTAATCTTCCTGGTGCAGAAAAATGCCTTTTAATGAATGGAGACTGAGTTTGGAATTTCTTCTGTTTTACATATAGAACAGAGAGAAACCTGGTGATGGGGGAGATGAGTGGGCAGCAGGAGGAGGAGGGGCAGTTGTGTGTGACGGGGAAGGGGCACACGAGGCAGGGCAGGAGGCCGAAGAAAAGTGACAAATACAAAATTAAGCCCCAGTTGCGCAGTGGGGTTGAGTTTAAAGGGAGGATTTTTTTCATTTCAAAATATCACCTTGGAATAAAGAAATCAACTTGAGTTTCTGACTTCATGCCCCAAACAGCACAACATGAATACCAGTGCATGTGCGCATGTGCTGGAGGGCGCCAGGGTGCCGGGTTCCACGTCTGCACCTAGGCCGGCAGGAACAGGGAAGGGTACAGTACAGTAGGCAAGACATGAGATCAGGTTTGTCACAGCGAAACCCAGAGCCAGAAATTACCTTGAAAAACTAGGTGGTAGATGGAGTAACAGACATGGAGGCATGTTCCCCTCCTAATCCACGGATCGTGGGGGTATGCTAGGTTCACGGCAGGTGGGAAGTAAGGCTGTTAACTGGCTGACGTTAACACAAGGGGGGCATCCTGGGCAATCAGTGTGGATCCAACATAATTAAGAGGGTCATCAATAGCCAGGCGTGGTGGCACACGCCTGTAACCCCAGCACTCGGGAGGGTGAGGCAGGAGAATCACTGTGAGTTCGAGGCCAGCCTGGGCTATGAAGTGAGCTCAAGGCCAGTCTGTACTACACAATGAGACCCCTGTCTTGAAAAAAATAACAAACAGGGAGGGGTTCATTAATAGAGGAAGAGAGAAGTGGAAGGGAAGAGAAAGCTACAGATGGGTCAGAGACACCAAACACTACTGGCTCTGAGATGGAGAACAGAGGTCACAAGCCAAGGGATGTGGGTGGCCTCTAGAAGCCACAAAGGCAGCAGATTCACCTGAGAGCCTCTAGAAAGGCAGGCTACTACCCTCGAACCCCTCAGTGTCAGCCCAGTGAGGCCTGGGTCAGACTTCTGGCTTCCTGGACCATGAGACAATATATCTGTGTGGTTTTAACCCATTAATTTTATGGAGACTTGTTACAGTAGCAACAGAAAACTAACATAGTAAGATTCCTGAAATCTTCAGAAAATGTAGATGGCACCAGATTTTCCACTTTGATATGGGTGGGATTTAAGTAAAATTAGAAAGGACAGTAGGATTCTAGCTAATGTCTGAGGTATAATTATATCCTATTCTTTTTGAGGGGTGTTGGGGACTGAACATAGGGTGCTCTGCTACTGAGCAACACCCCAGGCCCTACCCCTTTTTGAGACAGGGTCTCACTAAGTTATCCAGGCTGGGCTCAAACTTGTGATCCTCCTGCCTCAGCCTCCCAGAGTACTGGGATAACGGGTCCATGCCATTATGTTTGGCTCCTATTCTCATTTTTAAAGAAAAAAACCGTACACTTTTCTGGTCATTATTTTAGATAGTTACCAAAACATTATGTATGTATCCTTGTGCCTTAGGATTCTCCCCACGAAAACCTTTTAGGAAAAACATCTCTGGGTGGTGCTGGGCATCAAAACCACATGGATCCCATGCAAGTGCTCTATCACTGAGCTACATTTCTGCCCCAGGACATTTACTGCAGAGTTCACACGGGCTCAGAGTCAGGGGTCCTGGTACTGGGTCCTACAGTAGTCCCTCCCTGCCCATGTGAACTCAGGTAAATCATTACTCTCTTTCAGTCAAAGATCATCATTGCCAAAGAGAGATAAGGATAGTTCGGAAGACCGAACTATAAATATTACACAACATATAGACTGACTATCGCTTAAGGCAGTGACTGGCACATACACAGAATTCAACAAATCACTCCCACTGTCAGAAATCTCCAATAGAAAGGGAAGGCTGGAGGGTACAGTGAGAAGTTACGTAGTTCACAGCTGTGACAAGAGCCTTCTCAAAGGCCTCTGATTAGCAGGCACCAACAACAGTTTAAGAAGCAAAAGCTACAGCAGGTGGGGATTTTCATTAAGTATAAGGAAGGTTTTACAGAACCATTTAATGCTAGATATGCTTCAACTGCTGGCTGGACTGCCTTGTCTGCAGACCTGTCATTACAACAGATTCTGATCCACTTAGAGTGGACATGCAGCTGGGCATGGTGGCACATGCCTGTAATCCCAACCCTTGGGAGGCTGAGGCAGGAGGATCGTTGCAAGTTCGAGGCCAGCCTGGGATAGAAAGTAAGCTCAAGGCCAGCCTGAACTGCATAGTGAGACCCTGTCTCAAAAAGACAAAAAAAAAAAAAAAAAAAGAAAAAGAAAATATTAGAGTGGACACACAGCCATGCAGCTACGCAGGTAAACTACTCAGATGGGTGGGCTGACCTGCGCCCTGGCCTGTCACTCAGGAGTAACTACTTCATACTCACGGAAGTAATACTTCTTGTATGTTATTCCAGATCGCTTTTCCCCCCATGATGATTGTCAGCTGGGTCGTCAGTTCGAGGAGGCAGCCCCCCGGGTCACACTGGCATGTGAAACAGAAAATCTCATTTAGGCTTTAGGTGGGTGTGACAAGAAATACAGTTATTATTTTTGACACTTGTTCTGTTTAGGCTAAAAACATTTCAAGAATGTACAATGAAGGAAGGATTCACTAGGCAACTGAAAGAGCACGAAGCAGCTTAAACTGTCAAGAGAATGCAGTCCTCTTTCCGTACCTCCTCATTTCTGTATTTCCCCAGCCAATATACAGGGTCTCCGGGATAGCCTACAAATTTGCCCTTGAAAAACGCTATGTAGAAGCAGGAGGAGTAGTAGTTCACAAACTGGAATAGGAACATCTTCATGGTTAGGCTGTTTTCATAATCCGTCTGGGTCCTTGGGAGTTCTGCAGGTAAAATAAAAGATTTACAATTTGTGAGTGGCTTTGAGATCTTCATCTGACACTTACACAGGAGCGAACGTGTTGAAAAAAACAGTTCACACCATTCCCACTTAAACTGTTTTCAGTTCCTTAATACAGCCAATGTTAGTTCCAAGTGTAAAGATTGTTATTCAAGTTCTCCTCCCACATGACTATATCCCATGTGAAAATAAACATATACACAAATGGTATAAGTACATAGAAATAAGAGTGTGTGTGTGTATGTGTGTGTGTACAGATATAGATACATAGATACATGTACACATATATTCCAACTGTTCCCTAAAATTGACAAATATTAGGCTATGTACTATCTTAGGTCTAAATTGGCAGAAATTTTTTTTTTGTCTTTTTGAGACAGGGTCTCACTATGCAGTTCAGGCTGGCCTTGAGCTCACTTTGTAGCCCAGGCTGGCCTCGAACTCACAAAGATCCTCCTGCCCCAGCCTCCCAAGTGCTGAGATTGTAGGCACTGGGAAAACTATTTTTAAACTGCCTGCTAGATGATGTCTGCTTATCTTTGTGAGTTGCACTCAGGTGGGTTTGCTGAGGAAGAGGAAGTGGGAAGACAGAGCAAGCCATCCTCCCAGCTTGGACACTGAATCACCCTGATTGTCTGCGGATGACCACTGAGAAGTCCACTCCAAGAATGACCCGGATGAGTGTGCAAGGCACTTCACCCTGGTCACTAAGCAGCTGCCTGGATACAGACCAGGAGAAGGAACACTATTAAAGCCGGAGGGGGTGAGAATTACCAGCGGCACAGGGGGAGACACGCAGCAGTGCGACCACTGGCCCTCTCTTGGGCAGAGGAGCACATCTGCCTCCGAACCATGACTCTCTCTCTTCCTTACCACTTACTTGTAACGAAGAGAATATTTGCTTTCGACAACAGAGCACACAATATAATGTAATTGAATATATTACTCAGCACCAACCTGTTTACACAGAGCTTGGCCATTACAACTGTCTTTGTTTTGTCCCTTTCCCTCAGACAAAGCTGTGGGTAATTCATTTCTGATACGGGCTGGATAAAATACGTTTACACTCAAAAATTTCTCGAACTTGTAACCTGCAGGAATTTAAATGTCTAAAAGGCAGGTGGTCTCTATTTTTACCAGGTCCTGCACATGCCTAAGGAATATACAATGGCCTAAGCCAGGGCTGGCTCTTTACCGAAGTTAGTGATCAGGATGGCCACTTTCTCGTAGATGGTGTTCAGGATCATGATGATGATAAAGCTGATGATGGACGCGGTGATGGACGTGGCCATCTGCGGGGTCAGGTACTTCTGGATCGGGTCTGACTCATTGAAGCTTTTGGGGAGGGTTGTGGAAAATACAATGAACACGGACAGCCTGTAGACGATGATCCCGATAACTGAAGCGATGATCAAGAGGATCTGAAAGCATGGCAAGCACAGCAGCATGAGCCTCACCAACGATCGGGGTTAAAAACTGGTCCCGTGCTTCAGCGAACAGGGTGCGTATGAGAAGCAATGTAAATCTCAGGTAAAAGTCACAGGAAGAGGTGGGAAACGAGGCTTGAGACGGGGAAGGACTAGTGGAGGTCCGAGGAGACCGAGCTCATTAATGTAAGGTGTTAAAACAGGGCAACTGTGTGACGGGGTAAACACAGATGTGGGAACCCTATCCTTTCTATGTGGCTTTCCTGTGAAGTACGTTTACAAAGTGTATCTCCAGACTGTAAAATTGGAGTAATGGGAAAAGAGTCCGTGACTGTAAGAGTAAGGAAAGCCTCCCTGCTACAAACACTGAATGTTTAGGTTAGAATTTAGTGGTTTTATGCCCATTAAGGAGGTAGGAACCCTTCCAGCAGGAAACCTGTCACTCGCTCAAGAGTTGGCAGGTGCTACCTTTTCTCTTAATCGCACAGTGAGGAGAAACTGAGCCGGCCACGAACCTGGTCAGAAGTGCCCCAGGCTAACCCGTCTCTGCTGACAAAACTTTCCTAGGCTTTCCATGCTCAGATCTTAAGATCTTACACAGGCAACCATGCACACCTGCACTTCCACAAGGTTTGTCTCACTGATCTGTGGTGTTTCTAACTATACACCCGCCAGTTCCAGGGGGGCGCCTGAAGCAGTCTGCACCTGGCAGGCGTCTACCTCCCCAAATGCAGCTTTCCTCTGGGCATGGAGCAGTGTGCATTGAAGGTCTCACAAATCTCTTCTTACCCCATACACAGGAGTGGACATTATTGGACAGGCAACTTTACACCGTTTTCCCTCTGCCGGCTTTTCTGGATTTACTCAAGAGCATGAACTCAGTGTGTCTGACTGCTCATGAGAACAGCCACAAGAGAGGACCAAGCAAATCACATCACACTCTTGACAGTAACAGAGAGAGGTCACTTTTCACCAGTGGAGGGCAAGAAGCGATTACTCCAGGACAGGCATGGAGCCAGACTCCCGCGTGGGAATCTGCACTCTGCCATGAGCTGTAGGAGCTTAAGTAAATTAACCGCTGGGGCCTCAACTCTCCTACCTGTACAATGGGCATACATAAGTAGCGCAATTAAATCAAACAACTGTGGTGGGTACAACAAATAACTGCAGGTGAAAATACCCAAGTCTAGGTGCATGAAAAGCACTGTGCATGGTGACCAGTGTTAAAAAAACACTTTTCTGACTTAGTAAGCAATCTCACTAAGGCATTACCTTTCCCCTGTGGCCTGGCTCATTTTCTCCTTCCCTTCACAGTTCACTTGTGAAATGAATCAGGATGTATGTAAAAATTGCTAAGGCTTAGAAAAAGCAGACGATGTACCAACCGGCTCTCCCATACACAGGCAGGGCATTTCAATAGAACACAGTTCTAAAAATCACACCAGTCTTTATTTAAGTGACTACACAACAGCATTCCTGAAGAGCTTATCGCTCACCTCAGCACATATACATTGGTGAATCCTCGTAACAGGCCTGTGAGCTGGATGGTGTCTTTTATAGATGAGGCAACAGAAGCTAAGACAGTACCTAAGATTAAGCAACTGGTAGTAGAAGGGCCGGGATCCCCCGAGACTCTAAGGGCATGGTGACCTCTACAAGGTACAGCCTCTTGGGGGTGGGGGGGACTTTGTGGAATGAACTCTAATGCATTCTGGAGCTTTTACAAACTTCCTAAGTTTCTGTATTTCTTCAGGATGTTGGATGTATTTGGCATTTCTTTGCAGAAACATGGAAGCCTTTTCTCTCCAAGGTTTTTACTGGTCTGATTCTACTTTTTGGAACATAATTTCAGCATCTTCTCAGTGTATAAGTTTTCAGAGTACTCTGTAACGGACGCTGGTTGGTTTTGCTGGGCTGGGTCTATTCCATGACATAGAAGAGAACTCAGATACTATTTTTGGCGGTGTGTGGGGGGTTTAAGCCCTCCTCTATTTTCGGCTCTGGAGTGGAGCAGGGATTGCCCCATGGGCAGCAGATCCTGATTGGTTTGAGACAAATACGGTCTCTCACCCCATGGACTTCAGCAGTCAGAGCCAATGAGATGTAAGGAGCTGTTAGTACCTAGGGGAAAAGACGCTTCTCCTTTATCATAAAGGTAGCCACGAAGCAGGACCTGTTTTTGCTCAGATATGAGATGAGATCCAGAATGCTGCGGTCACTTTGCTACCATAAGGTAGTACCTTCGCCCACCATGTTGTTAAGATACCTGAGGCAGAATGATAACAGATTGCATCACAGACCTCCATGTTGTTTAAGCTACAGTGGCAAACTTGAACTGAAGTTACAGCTCAGATCTAGAATTTTCAGCTTTATGAACCAATAAACCCCACCCTCTCCCACTTTCGTTTCTCGCAGTCTACAGTGATTGATTCTGTCACCTAGAATTGAAATTTTTAGTTAAAACAAATAAAATATTAAAAAATAATAAAAGTTACCTTCTATTTACACACAGGCATACTTCTTTCAGAACTATGTATTATTTGCATATTTAAAATCACGTTACATAGTTTTAGCCTGCTTGAAATTGTAAAGGACAGCATTTTTACGTATCATGAAATATTGTCCCACATAGAACTTCCCAAGGCTGTATATGGTGGGTCTGATGTGAGACATTCTGGCTGGTACACACATGTACATGCACGTGCATGTTTAAGATGTTGTAGAAAATGGCTGTGAAGAAATTTTACCTTTATTCACCATGTTGAAATATTTGTTGATTAAATGTTTCTAAAATTAGTTCATGAAAGGCTATTGGTATTTTTGAGACTCTTAATATAAGCTGCCAAACTGCTTTCTAGGAAGGCTGGGGTGAAAAGAGGCCCTGACCCCAGCAGAAGAACAAAAAGGTGAAAAGCAGGGCGGCATTTTAATGTGCACCGGACTGGGTTACTATTGAAGTCTGATTTTTGTCATGCTTATTTGTCATGTTTTTTCTTTCATAAATGCACAATTAATTACGTTCTCTGTCTCTTTTGCTACTGTGACTTCTGGTGTTATTGTATAAGTGGTCTGGGATCTATGTACCAAAGGTATCAAACTTTTATTAACAAATATTTTCTTCTAGTGTTTTATTTAACTTCATGTTACAGGAGTACTTAAATACGTTTCTCTATCTATCTATTGCTAGAGGCTGTACATTTATTAGTACAGTACAGTATTTCTACTTTATGGTTTAACATTTTTTAAAAAATGTTTTGGGACTTTATTATAGTGTAGTGATTAAAAGTACAGGTTTAACCTTTATTTTTTCTCCCACTGGCTAACAAGTATTCCACTTCCATTTGTGGAATAATCTCTTTTATTTTTTCCCCAGCTTTTAAAGAGAAGATTCAATACATAGTTCAGGCTCACCTTGTAACTTCTGTGTAGCCTAGGATTGCCTAGAATTTGCAGTCTCCTGCCTCAGCTTCCCAACTGTTAGGATTACAGATGTATGTCATCAAACCTGGCCAGCTGGCCACTGTGCTCTTCCCCCTGCTCATGCTCACTCTGCAGAACCTGCCTATTTCTTTCCCTATCTTTAATAAATGTTAAACCTGGCTACCAAGAAACCAAACAAATGAACAAAACTGGCCAAATAATTTTCAGTTGTTCTGTGTATATATATAATGCCTCCCTTAGTCTAAATTATTGTATCAGAGCCTATTTCTAATGTCTTGTTCTCTAATCTGACCTCCTATCTCATGGTTCTTGGTCTAGTAAAACCCATTAAATTATCTAATATGATATAATTAATAAACAAAAACTAAATTCTAGCATTTTAAAGGTGTTGTTTTGGGCTAGGGATATAGCTCAGTAGCCTAAGTGTCTGCCTAGCAAGTGCAAGGTCCTGAGTTCGATCCCTGGTAACACACACACACACACACACACACACACATAAATGTGATGGTTTATCTAAAGTTGTTCAGAAATATTCTAATATCATTTAAAATTTCTTTTTATATCTTTCAGTAATTTTTACGGATTTTTAATTTTTCAGTACTCATCTTTGTGCAAAGGCTATCCCTAGACATTTTATTTTGGTTGTTGCTGCTGCAAAATTTTCAGATTGCTAATGCTTCCCATTTAGTTTCTTTACCAGACACTGGAAAATCCTGAGCCACTGGCTCGATTTAAACTCAGGAGATGCCAAGACCCGGGAGAAGCGCAGTGAACAGGGGCAGCGTCCCAAAGCCTGAAGAGCTGGCCCGGCAGGCGTTGGAGCTCTTTGGAGATAGCACGCTCTTGCTCTCCTGTGCTTTCTGAGACAATAGAGTTCCAGGCTTGGGTTTTTATGTCCTTGGTATTTAACATCCCATCTTGAAAACATTCTTATATAATAATTTTTAAATTACTCAAAAAAATAGTTGCAGCTGCTTCTTACCCAGAAAAAGACAGCACTCGCGCAGAGAGTTATCCGGATACACTTCCCACAGGCAGTGAAGGGGATACGCTCTTCTTCCTAACGCATACAAAAGTTCAGTTCATCAGGGGGTTACACCAAAACAATTACTCTTCTCCCGATCTGCCAATAAATCTTAGGGTTCATTTAATTACATCAGTTTGCAGCCATAGCCTCCTTCCTTATAATTGCATATTTTTGTTAATCATTTCAGACAGACACACAACACGTGCTGTGTCTTAAATAACAGCTTTTTGAGAATACAAGTATGAAGAGCAAACTGTTGTCCACCATGACCCAAGCTCAGCAGTCTCGGTATCTGACGATGCCAGGCTGCAAAGCTGTTTCCTGGGCTGGTTGTAGGTTTTAGAAGTGACCGTGCCCCTAGCACACAGCACAGAGCCCACACAAGAAAAATGTTTCATGGATGCCTGTAAATACCAGAGATCCAAGACATGCTTCCTTGTTGAGCTTTATATGTTAAGACAGTTGCCAATTTATAGTTCGTTAAGAATAAATTTAGATTCTTAAGAGAAGAAATCTTACTAGCTACAGCACAGTAACAGTGGCAAATACTGACAAGGCATTTACTCTGTGCCAGGTGTTATTCTGAGTGGGTTTCATACCTAAACTCAATTAATATTTACCACAACAACCTGAGAGCAACTCTACTAGTTGCGTTTCATAGATGAGGAAACTGAGGCACTGACAAGTTAAATAATTTGTCCAAGATCACCCAACTAGTATGTGGCTTGCTCACACCTGGACTGGACTCAGGCAACCCAGTTCCTGAGACTTCAGAATCACAGCATGCCCAAACCTCTCCAAACCAGAGGAGGCTCTATGAGTAAGGGCAGTGAAATGAGGAAGAAAAATATAGAAAAATGAATCTTCACTAGCAATTTCTTCACGAGCAACATTTCAATGAAAATTTAGCTAATTTATTGGTTGGCAATTTTACCTATGAAATTGATAGGCTTAAATGAACAAATTAACTTTTCTTTAGTATTTTTCTGTGTTGCTGATACTGTACGTTTTCCCCCCTAGTAGCCAAAGCCCTTTATGAACATCTACTTTTATCTCAGTCTCAGCTTTCATACCTGATTATATGCTCTTCAACAACACACGCTTTGACCCTGTCTTCTATCGTCAACAGTGGCAACTATACAGAATGGGAATTACTTGAAGCTTGTTACAGTGTAAGAGATAAATGTCACCTTCTATTCATAGCCAAACCTCATTTTTTTCCCATTTATAAAATGAAGACTTTGAACTGCTCCCTCCAGCGCCAACATTCTATAAATCTCTGATTCAATTTATGAAACCCATAGCTGCGGATGGTCTCAGCCACATTTCCTTTCCAAGAGTGGTTCTTATTTGGAAACCACTGTCCTTATGCCAGTGACTGCGAGCACAATCAGCTCTAAATTTCCCGTGCTGATGGAAAGAAGCAATAATGCAGAAGGTTCGAAAATCACCTTCTGGAGGCTTTGGAATAAATACAGATTTATAGTTTTATTTTTGCAGCAGTAGTAGCAGCGGCAGTAAATCTGCTTTGCCAGTGACCTAAAATGCTTAGCATAAAATGCTTAGCACAGTGCCTGAGCTTCGTAGGACCCCAGGAAATGTTTCCCTTCATCCACCCCTCTCCCTGCCTTTAGGGTGACAGCCACACTGTTGTGTGCACATCTCCACCAGAAGGTGGAGCAGTGACTGAGGCTCAGTGCTAGATGAAGGGTCAGCAGTTAGGATGGTTAAGGGACCTTTAGGAAGGTACGTGAATCAACATTAAAAACCAACACATGCTTCCTCATACAGCTAACTCACAGTGTTGTTTTGATTTACCTTTATTATCAAAGAATGTACTATATTTGTTTCCAGTATTTACTGTTGTCTCAGTTACTTTTTTCTCCTTCCTGAGACAAAATACCTGAGACCCAGAATTAAGGATGGAAAGGTTTATTTAGCTCAAAGTTTGTGGAGGTTCCAGTCCATACTTGACTGGCTCCAAGGCAGGGTGGCACATGGCAGAGTGCAACAGTTCATGGTGGTGGAAAACGGCAAAAGTAGCAAGAGCAAAAAGGGGGAGCAGCAGAGAGCAGCCTCTTTCCCTCCCTCATATAGTACACAGCACCTCCCCCCATCATCCCAGGGCCAGTGTAGCACTCACAATCCCAGCATTGGACCATGGACCAATCAAAAACTCTAGAAGTCGGCCCATGACTACACGAGGCTTTGGGGGGACATCTAGACACAACCATAACAACTGTTTTAAAGCAGTGTTTCTTCACCTTGGCAGGTGCATCAGAATCACCAGGGAAGCTACAAAAATCAAAAACCAAAGGAGGAAGTCTGCGCAGAATACACACAGGCTACCAGCCTTGGGGCGCACGGTGATGGAATCCAGACACCAGCGTCTTTCAAGCTTGCAGCGTGCAGCCAAGGCTGAGCAGAACGCGGGGAGCAGAGCGACGGCATCTCATCGCACCCTTCTTACCTGAGTGATCTCGTTTATCACCACGTGCGTGCACTGCGCTTCGTATTCCGGCCGGGGCTGCTCCTCCTGCTGTAACTCCACAGTGTCCCACTCATACTCTAGCTCTGCCTGGCGCCGCTTCCAGAACTCCAAGAACAAAGTGACTAACGACGGGAGAGAACAGGGTCAAGTGGGTCTTTAATGACGAGTGACGCCCCAGAAATTCACACTGAGTATCAACTACCCATGACGCCTCTGTATATGGTACACAGAACCTAACTTACAGGTGATTTGCTAAGTGATTTTTAAAAGAAAACACAAATTCACACAACTTATGAAACAGACACAGTTTATGGCAAAGGTAATCGTGGAAGGGTCCCAACATTTGTCAGGACATCTAACACGAATGCCCTGCTACCAACACTTCCTTGCCAACGAAAATCACAAATAATTCATCATTCAAAAGGAGATCATGGTCCTCCATTCTAGCTACTTTCCTCTACGCCCTTTCTGTCTGTTCCCTCCCTTTCTTCCTTCCTGAGAGACTGGAGAAGGGGATGTTTTAAAACTCTCCAAATAAATGAATATTCTCTTATATAGAAAACTGATGTTTTTTCTCCATCTACATATGAAAAATAATTTTTAGGACTCATTTTTCAGAATTTATAACTCAAAATAACAAACAAAAACATTAAATGTTAATGGAAGGTGCAGGTTCAGGGCAAATTCCTCAGAGCCTCCAGTCAGACTGCCACCGCTAAGTCCTTCCCAGGCAGGAACTCTGGAATTAGCACTCATCTGTTCACAAGCACTTCTCAGTTGTCTGCTGGGTGCTGAGAATCAACAAGGCACAGTCCATGCTTCAGGGAGCACCCAGGTAGCTGGGCGTGAAAAGTGCAGTAAACTAGCAAAGCTACACGCAGGCTGCTCTGGGCTCACGGCTGGAGTACTCAACCGGACGGTATGGGGAAGGCCTTGCTAGGGGAGGGGACCACTGTGACAGACCAAGAGGTGACTCTTGAGCTGACCCAGTGCAGATGGTAGGCGGTGGAACTGCACATGAAAGGACGAGGAGGCCAGAGGACAGTGGCAGCTGGTGGGACATCCGCAGGGACACATCACAGGGCTCAACGCGCCTCAAAGTCAGGGTTTTAACATCAAGGAGGAGGTGACATCGGAGGCGGTCTACAGTGAGGAGCATGAATCCAATACTCCCCAGTGGGGAGGACAACTGAGGAGTTTAAAGGTACCCACTTTCCAGCAGTGTTTGCTTTGACTGCTATAATTCCTGTAACAGGAAGTGAGAGTAGAGAAAACCTGCAGGTTGGAATCAGGCTCAGACTGTACAGAGTGAGCAGCGTTGTGGCTCTATAATGAAGGTCTCCCAGTTGTGTATGTCCCTGTCTCTGTCCCCCGGGAAGCAATGGAACTAACCTTTGTCAATGAGAGGAAAACCTTAAGGGACCATGGTATGACACAACCATGCTGCCCACCTGCCCCATGCTGGCCTCACGTGGCAGATACTCCCTAAACAGAGCACTGCTGGGCAGTACAAGGTGCTCAGGGCCAGCTGTCGAGGCTGCATGGAAAGCAGCATAACACATGCTGCCCACCTACTCAAGCCCCCCACTCTGCATACTTCCTCGGCAAACAGCTGTGCATTTCCATCACACAGAAGACCTATTTTAATTTACCCAAGAACTCCACTCCTAGTATTGCCTATGTCCCCATCCTGGAAGTTCTCTCAACACTGCCCCCCATAACTGTGAGATCACACCAGTGATAGCTGTACGTTTTCTTAAGAAGAGTGTACTTTATTCTCTATGTCAACCCCTCTCTGCTCTTCAACCTATGCGACAGGCATGTGTCCTGATCTACATCTGCTTCCAGCTTGACTGTCTATCATGCCCTCAAGAATATCACGTTCATGAGGCACTGAGTTTGCTTGTTCACAGCCGGAGCTCTCGCACATGGTAGGCATGGAATGCATGCAGTGAGTGAATGAATTGAAAGAAACCATGCCAGACGCTAACTGGTGCCCCAGTATTTGGGAAACTGTCCGTTCAGAGGCTCCAGCTAATGCCAGCTGCTTCCCCCATGAATGACATTACTTTCTGCCACTCTCGGCTATACCAGGAAAAGGTCTCAGCCCTCAGGAAAAGATCTGGCTAAGCTGAGGTGGAGAATACACCAGGGCATTTGACAGTTCATTGGTGATGTCATCGTCAGTTCTCAAACCCTGACTGCTAGACAGTGTCCCGGGGCGACAGATTGCAGGAATCACCACGCACACTTTCCTTTTCACAGATTTCACAAAAGTAGTCTTTGAAAAGAAATTGTGATTTAGGACATGAAAGTCCTGTGGCACTTTGGCACCTGCTACAGCTCGATGTGGTCTGAGGGTATAACGGCATGGCTCAGGCACACCAAGCTTGGCCCTCTGGGTGGTGATGCTGGGAACTGCTGGAGAAACTCTTGGGAAGTGGGGCCTAGTGGAGGTGACTCAGAGGTCAGGGACACAGCCTTCGAAGTGTGTATGTGGTTCTTGCGGGACCTCAGTGAGTTCCCAAGGGAGAGCAAGACTGGCCCCTCCCAGCACCTGGCTACCTATCTTGCCCTGAGCTCTTCCTCACACAAACTCCCGCCATAACCCTATCAGCCATGTGACACAGCTGAAAGTGTCCTCACCAGAGCTGGACCAGTGGAGCACCAAGCTCTTGAATGTCAAACTGAGAGCTAAATAGATCTCTTCCCTTTATCCACTGTCCAGCTCCAAGCCTTTTGCTACAGCAATGGCTAACAGACTAACAACACCTACATGTACAAATGAAACAAACCAGTACTCATAAACCTATTGAAACTACCTGGAAGAGTGGTGAAGTCTGATTTATGCTAGAGAAAGGTCAATGCCCATGTCCCATGTGACAGAACCAAGGGTATGGAGCTGAGCTTTCCCATGTCATTCCCACTTTTTATAGCTCCAAACAAAAACAGTGCTACTCCAGCCATCAAAATAAATATTTTTTCGTCTTTCTAAAAACTTTCTACAAATGTACTACCTTTTGTCATAGATCCAGCCAAATTATTTGCAGGGCTCTTTCCTATTCTATGCTTGTTGCTTTCTGTGTATAGGGCGTTTGGAAATTTGCTAATCTCCTTGCCATTTTCCTCGCCTTTAAAATCATACCATTTACTCAGTGTCTATCCAGCAACTGTACCAACAGGAAATGATTCATGCAAATAAACTGCCTTTCTCAAAAAAAAGCATGATAAGCAATTATAATCAACGCTATTATTATGAAAGAACAGTGGTTACTCTTCCCCTTTCTCCCCCAACTACAACACAAGGGACAAAATAGTTGATGTTTACGAAATCCTGAACTCAAGGCTCAGTTCTTTTCCCAAGTGATAAGACTGCACTGTAAGCAAGAAATGTCATGGTTTCGTTAGAAAATTCTCAGCCTTGAAAACCCCTGGGAGTTCCAGAATGGGTGGAAGTTTTGGTTCCTTATACCCCTCATGGGGAAGGACTCTGGTGGGTACAGAAGGCACTGGGAACCTAGCACCATCACCCAGTGTTTTAGAGTACTGTGCTCCGAGACCACGCCAGGGCAGAACGACATCACGTCCCAGACAGAGAGCCCCGGGACGAGGGATGACCTGCACGATCTCAGACAGGAATTCTGCTGTCTTTTGCTCCCTCTCTCTGCAATAAGACAACTAGTAGAACTCTAGAAGGACATGCTGCATTCTTATTCTCTGGCAAATCACACACCACGGTTGAAGCTCTAGTCAATTAGTTAAAACTCTTACATCATATAAGAGAGAGAGGGTTGTCTGGGTCTTGGGAATAAAGAGCGGCATCTCTGCGTCATGGTTATTATTAGTTCTAAAGAAAATAGGGCCAGGTATGGTGGTGCAAGCCTGTAATTCCAGTGCTTCAGAGGCTGAGGCAGAATTGCCAAGAGTTCAAGGCCAGCCTGGGCTACTTAGTGAGTTCAAAGCCAGCCTGAACACCACAGTGAGACCCTGCCTCAATAAATGAATGAGTGAGTGAGTGCATGAATGAATAAACAGATAAAGACAGAAAGAAAGAAAACAGAAATCAGGTGAGGACATGCATACACAAAAAGGGGTTCAGAGCAGCACACTGGCAGTGGTGTTACATCCTACAGTGAGTAAGGACAAGAGGCATGCTCTGAGAGAGGCGAGTGTTCTCACTACTAGAGAGTTTGCTGCTGAAGATCTGCAAGGTTCTAACAGGCCCTGACACTCTCCAGACCTCATCACTTACAAAGGTCTGTGTGGTAGATGAGCCTGCTCGGTCTTTACTGAACTTCACTAATTTTAAGGTTAGAAACTACATTTTCCAGCCTCTCTTGCAGCTAGACTTTCAAAAGTGACTTCTACAGTGGTCGTCAGACACAACTGTGTGTCACCAAAATCAGAAACCAAGCTGAATGGAGGCAGAGGCAGGGGTAGCAGGCATGGTGTTAATTTGCTGCCGCAGACCCCAGGAGCAGCACAGGTCTGGAAGTAGTGGTTACAACAGCCATTGCCCGATCCCTGTGTGAAGCTAGTGTGGCTTCCGGACTCCATGGATCCTTAGTGAGCCAGGTGTCTCAGCTCCTTTTTCTGGAAATTACTAGGGCTCATTTACCATCCAGATATGAAAATTAAAAACTCTAGTCCCTGTAGCCATGACTCCGAGCCAGAGGAACCAGGTGGAAGTAGTTAAGAGGCAACAGGGGAGAGTGAGTGTTCAGAATCTTTACTACAACCGTGGGTTGCATTTAGGATTCCACGAGTCAGCAAGACTGGGAGAGCTGGTTTGACCTAAAAGGGAGGACATTGTTCATATAAGCGTACAATTTTTACTATATTCCTTGTAAGAGGTTTTCTACCCTCAACTTTATCATTTCCAGTGAGGAGAAAAATACCCTAAGTGCCACATTCGTCTGGGATAAAAGACGCCTCAGGAGGATGAAGGTGATTATATGAGTAACTTCACATAAGCCTCCCTCCTGTTCGGTTCTGCAGTCTCAGACTTTCTCTAACGAGGTTCCCAGCAGTGGTTCTCATCCGGCATTAACCAGGAAAGCAACATACAGTGCTCAGAGTTCATCATCTAGACATCAGCTTAAGGAGCTACAGGTGATGCTGCAGGCAGTGCATTCTAAAACTCAGAACAATAGAATTAGCCTGATGCACAAGGCAGTTCTGTCAACTTGGAAGAGTTAATGATCGGAGAAAAGGAAGGTTAGTAGGAAATCTGAGCTCTGTCTTAGCAAAATTAATATATATTTTTTGCTTTATTTAAAATGTTTTATTTTGCAAGCAGCACCCATTAGTGTAACAGAGGTCAACAGATGTATTAGTCACAGATAGTACAGGTCAGTACTCTGAGCCCTCAGTTAAAGGCGCTGACCCCTTGTGAGGACCTGAGCTCTTGCTGTAAAAACAAGACATATTTTACAATGGAGGAGTATGGGGATCTAAGTACAAAAACCTGATCTTTATTTTTATCTGTTGAATTTTGCCAGAGTGTGGTCTCCATCAAAAACATCGAAAATATCTGAAAGACAGTGTCACTTATCGGGTAAGCTTGCCTCTTTTACAGTTCACTTCATCCAGGAGGGGCAGCTCTGAAACGTGTCCACAGCCGCTGGGTCTTGTCTGTGCACTGATCCATTTGGTGTCCATTTGTGGGTACAGCCATTCCACAAGACAGACTGTGGAGGACACCTGGCAGTGACCCTTTCTACCAGCTGCATGGATTGATGTCTCCTCTTTTCACGAAACTAGAGTCAGCTCTTTCCCTCGCCTTTATCTTGAACTACTCTACTGTCCCTCTCTGCACTGGATAAAAATGGAAATGTGTTTATCTTTAAAAATGTGAATTTGTCTTCTATGGCTAGAACATTCACTTCAATTACTCATTTTAAAAAGTCTGCATTTAAAGAAAATAATCATGTCATTAAATTAATGATCCAGGGGCTGGGGATATAGCTCAGTGGAATAAGCGCTTGCCTAGCAAGCGCAGGGTCCTGAGTTCGATCCCCGGTACCGCAAAAAAAAAAAAAAATTAATTAATTAATTAATGATCCAACATAAAGTGTAAAACATAAACGCAGTGTTCAGGTTCCTACACAGGACTTAAGACTCTTTAGGATTATATCTATTTTACTTCTTACACAGAATTTGTGTAATGAAACAACACACTAAGTCGTCATTCATACAGAAGTGTAGAAAGAGCGCTTACCCATAATCCCCTTGCTGTTGCTTCTTCCCTTACTCCCTCAAAAGTTAGATGGGATCCCAGCTACAGGGATGGTTAAAAACACAGGCCCCACAGTCTGAAATGCTTCAAGACCTGAAAACTTGAGTGCAGATACCATATGCTCAAAATACTTTGGATATTGGAGCATTTCAGATTTCAGAGTTTTGCATTAGGGATGCTCAACTGGTAGTCTGTATAAATATTCCAAAAGAGGAAAAGACCAAAACTTTCAGTCCCAAGCACAATAGAGAAGGTACAGTTTATGTGCAATAGCTTCCAGTGGATGAATCACGCTCCTCCATCTGAGCCCTTAGGTGGCCCTCCCGGCCTTCACCCTGCACTGACGCTGGCTTGGCCATACCTGATCTGTTTTGGTTGATGAGACATTAGGTGACTTGATGCAACCATATGCTTAAAAATGTCCTCAGGCTTGTCCTGTCTTGGTTCTCTTTGGAACCCTGAAACCATAGGAAGAATCCTGGGCTAGTCTATTTCAGGGTGGGCAACACTATGGAGCAGAGAAGAGCTTTTCCAGCTGAGCCCCACAGATCAATCCAGTGTTCCAGTTGCCAGGCCATGTACCCCAGGGGAGCCACCAGCTCACTGCAGGGCTCACTAGGCCACCCCATTCTGAAAAGACCTTCTAGCTGCTCCAAAGAATCATGGAAACAGTACACTGAGCAATAGGGTTTAGTAATGTTTTAAGCCACTACCATTTTTTTGTTTTTGTTTTGTCTTTTTGAGACAGGGTCTCACTACGCAGTTCGGGCTAGCCTTGAACTCACTTATGTAGCCTTGGCTGGTCTCAAACTCACAAATGATCTTCCTGCCTCAGCCTCCTGAGTGCTGGGATTACAGACGAACACCACCACGCCCGGTGCCACTATCATTTGAAGGTATATTTTTAAGCAGTCAACGCTAAGTAATACAATGACCTCAGAAATACAAACAAAGCTCTAGTGAAGCTGAAGCTCGGGCAATCCAAAGCCTTCCAAGTGGGCTGTTTGAGGGTCTATATAAAACTGTGTAATACTGCAAATTGAAAGTATAAAAATGGAAACTTACCCCACACTCCCATAAATACCGCAAAGACTAGAGTTCCAAAACTGTCAAAGATGCACAATTTCTGGAAAACAATAACATATAAATGAATCAAGCTCTTCACTTACCAGAATTAAGTAAATATGCAATGTCTTATATACGCAGTCTGAGTTTCTTTTAAAAGTGATACCTAGTGGAACAATCAATATATGTGTACAAATTTACTTGTGGAATTTCTCATTGTTTTAAAAACAAGCAGCCTTTACTGTATTAACTGAGAGCATCTTCCAATGGAATCTTTCTGCATCACGATGAAAACAGGTGTGGCTGTTAAGATCCCACTCTGTGCAAAGCCCCTGTCAGGACTGAGAAACGGCCCCTGTATGAGCTGTCACATGAATGTGCAGAATACAGACGTTATAACAGAAAGCCAAGTAAGCAACTTTTAGGGTTCTGATTTTCATCTTCTCGTCACTTTGCCCTCCTCAAAGGAGCATGTTCCAAAATGCCTGCTCTTCTTATTAAAAGAAGTACAAAGCAGTGTGTGTGTGGAGATGGCTCTCCTCCAGAAGAGCCTGGTCCCTCAAGCCCAAGGGTGGCTTTTACCTTGTGGCTGGCGGGTGCTTTGGTTGGGATAAAGGACACACAGATGCTTTCTCTAATATTACAACCATCACAAATGACAACACCGATGCATTACACAGCCAAAGTAAGGCTCAGTTCTGTAGTTCTGCTAAGTCTGGCTGTGTGTGTGTGTGTGTGTGTGTGTGTGTGTGTGTGTGTGTAAAATAAAGTTTTATTTAGTGTCATTGAAATCTGAATTTCAAAATTTTCATTTGTCATAAAAATATTTTCTATTTAT
This sequence comes from Dinomys branickii, assembly GCA_004027595.1. Taxonomy (NCBI): domain Eukaryota; kingdom Metazoa; phylum Chordata; class Mammalia; order Rodentia; family Dinomyidae; genus Dinomys; species Dinomys branickii. The sequence continues at coordinate 88,228 of PVLD010000706.1, forward strand.
GAAAAAAATAAAACATTTCATAACCAAGTAACAGGAGAATAATGTGCTCTGACTTCTTGGCTAATACTGGTACATCAATAGCTCATCCCCTTCCATGACTTCCTGGGAGATCAGTCAGTAAGTGTTTTTACATTTCTTAAAACTGTCAAGGTAAAAGCAAACGTGGCCAAGATACATCTACTTTGTAACAATGCAATGGAAAGATGCAGATCGGGTAAAAGCAGCAGCTAGGCATGAAAAAAGCGAACGTTCCAGATGCTAAAGAAAATTCAGTCTACTTTGTGTAACATAAGGTGTTGGGAGTCCTTCACTCCCATGGAGTGTGGGTAAACTATTATCTATAGAAAGACACTAGTCATGTTATCTTTATTAAAAAGAAAAAACATAGTCGTCATCCTATCCATCTGGTCTCCAAAGCATGTAAATGTCCCCTTGACCATTCACATTTATCTTGACCAGAGGCATGACCCTAAATTGTTCTATCCAATTATTCTTTCAAAAAATCCAGCTCAAGGCAGGCAGAATTAATAAATGCATGATGCTCTCTACCTCCACCTCTAGTCTTGGGATTCTACACTGCACATATTTCAAATTTTTTTCGTTTTGACTCTTACGGAATCATTTCCAACTTGTCTTTTCATGTTATGCTTTAACCTTTCTTGTAAATGATAAGAAAAGTCCTATGAAAAACAGCTCTTGCATGTTATACATGAAAGACTCCCTCTAGTGTCACTTGCATGTTAGGAATCAAGGCAACCCTTTACCTTGATTATGTAAGGAAAAACCCTTTCTCTCTTTGGTGCGTCCCTGATAGCACTGGCACTGCTCCCCACCCACTCTGGAAGTAAAAATTACAATGTGTGAAACCTCAGCTCTGCCTTTGGCAAAGTCAATGAAAACATCCTGTCAGGCGGAGAGGGACAAACAAGTGGTGAGGAACAGCAAGTTCACCGTCACCAAGTTCACCCTGGCTACAGCTCAAGGTAAGCGACAGGCTCTGCCTTCCTAAGAGGGGGAGGTGGGCCCAGACGAAGCTGGATTTTTTAAAAGAATAATTGAATGAGATAATTTAGGAAGTTAGAGTTTAAATTAAAGTTTAAGTTTAAATTCTTTTTGTTTTGTTTTTCTTTTTCCTCTCTCTTTTTCTAGACAGGGTCTTGCTATGCAGTTCAGGCCGGTGTTGAATCACAACAATCCTCCTGCCTCAGCCTCCTGAGTGCCAGGATGACAGACATTTGCCACCATGCCCAGTTTAAGTTTAAATTCTTGCAATGTGTGTGAGAATCAAGAATCCAGGGTAAAGAATAAGATGTTTCACTTCTCTGCTCTGTGTCCCGCGAGAGCCGTATGAAAAGGGGAACAAGCAGAGCAGGTGAGCAAGGGGCTTTCTTCCTAAGAAGCCCAGCTGGGCCTGCTTGGCCAGATGGCACAGAGGGCAAGGCGGGAGGTGAAGAGCAGCCCTGAGTCAGCACACATCTGAGTCACATGAAGCAGGGGCAAAAAGAGGAGGCCGCATGGGCAGGCACAATGACTGTAAGCAGGAAAACCAATTAGAATGTTTAAACACAAGTTATGCTTTCTTCCTTCAAAGGAGTAAAATAAAAACTTAACTGGACTTACATCTAAGAGCAAAAGATTACAACTTGCCATGTTTCCTTTCACCACGTGAGCCACAAAGCTAAAATTCTTTTTCAGTGTGAAGTCACAGTAAGGAAGCATCAGTCCTATTGTTTGTATTGCTGTTTCTTCATTTCCTCCGTCCTGATTTGATATTACTATATACAGTTTGGTTCACCCTTTTAGTATACACATCAATTAGTGATGAGTCTGTTTCTTTCAAAAGGAAAGCGGTAGAAGTTACATAAACAAGTGTATGCAGGGAGAAAGGAATCCATGAACTAACGAACAAACAGTAAAGCTAGAAAATGTGCCCCCTTTTGAACTTTCTTTCCCATTCCAGCATTTCTTTCATATTCTATGTCCCCTCCCCTTGTAAGTCACACTGGCAAGGTGTAAGGGAGCTTTCAAAACCAGGCCCGAGTCTCCAAATGATGGGAAGAACTGTACAGAGAGACAGGAAAATCAGACGCGAAGGGTGGAACAGAACAAACAGAAGCGCGTGGTGGGAGGCTGACTGGGGGAGCTGCTGAAGGGAAGCGGACTTCCCACCCGTGTTTTTTCAGAGTACAATCTGCCTCTCACATCATCACTGGCATTTGCCTGAGGCCTGGGGCCTCCATATGGGTACCCAGTGACCTTTAACGTGAACCAGCATTACTAGAAAGCAGCCTCCTTCTCACCATCTTCAGGTCTTTCACTTTGTGTAATCCAGTAGAGATACTTAGAGTTGTGTGTGGGGATAGCAGTCTATTTTAATTCATAAATATAAGGGGGAAAATCCCAAGTGCTGAGCATGCCCCGCAACCATCTTAAACCAAGTGGTGAAATGTGTTTCCAAATGTGAATCTGGATTTGGGAGCGAAGAGCCTGGTAGCACTGCCAGCTATCAAGGAATTCTGCAATGGTAAGAAATGCGGACTTGCTGCCAATGCTTTGCCAGTTGTTAGTGGGTGACCTTAACTGGTGCATGTATTGAAAGCAGTCACATCAGTACAAGAACTCCGAAAAGCATAAGATATGTATTCTGCTGGCAGCAGATGTACATGTCGTAGTTCAGAATGTCTGGGGCCATATACTGCGTCCTCAACTCTCAGGCAGGACAAGAGGATCACAGGGGTTGAGGGAGAACGTCAGAGACAGCAGGAAGGTGCCCCGAAGCAGGCTGACCATCCGCTTTCACCTCTGCCTGGAATTTCTAGCCTGCTTTTTTAATATGCACCTTCTGATCTCAATGCTTGTCCTAAACCTCCTGAGCTGTAAGAGCTCGAACAACCTGGATGTACATGGGGAGCTAGATGCATTCGTTTTCTGAGATGTTCTGAGACAAACACCTTGCCTCACTTACACACAAAACCATACATGTATTTACACACATAGTCTAAATCTGACCAGCAGGGTCTTTAAAATCCCGAGCAAACTTTAGTGTACTCCGAAAGACAGAAAACAAACTTCACAAGCACGAACTTCCTAAGAAGAAATTTTAGATTTCTACTCACTTGAGTTAAGGCAAATACTTATAATAATAAATTGAATAGAAAATATTCATATAATAAGCTGGGTATGAGGCTTTGTTTTGATTACCTGAAATACTGTTTGAATTCCACCACTTCCTTCCTGACTCTCCATGAGATTTAGATAAGCCTTTCAATCTCTATTATTTATAAAAGAGGAATAAACACACATTACATGCTACCTTCCAGACGGTCTGTAAGTTTAGTTGAAAAATATTCTTCCAAATTCCTCAGAAGAAAAAGATATAATTTCTATGTTATACTTAAGTGGCTGTTAGAATTGAAACTGTTGCATTTTTGGGTAAATATTTAGGCTTCAATTACCTTTGAGGACTCGCAGGTAATGTTGAGTTTCCAGAATGGACAAAGTTTATCACACTGAGGGCACATTAGGATATTTCCACCGATGTCAGGATCACAAACTTCTTTGCTAAAGAAAAATAAAAGAGAAGTGAAAATTTTAATGAAAAGAACTTCTTAGAGCAGTATGATAAAATCTAATATCCGCTGGTTTATTGAAAGGAACAGCTAATGCTTACATTTCTTTTGACCAATTTTGCATGCTTCTATCTGATAATCTGAACAGCTAATCTGAAGATAATATACACTATAACAATCACTGGTGAATTCCTACCATCTTGTTTAGTGAAGTTTGGTATGGTTTCTAATGTTTTTTAAATTACTTTTTATTCTCTTTAATGGTCTGAAAAATCTTCCATTCTTACATCTGGTAATCTGAGCAACACAGCTGAAGGTAACAATATGTAATATAACAACCACTGTTAATTCCTATTATTTTGTTTTGAAACCCTGTATCGTTTTTATTGTTTTAGTCTACATTGTTTTTTTATTTTCTTTACAATAAAAAACCAAACTGTACTTTTATAAAACTAGCAAAAGCAGAAAATTTCATTAGCCTGATAAAAGTTTGCTACATAAAATCTACACAAATCACGCATACTAGTAAATGTTGAAAATATTTCCTCTAACTCAGGAATGTAACAGAGGGCCCCACTCACAGCACTTTTTATTTGGAGGCCCTGCCCTGCACAATGAATAAAGGATAATAAAGCCATGTAGATTTGTCAGAAAGAAAGAAAAAAATGTTCTGTTGTGGCATTCAGGCTTGAACCCAGGGTATTTATACTACGCCACATTCCTAGCCCTAGGGGCTAGGGATATAGCTCAGTGGCATAAGCACCTGCCTGGCAAGTGCAAGGTCCTGAGTTAAATCCCCAGTAGTGCAAAAAAAAAAAAAAAAAAAACATTCCCAGCCCTTTAAAAATATTTTTTATTTTGAGACAAGATCCCACTCAGTCACTAAATTGCCCAGGATGAGCCTGAACTTGCAATCCTCCTGCTTCAGCCTCCCACAGTACTGGAATTACAAGCGTGCACCACCAGACTTGGGAAAGAAAACTTTTATTACTAACAGATGACATGATTGTCTCTATAGATTACTCAGTAAAACCTAATAATTATTACAATTAATGTGCTTAATAGTTTGCTGGATACCAAATCAACATACAAAATATATACAGGCATAGAAAAAGGAAATGTGTCTTCCTATACCTGCTATAATTAGGAAATAATTTTAAAATGTCATTTTTTATAGTTTAAGAAGTAGAGGATAAATTCAGTCCAAGAGGTCTTTAGATTTAACATGGCAAAAATTTAAAAACTGTTCAGAAGACTGTGAAGAAGACCTTCCACTATTATATTCATAATTTGGAAGGTGCCATGAAGATATCCTATCTCTTTCACTTAAGCTATAAATTCCATGGCGGAACAGAGGCTCACAACACTTGGATAGTCCTGGAGTCCTGGTGTAGGTTAAGAAAAGCAACCAACAGAACAGAATGAAGATCTCTGCCTGTCCAAAGACTGACTTGGGACAGAGTCGGTTCAGCAAATCACCAAGGCAAGCACTGACATCTCAACCAGAGAATATTCACCTGAGAAAACATGAAACTAAACATTGTATCACATACAAGTCAATCCTGGGTGGAAATCGAGAATGCCAAGAGTACCAATTCAGCAAAAGACACAACTGCTACTGATCTTAGTAATGAGAAATTTCATAAATAAGAAACCACAAACTATAAACCACAAAGGAAAATATTGACATATTTAAGATTTTTTTAAAGAATGTCATTAAAAAATTATTAAAGGGAGGGGGGAAAAAAACTAAACACTGAGTGGTAAAAGTTTTGCAACATGCAAAAGTCTGGCAAAGAATTATGCACCAGAAAGCTGACTATGATGGTACATGCCTATAATCCCAGCACTGAGGTAGGCAGGAGGCTGAGGCAGGAAGATCACAAATTTGAGTCTAGGCTATGCAACTTAGTAACTTAGTGAGACCCTGTGTCAAAATAAAAAATAAAAAAGGACTAGCTAGGAATGTACCTCTGTGCAAACGCCCTCAGTTCAATCCCCAGTACTGCCCCGGGGAAGTAACCAGACAAAGAACAGCAGCAGAAAGAACAGAAAATAAAAGTAACAGCAAACCTAGAGGAGAGGGAAAAATCTGGTTTCCAAATTTACTGTCTTATAATACTTAAAATGCTAAATTCGCAACATAAAATCAAGAAACAGAAAAGCGTGGCCCAAACCAGGGAGAACTAAGCAGTCCATAAAGATTGTGGGGAAATGCAGAACAGCCAAGATAATTTTAAAGACAGAAGACTCGGAAGTGTCGAATTTCAATCTTTACTACAAAGTACAGTAACCAATATAGTGTGGCACTCGCATAAAAGACCAACTGTTGATAGCTGGAAAAGAATTGAGGATAAACTGTCGTATTTAGGGCAACTAAATTTCAACAAGGGCACCAGAACAATTTAACGGTGAAAAGAACTTCACAAATCATAGTGCGACATCTCAATGCATACATGAAGACAGAGGGGGCCCCTACCCCAGTACTATTTACAAAACTTAGCTCACAATGAATCACTGACCTAAACTATTAGACTGTTAGCAGATAAACACTGAACATCTTCATCTCTTTGGATTTCTAATTTCTAGATATACTAAAAACACAAATAACCAAAGGAAAAAAGCAGGTAAACTGATGTTATAAAATGAAAATTGACTGTGCCTCAAAGAATATCACTAAGAATGAAAAAAAAAAATCACTCAAACAATGGGAAAGCATATTTTTAATATATCTGCCATGGTTTGAATGCATTTCCTCTGAATTTCCGGTGTTACTGGTGCGGGTGCCCCTCCTTCACTCATGCAACCAGGGAGGAGCTGACTGGGGAGTGGGCCTTCTCCCTTTGGGTCTGGGAGGACACAGGATTCCTTCCAGAGGATGCAGCCTGCACCAAACAGCAACTGCTGGTACCTTAATCTTCAACTTCCAACCTCTGCCACTGTGAGAAATAAACTTCCAGTCCATGGCATTCTGGTACAGCAGCCCAAACAGCCTAAGACAATGTGCTGTTAAAAGACTGTTACCCTGAATATGTACAGAATGGTCACAGCTCAGCAATAACAAGATGACACAAAGGAGGCAAAGGATTTGAACAGGTGTTTTTCCAAAGAAGCGATGCTACTGACAGTACATGAAAAGATGTCAACATCACTAGCCGGAGAAAAATAAAATCAGCAACGAAACACTTCGTACCAACCAGGACAGTTCCTACTGAAAAACAAAACCCTTGAAATAAATGCTGACTGGAATGTGGAGCAACTGGAATCCTCAGACACTGCTGACAGGAATGTAAGATGGCGCAGCCCCTTTGGCAAAGATTTGGGCAGTTCCTCAAAGTGTTAAACACAGGGATATCGTGACCCCAGAAATTCCATTTTTATTATATTCTTAAGGACCTGTAACTGTATGTCCCCATAAAAACTTATCAATGAACAGTCACAAGAGAATTATTCGTAACAGCCAAAGCATGTTAGTAACCCCAATGTCCACTGAATGACGACTGGATAAATAACATGGCAGAGCCATATAACAGAATATTATTTGGCTACAAACGGAATGGAGCACTGATACACACTACAGCATGGATGAACTCTGAAAACACTACACAAAACAGAAGTCACAAAAGACCACGTACTGCTATAGTTCCGCCTTTATGAAATGTCCAGAATAGACAAATTCACAGAAATGCAATGCAGATTAGTGGCTGCCAGGGGCTAAGGGAAAGGGGGTTAGGAGATGACCGCTAACGGGCGCTGGTTTCTTAGAGAAGAGATGAAATGTTCTAGAATTGGGAGGTGGTGATGGCTGCAGAAGTCTGTGAGTACACTTCACAGCTTAGATGGGTGCCTGTATGTGACCTCAGCTGTATCTCCATAAACTTTCTTTTTAAAATAGGATATAAACTTTAGGCTGTTTTAGAGGAGGAAATACATGTGGTATTCTCCACTTATATATGGATATACATGTTTTCAAAGCCGCACAAAATTAAATGTATTTTTAAGGCAAATACAAAGGAATTTTAAATACAGAATGTAGCAGAGTAACTCTTTCCAAAGTAGAAAGGTAACGGATGAAATTGAACACAAAACTTAAAGGCAACAATAAATGTTATCTTGCCGGGCGTGGTGGCGCACGCCTGTAATCCCTGCACTCAGGAGGCTGAGACAGGAGGATCCTTGTAAGTTCAAGGCCAGCCTGGGCTACAAAGTGAGCTCAAGGCCAGCCTAATCTGCATAGGGAGACCCTGTCTCAAAAAGACCAAAAAAAATGTTATCTCTTTCTCCCCACCCCTCTTTCCTTTTCCTTCCTCCCCCACCCCCATACTAGAGACTGAGGCCAGAGCTTGAACATGCAGTTCTCCTGTCTCAGCCTCCAAGGGTGCTGGGATTACAAGTATGTGCCACCACACTTGACTTCTTTTTCTTACACTGGGGGAATAGATCATTATTCCTTACATTTAAAAAATATTTTCTGTTCTTGTAAATCTACGAAGTACATAATAGAACTGAAAATATTTAAAATTCCTGTCTTCTAAACATTTTAAAGGTATTTAATAATTAAAGCCAAATAGTTCTGACCACACAGAGTATAACCCCGACACCTTCTCTCCATTTGCTGTAAATTAATCTGTGTGTTACTGCGTGTGATGTGGCCATCACAGTGATCTCATAAAGTGAGTTATAATAAGAACAACCACTTGAGAAATCTTATAAAACTGCAAATTTCCCACTCTGAAATTGTACTTTGGAGATGCCTTTGTTGTTTTCTGAAGCTGAGATGATACAGAAGACAAGATGCTGAAGAGAAATTCAGGAAAAAGGCATCAACATCAAGCCTTTGGCCCCAAACTCCTTCTGAAAGAAGAGGGTAAAGTACTTCAAAAGCCATCTGCATCTTTTCACCCAAAAAATAATGCCACAAAAGGTCCAAATCTTCTGCTTAATGGAATGGGGAACTATGCCTGTGTGTCAGGGCTGCCGGGAAGGATTCTGCCTCAGAAGCCAGATGATATGCTCAGGGCTTGAAAATCTTGGTCATCAAGTCATTCCTGGTGCCCAGAACTTTTTATTTGGCTGCCGCATCTGGAAAGAGGCCAGGTGATCAAGAGAAAACAGTCTGGCCCAGGGCTGCACCCCTCTGGAGGGGAAGACCACCAAAAGCAGGGACTCCCCTTCCTGTCTGAATTCTAGCTGTGTCTGAATTCAGGCACCAAACACGGCGCGTTACCCATCATTAATCTTTCCTCTGACATTGTAAGGAATACTATCGTGAAACCAAAATACAAAACAGTGATGGATAGCTGAGTTGTGAAACACACAATTCTCAATATAGACTGAGAGGCCACTGCTTTTTAAAAACTGAGAAACAGCAGCTTCAGCTGTTTTCCCGCTGAGGCTCTGAGGACATCTGAGCTGCTCTTCGGCCCACATCTGCAGGGGCGGCTGCAGCATTCCTGGGGCCAGGAGTTCAAGGGCAAACCCCTGCCAGGCCTCCTTTCTTTGTCAAACAAAGTATTGTCTTAAAATATTGGAGTGTTTCCTGAGGGTAATAATATTCCGGGTTGGGTTATCTGAGAAGAAATTTCTTCCATTTCCCTTGGTTATTTTACCCAGAACAAAGCATGTATCACCCAAGACAATGAGTGCTTTTCTTTTTTTAAGCCAAAATGGCCTAACACCTGAAAATAACTTTGTATCTAACCATCTCTTCAGTGTGGCGACAAGGACTGAGGCGAGGTTACCTCCAGGTACAGTGATCTTGGCTGAGATATCCGTAGAGGAAGCAGGCCACCCCCACCACTGCGGCCAGCAGCAGCATCTGCGTGTAATAGCCCAGCCAAGCAAAATAGATCCCGATCTTCTCTCCATAATATTTCCTGAAGAAAGACAAATTAGTTTTAGAAGACATACATAGTCACTCAGCACCTTTAATATATTCTTTTTAACTGTAAATAAAGGAGGCCTCACATAAACTCCTAACTCAATTCACCCTTAAGACATACCCACCTTCAGAACAGACCCGAGTCTACGACACAGAGGTTTCCTACTTCTCAAAAACTGATCGGTAGCACCGATTTGCCGGTTGAAGCAAAGTAAACTTAGAAGAGAACAAGACTGAGAAAAACGCTGAATATGGAGGAAATAGCACATGATCGTCATTCTTTGTAAATGCCGGCACTGTTTTACACACTGTCCAAAAGGTGATTTTTAATACGCATGAAACAAATGGATAATCCGCTCAGTAACCCGGTCTTTCGTGCTTAGGAACTTCTTTGGGAGGAGACATAAATCACAAGCAATAGCAAGGAAATGACATGCTAACACCACTGTCTCCCCAGTCTGTGGGGGACACATTCCACAGTCCCCCCAGTAGAAGCCTGAAACCTTGGAAGGACTAAATCCTATATATGCTATGCTTTTCCCATACACACACACACACACACACACACACCCATGAGAAAGTCTGATGTATAAATAGGCACAGTAAGACAGCAAATAATAAGGTACAACAACTGTAACACCATGCTGTAGTACGTGGTGTGTGAATGTGGTCTCTCAAAGTACCTCGCACCACACTCATCCTTCCTGCTGTAGAACACAGGTAACTGGAAGCGTCAAAAATGAAAGGCAGGTAAGGAGAGCACTGCACTAAACTGTCTCGGAATGTCTCTCTGACCAAAATTTAAGTCATGTGAGAACAGGAGAAGGAAGGGTGGGCATGACCACCATCTAGTCCCTATCGTCGAGCATGCTTGTGCTTTTTCTAGGTGTTAAAAACAGATTCACGGTGTGCTCTGAGGCTAGACAGGTGAGCCTGGAACAGGGCGGGGGACAAACAGCGGTGCAGGAACCGCTCCTGAAAGGGGGACAAAGGCATCTGTAGAACGAAAGGGTCAGGGCAGAGGAGAAGATGAGGAAATCATGGCAGCACTTTCTAGACTGATCAGCTTCCCCCTGTTGGTCTTGGTGTGCGGAACCTTGATTTCCTCGGCTCTGAGGCCCAGATGAGACTCTGGGCTCAGTACGGAGCTGGGCTGAACGCCTTAGGCTTTTCCTAGTGGGGGCTTAGCTCCGAGAACCCAGAGTCCTGGGGAGACCAGCGCCACAGGGCACATCCACAGGCCTGGCTGAAGCAGTGGTGTTGCCGGGGGTGCCTGGTAGTCTGCCGCAGGCAGTACCCTCGGGGGGGCATTATTGGCCCAAAGGAAAATCACAGTACAGCAGTACTCCATTTTAACACCGCGAAGATCCAGGTACATCAGAACAGGAATGCTTTCCTCTGCATGTCCCTTCAACTTTCTACTTAAACAGGTTAACACAGTCCTTGATGTTGGAGGGCAGCGAGTTGAAGGACTGCGCCCCTGGGCTGAAGCCACATCTACGAGGAAGGGCCAGGGCGGACTGATGCAAGATGAGAAGTCAGGAGAAACAAAGTCCATTTTCCCGGCACTGAGCTTTGTTGTTTGGCTCAGAGAGGGCAGACAAATCGCAGGCTCAGAACAGTGCCTGGGAGAGAAGACCCTGGCCGTGGGTGTGCGATGTCTCAACCCGTTCTCTGTAACGCTTTCTGTAATTTGTTATTGCTATGATTTCGCTATTGGGTTAAGTGTCTCACATTAGCAACTTGGTCATCGGGGTGGAAGCACGAGGAGGCACTGTGACCTTTATGAACCCAGTGGGAGGTCACGGAAGGCATCGTCCTCAGAAGGAATTAAGTAGTTCTCACAGTGGCTGTTACAGAAAGAGTAAGACTAGGTCTTCTCCTCTCTCGGGTCCCCTGTAATGTGACCTCTCAGAAATGGCCTCTTGCCATGGTATGATACAGCTGGGGGACCTTCCTAAGACCTGGTTCTAAGCTGTTTGGACCTTCAGCTTCCAAAGCTGTAAGCTAAAAAAACCTCTTTTCCTTATAAAATACCTGGCTTCAGGTTATTTCATTATAGCAGTAGAAACAGACTAATACAGTTCTCATAAGCCATCTATCCTGGACATGTCACATTTAAAATTAGAAAGAATCTTAGAAGTCGCCTGGTGCAACCTCCCAATAGTAAAAGTACCTTGTCATATTTACAGAGCTGGTCACCTAATCCCTACTTGGATAGTTACACTGGCAGAGAAGTCATTACTTGCTGAGTCATTCCTGTTACGCTGTAGGCAAGGCTGGCAATGTTTTCTAAATCTTATATGGAAACCTGTCTCCCAGTTCTCAGAAGTCAGGAATAACAAGGACCCCTTCGCTGGCTATTTGCTGATGACTGTCTCTGCCAAAAACAGCCAGCTCTTCACATCAGTCTTGTAAGGTAGGCTTGGAGTTACGAAGTTATGCGTATATGCTCAGGGTGGGAAAGTCTGGAAGGCTGATTATTAGAAGGAGCCGCCCTCGGCCACCCTCCCTACATCCCGCGGCCTCCACGCACCACTCTCAGCCACCAGAGCTGACTCCGGGAGGGTCTCTTCCATTTCACTAACACAAAGTGCGGAGTACTGATTTCTCAGCTCCGGGTCTCGCCGCTGACTTTCTAGTCTGCAAGACGAGCATTAAGCTCTCGTCCAGCCTCCTGCCTCCTCATCCCTCCACATCTGTTCCCATTTTCTCTGCAGTTACATTATAATGTTTGGTGACATCAAGAGTCTCACTTCATGTTATTATGATTCACCGTTCACAGCTGAGTCACCTCATCTGCTATGATCACTTTTTCCTCCCCGCCCAATATTTTGCTTCACTTGCCGGCCCTTGAGCACCCAGGCTCTTGCCTTTCATCTAGGGTTCCCAAGGGCGACCAAAGGGTCACAGGCTCCTCAAGGTAACCTCAAGTTAGTAATTATCTCGATGGCTCACTGCTTAGCGTTCGGTGTGGTTATTAACAAATGCAGCCCCAGACTCTCTCCCCCACTGCCTCATTTCCTCTGTATGTTCGAACCCTGGAGGAAGCCTATCAATTTCCACTCCCTGAAGAAATCCCTCTAAACATGTTTCGACCTGATTTTTTTACCGGAGTTTTTCTATCTCATTTTAAGTTTCCATGAGCTACGTTTTATACTCACGCAGACGCTCGTATAGAATCCCACTCTTGCGCACACACCTCCTTTTCCATGGTGGTGAAGACAGGAGTTTGGAGGGGACGTTTTCTTTCTTTACCTGTGCAAAGTCTGTTTCCTATAGCTTACTCTTTCTAACTTGTTCGGTTCACTTTCGGGGAAGGAGCTGTCTCCCTTTATCCTTGGGGACCACAGACGGGGGTCAACAGCTGGACGCTCATGGGGTCACGAGTGAAGCAGTGAGGGGAAGACACACGGGCCAGGGGCAGAGGACAGGTACACATGCTCTCCCGAGCAAAGTACACTTCAAATGGTGGGGAGTTGTTATTATTCTACTGATGGAGACTTACCTACCACTCCGCCAACAGAGAATACAGATGTAATGCAAAAGGAGATGAAAAAGGTGAAAAAACTGCATACTGATGTCAACCTTCAATATGGGGGACTGAACCAGCTACTGACCGAAAAATACTGCGAGAAGAACCACCTCTTTATTTCCCTAAACATCAGAGGATCACCAGTACTTACACAGCATTTTCATTATATTAGGTATTATAAATAATTTAGAGGTGACTTAAAGTACATGGAAACATACACAGAGGTTATATGCAACTATTATACCATTTTACAAAGGGGAATGGGACACCTGGGGATTTCACTATTCTCAGAGGGTCTAGAACCAGTCCCCACGGTTGGAGATGACTGACTATTTACGTATGTACAAGCATCTTCATTTAAAATCTTACTGCACAGGGTAAATGGGGTTAACAAAAGTACCTCCTTGGGACTTTAATACAGCTAATAAATGAGAGAAGACAGAATTAAGAGTCTGATCAAATGAAATTATGAAGTGAAATTTCTATGAAATAATAAAGCAAGAATTATTCAGGGCTAGTAGCATCACAGAAAAAGAGACGACTAGATATTACGACCCTTCGGATAAAAGCATCTAACTCTGTGTATCAAGTATTTCGCACAAAGTAGATAAAATTCCTACGCGAGGATCACATCCCCTAACTAAGGCAGATGAACGGAACAGAGGCACATGCTCAGCAATGTCGGCAGTACCACTGGGGGGATAAAATTGGGAGGCAGGGAGTAAAACCAGTTGTAAGGAATTACTGCAAAAAATGCACAGAAAACAAGAAACAAAGAACGAAACCTTACAGAGAAAATCTGAAATATAACATTCAGGTTTTAGATCCTGATCTGAACAAAAAAACTACAAATACTTTTAGAGACAATTAAGGAAATCTAAACACTGATTATTTGATGAAGTCAGGGAGTTGCCTACCTTTGTTTTAAAGGGTATTCTGCTTATGTTTAAAATATTTAGAGCTGGGTGTGGTGGTGTACGCCTATAATGTCAGTGCTCAGGAGGCTGAGGCAAGAGGACTGTCCAAATTTGGGAAGCAAGCCTGGGCTACACAGTGAGTTCAAGGTCAGCCTGAACTACATAGGAAGACCCTGCCTCAAAAAGAGAAAAAAAAAACCTAAACCACTTAGAAATAGACATGAATGAAATGAGATTTGGGATTTGCTTCCAAATGATCCAGTGGAGGGGAAAGGGAAGGAGGTGGAGCTAAAGACGAAACAAGAAGGGCAGGGAGCTGAGAACTGTTTGGAGCGGGGAGATACAGCCACTCAGGCAGGCCATACTATTCTACTTTTGTGTATTTCCCGTAACAAAATGTAAAACAAACTATTCAAGTGTTTTAAAAACTCTCACTCCAAAGGAGAAGCATTTTCCCAAGCTGGGCACCTGCAGGAGGCGCTGAGAAGTCAAAAGAGCAAGTAGGCACCGGCTCCAGACAGACAGACGTGAGGACACCCCAGCCATCTCTGTCCTCACTCTCGGCTTCTGCTCCATGACCAACCCCGCCCACTGTGCTCCCAGAAATGTGCCCCGCATTTGCTCCCGCAGCCTCCCCTGGCTCGCTTGTCTCCCTGCGCTCTGTGCTCCCTGCAAGCCGTCTTCTCTGTCTTGCACACTGGGAGTGAGACGGAATTCCTTCAAATATCACAAGAGCTTCTCACTACACTACACGGAGATGCTAAGCTCCTCTCTGAGCTCCACCCGCCCTCTAACTCTGCGCCTCTTCCTCATCAGCATGGTCTTCCTGTTGCCTTGATCTTGCCAAATGTATGTATGTTTCAGGGACACCGTAGAAGTGACCTCTATTTCTGGAATGACTTCTTCCAAATCCTTAAAGTACTAGATAGATCGTTCCACTACCCAGGTCTCAGCTCAAACTACTCAAAGACAACTATTCTCAACCCGCACTCTCATCTCATCATTGTTATTTTATTCCGGTTAAAGAGTTTTCTATTTGTTAATTTGCTATGTGCTCATCCGCAGTCCCCAGACTCTCTCCCCAGCAGCAAGGACCCTCCCCCGGGCCCAGACAGCATCACCTTTTGGACAGCAGCCAGCACTGGCTGACAGCGCCTGCAAAGACAAGCCCTGAGCTACTATTTCTTGTGAGATACAATGATGTAGTTTTAATAGCAGATTCGGGGAAAGAGTGAAAACTTCACAGTTCTTGCCATGCAGTGTAAGCTAAACCTAATATTTACCCCGCTACAATAAAGACTTTGGCAAGTCTTTGCTCCCAATTGCTAAAAGGAACCTTTAAGCCCTTAGAATTTTCTGAGAGCTGGGAGTATCTTTTCATTCATGGCGGGCCCACTGGACCACCAGATTAGAGTTTATACCCTGAGGCTTTGAGTCCTGTGGGTCGTAGTTTGTGCTAACGAGATTAACTCAGGATGGGACCAGCTATGACAGCCCAATCAGATGCTCACAGAGTCAGGGTCATGAGCCATGTGAAGCTGGATGGGCTTGCAGGGACATGAAGGGCTGAGGGATTGAGCCATATGGGTGATGATTCAATCAGTCTTGCCTATATAAGGAAGCTTCAGTAGAAATTCAGGACAACGCTCAATAAAAACCCAGCTCAGAGCTTCACATGGGCCTCCTGGGCTGGTGAGGTCCTTTGAGTGTGGTCATACTCAGACACCAGAAGGGCACTACCCACAGCTACTCACCTGATAAGGTCCAAGGGCTGCTTTTTGTATATGCTACGAGGGTGAGCCCATTCCCTGTACAGAAGGTATCGTTCATTAGGGCAGCTGGGATCCTCTGACTGTTGGCCAAATTTGCACTGAGAAGCAGAGGGAAACTAATGAGCACCATAATCACATTTTCACAAATCTGTGTACTAAAGATGACCCTACTACTTCAGAGTTGCATTTGTGAAAAAGGGACCCTCGCTTGATGGAAGGAATGGAAATACAACCTTTTGTGATTCTGAGGCCAACAATGTGAGGTTTGCTACTATGACAACAACCCCCACAGGTGCCCTTTTAAAAGCCCTGGCAGAGCCCCTGTCAAGTTTAAAAAGAGGACTTCAGTGCCAGGTGTGGTGGTGCACACCTGTAATCCCAGCACTCAGGAGGCTGAGGCAAGAGGATCGTTGCGAGTTTGAGACCAGCCTGGGCTACAAAGTGAGCTCAAGGCCAGCCTGAACCACACAACGAGACCCTGTCTCAAAAAGACCCAAAAAAGAGGACTTCAAAGGAGAAAAGGCCTATGGTATAGACAAACGATAAATGAGAATTTCTAACATGTATTTTCCTTACAAAGAATTCATATCTTTCTGTTTAATAACAGCACTTGCTAGTAATTATAAACATAGCTAACACTTAAGTATATGCCAGGGACTAACATTTGACATTGACTAATCCTAATGACAACTCTATGCAGTAAATACTATCATAACCCTTACTTTATGGGCGGGGAAACTGAGAAACTGAACACATAAATGACTTTTACAAGGTCATCTAACCAGAAACATAACAGAGTAGAAGTCTTTGCCCTAGAAATCCTGCTATATAGGAGCTGCTAATTGGTACTGCCACAGCCATTAGCAGGAGAAAAACTGTTTATTCCTTCACCCACTCCTTTCATCTCAGCATCTTTTCTGCCTGAGACCCACTGGTGAGAAAATGGCCAAGTTTCTTCCTGCCTTGTATAGCATCCTTATTCTACTGAGGAAGCAGCATGAGGTCAGGCAGGTTAGCCCTTCGCTCCTGTCAGCACCACACACCTTAGGCCCCTTGGTCCCTCTCTGCCGTTCAACTTACATCATGGAGTGGGAACGCTGCCTTGTAGATTCCAGAACTTACGAGTCTGTTAATCCCAAACTTGCTCACATTGTTTATCACTTGATATTTGACCCGAGAGAGGATGAAGTAAACCTAGAAAGGTTCCAAAATAGAGTGCGATTTACATGGCAGAACCAGCCAATCTAAGCATTGCTTATACTAGAACAGGAATCTGTAGGCATTTTTCATTTTTTTCAGCTCTTAAAAACAAGTTGCTGGAGGTGGCGCAAGCCTATAATCCCAGCACTTGGGAGACTCAGCCAGGAGGATCACCATGAGTTGAGGCCAGCCTTGGCTATATAGTGAGTTCAAGGCTGGCCTGAGCTACATAGCAAGACCCTGCTTCACCCAAAAAAACAAACCAAACCAAACAAAACAAAAAACCACAAATAAATACATAATAGCAAAACCATACCAACCCACTAATAATTCAACAATAAGTTCCAAATCACCCTAAGACAGAAACTAACTAAATTTAGCTTAGACTTACAATGCGGCTTCTGGTGGCCGGATTGAAGAAGGCATCTTTATCAACAATGTAAAAATCATTCATCCGGTTCTTTTCAAATGGGGCAGTGAAGAACTCCTGCTCCGGCTTGATGATGTTTTCATCCACACTGAGGACTTTAGTGAACAAGTTGAGGTGGCTGAAGGCTGAGGACCTGGTTTTCAGATCATTGGGTTTCAGAGGCAACTTGATGTGCATGATCTCAGCATACGTACACAGCACTTCCCACGGCGCATGTACTTTTACAAATACAAGCTTGTCATCCAAGACCTACATTGGAAGAAAAGTGCCTATCAGGAAACCAAACCATCTATTTTCACAATTTTGATACATACAAATTCTTCTGAGCTGGTTTTTTTTTTTTAAAGGAAAAGAAAGAAGCGAAAAAATGCACATTTACAGAAAACACCAAAAAGCGGACTATAATTAAAGATCAATCTAGAGCGCTCTGGGATCCTTAGGCAAAGGGACTGTAAGTTCAAGCCCAGGCTAGCGACTTAGCAGACTCTATCCCCAAATAAAAAACAAAAAGGTGTAGAGATGTAGCTCAGTGCAAAGGCCCTGGGCCCAATCCTCAGTACTGAATGAAATAGGCCTGCAATTATCATAAATTTGGTAGCTAATTTTGTAGTTTGAATTATCAAGAAAATAATCAAAATTGTTGTTTTCGTTCTTTCATAAAACTGGTATTTTACATTAGAAAGTTAAACTTGTTAATATGTGTATTACTCCATCTAAATTAGTGACAAGATCAAAAAGCTAGAACATTCATTGCAGTGCTATATTAGTGAAAAAGATTTCAATTTTCTAAACCTAGAAATGGACTGTTTCCCTTGTACATTCATTATGTTATGTGGCCATTAAAATGTCAACAGCCTATACTTACTGTTTATTTACTAGACATTAGAATGAAAAAGCAAGTTATAAACTGTGAGATAATAATTCTCTTTTTGAAAGGTAAAAGGTACATATTTACCTGAGGAAAGAAGAGTTTAGAACAACTACAAGGTAATTTCTAGATAGTTAAGATTCACAATTTTTATTTTCTCTATTTTTACATTTTTCTAATTCTTATTATTTTATACTATTTGCACAGTTTAGAAAACCTTTACAAGGTTTTCAAAGGAAGAAAATAACCATTCATATATACATTTATTAGTAAACTCTTGGGCTCCTGGAAACGATGACACAGTCTACAGAATGCGGATTTTGAGCGACTCTCCGCCCTATCATGACTATGGCGTGGCCAGGCTGATGTTTCCAGTGCTGCCCACAAACTCCCTTCCCATCTCTGAACAAGCTACCCCAAGGCTATAAGGGACGAACACTTACTGATCTTGTTGCTTCTAGCTGCAGCCCTTTGCAGATGAGGTTAGACTCATATGCTTGTCTTTTTCTCTGTCAAAAGAACGTGGAATATATATTAGAACCTTAGTTTTCTCACAGGTAGAAAAAAAAAAAAACACCTTCTTATAAAAAAAGGGAAAAAATAACAAAACGAAACTAGCTGTATCTGATGAAGAGACACACTTGCTTAAAATAGCATAGAAGCAGTGACACTACGCCTCGAAGTGGTGCCTTGTGGGTGCTGGGCTCCAGCAGAGTGCTGGGGACTGTAGTGGATTCCCCAGGTGCTCTGGCTAGCCCTTGGTTGTCCTGATGGGCCATAAAAGGTACATAAA
Source organism: Dinomys branickii (assembly GCA_004027595.1). Classification (NCBI taxonomy): domain Eukaryota; kingdom Metazoa; phylum Chordata; class Mammalia; order Rodentia; family Dinomyidae; genus Dinomys; species Dinomys branickii. The sequence goes on from PVLD010000706.1 coordinate 107,193, forward strand.
AAATTTCTTGTTTAGGGCACAATTCAAGGACTTATTGACTCCTAAGAGAACACAAATGGAAAAAAAAATCTTTTTGACAGGAGCCTGATATGCAGTCCACGTTGGCCTCAAACTTGTGTGGATCCTCCTGCCTCAGCCTCCTGAGTGCCAGGATTATAGGCATGTGTCACCAGGCTGCTTACAAATGCAAATTTTTGTGTCTTAATCACTGATGTCATTTTACAGAGTTAAAGATTCCAGATTTTAAAATTTTTATTTCTGCATTAGATGTTAGACAGTTACTAGATATATATGTTTCATCCCTGCAAACCTTAACTAAGTGAAACAATGCAGACAATTTTGGCAAAACACAAAGGGTTTGAACTGAAACGTTCATGAACTTATGCACACCCCAAATCTACAAAAACAGGGAGAACTGCTAACAAATCTGCCCATGTCACATGGCCAATTCATAAGGTGCAGCATATGCTGTATCTAAATTCTATACAGCCCGGCTCTTGCCAGATAGGCTGCTGAGATGGAAGGAAGTACATACAGAGGAGGATTTGGCTGACCTTTCAGAGAACACTTTTGAATCTAACGCAGCCACCCTGCATTACAAAAAGAAACACAAGCTCTGAAAGTCAACTTCGAGGGTTCAAGTTCAGGTTCCTGTGCTTAGCAGCTTCATCACCCAGGACAACGACCTAAACTGTCTGTGCCCGTGTTCTGTATCCGTTCAGCAGAGAAGACCTCACTATTTTCTTCTGTAGATTCTCATGGGGATATGATTCAGAGCACATCAAGCCCACTGTCGGGGACCGCAAACTATGAAGTAAGCGTGGAAGATGTCCAAGGCAGTCCTGCCCACCGCTGAGATCCTGATAGTTTACAAAGCTGTGGAGCTCACAGGGCAGGATGAGGTCTGCTGAGGACCACAGAGGGGAGGACCGGCACCCCAGAGTGGGGAAGGGTCTTCACTTCTTTACCAGTGTTAAACTTGCCCGTTCTACCACTTGGTCGCTGTTCCAGGGAAAACGGAAAATCCCCTACCCCTCACCCTGCACTTCTCACAGACGAAAGAAAAGCGGGCCAGCCAAAGAGGTCTTTCTCTTTGCCACTCCGAGCCACTGACTGCCCGCACCCCCATCTGTGCGTTACTAACTTTGTGTGTTTTCTTCATCCTTTGCCATACCCCTCACACAGGAAGGTGCAGGTCTTGGCCAGGTCCTCAGCAGCCTATGAACTAGAAATTTCCAATCGTGACAGGAGACACACTGGGTCATCTCTGTTGCTGAGGACAACTAAAGACCCGTGTCTGTGTGTGTGTGTTTTTAAAGTAACTTCAGCAGTCACAAACCAGGGACTACTGGATCAAGATCACAGTAATCCAGGGAGCCCAGATGGCAGCTGCTGTAGGCAGAGAGCTCCATTCACGAGGCACGGCTGTTGGGGCAGAGGGTGGGCAAACTGCTGCGCTGCACACAGTACCAAGAACAGGGACCGCACCTGACCAATGCAATGTAGGTGATGCCGCTTGCGAAAAGACGAAGCTCAAAAGGTGAAAGGGTACATGTGGTATTTGGCTCCATTTGATTCAAACATAATCCCTGACATACTTCCCTTTATTTGTATGTATCTAATAAATGCTATTCAGTACTTGCAGGGTGTCAGGCACTGTCCTCAGACCTTTCCAAACACAGGACGCTGCACAGCCTCCCACACCTGTCTGCACTGGACTGACTTAGAGAACGGCCAGCAGGTACACAATGAGCCGAGAAACACCAGCATCAGCACAGCATGAGAACACTGGCCGCAGCTGCCCGCTCACTGCCCACAGGGCCCAGGCCCTCTCACCTCCCCAGGGCCACCATCTTCCCAACGCGGTCCCCTCCTCCCTTGGCTGCCACAATCCCAATTACAGCTTGGGAATCTGGTCCGATTCGGCCTACTTCTTGCCTATGCAGCATTTCTTCCCTCTAGATCGTAATTCTCAAGTTTTGATTGTTACTTGACAGCCAGGCCTTGTTTCCCCCTCACTGCTTCTTTACTATAAGGCAAAGCACCCTGACCCTGCAAACCGCAGCCCATATAATGCGCGGCACAAATTACATGCCCGGCACGTTGGCTGAGAGAATATACTCGGTGGTCCCCCCTTACCCACAGTTTGCTTTGCCACCATTTCAATTACCCACTATCAACCGAAGTCCAAAGATACTACGTGGAAAAGTCAGGAAAATAAACTTGTTTAATTTTTTTTTTTTTTTTTTTTTTGCGGTACTGGGGATCGAACTCAGGACCCTGCGCTTGCTAGGCAAGCGCTTATTCCACTGAGCTATATCCCCAGCCCCTGAACTTGTTTAAGGTGAGTTTTAATATTGCATGCCGGCTGAACAGTGTGGTGGAACCTCAGACTGCTCTGTGTCTCCCGAGACGTGAATCCTCTCCACGCCGCATACACTGTGTTATGGTTGATACATTGTGTCAACTTGGGGAGTCTAGAGGTTTAACTAAGTAACTCATAAGTGAAAATCTTGGGGTAAACAGGATATGCCCTTACCCTTGTGGGATGTTGTTTATGTTTATTTGGGAAGCTTTAAAGGTTAACTGTGTGATTCAGGAGGAAGCCAGAGTGCTTACTTTGTAAACATCCTGAGCCTGTGGAAGAGGAGGACATGGAGGTTATGTGAGAGGTACACGCCCCCTGGGTAGGGGTAGGCTGTTTACAATGTAGGAGAGAAAAGGAGGCTGCTTGCAGCCATTCCGCCCTTATGCTTGCAGTTTTTGCTGTGCTCTGCTGCCGTGAACAGTTTGCCCTCTGCCATGTGCCATTCTGCCTCAGAACCAGCCAAGTATGAACTGAAACCTCCACAAACTGTAAGCTAAATAAACCTTTACTTCCTTCATTTTGGGTATTGGGTATTTTGTCTCAACAATGAGAGAAAAGTAACCAAGACACACTGCCTGCCGGTTGCCCCTTGGTTATGGATGGATCACAGCAGGGTCACAGTACTTGGGTCCCGATAACTCTTATCTTACTTTATGGCCCCAAGGTGTAAGAGCAGTCATGCTGGCAGCTCAGGTACGTCACAGAGAAACCAGGAAGTGCTGCTCTTAAGTGAAAAGATGAACATTCCCAGCTTCAGAAGGAAAGAAAAAAAGGGTGAGTGCCAAGGTTGTTAAGATCTCGAGTCATGGAAATTGTGAAGGAGAAAGAAATTCGTGCTAGTTTTGCTGTTACACCTCAAACTGCTAAAGTTTTAGCCGTAGTGTGTGGCACCCTTAGTTGAAAGGGAAATTTGTGCACATACAGGAAGAGAAGCAAGTACAGTACATATACCAGCCTGGTGCTACCCACCATTTCAAGGGATCCTCAGGTAAGGAGAAGAATGCTGTGTTCAACAAGCATTCATCAGCGCATTCTACAAACAGTCCCCAAGAGAAGACTCACAGGAGAACAGAAGCCTTTAGCGCCTTGTGATCTGCTTGAGGTCTTGTTACAAATTGATGGTTCTTGGCACATTAGGTTCTGCCTGGTACACAGTTGTCTCCTTGCATCTGCTAGGGAGCTGGTCCACACCTCCAAGGAGCCCCTGTGCTCAACACCTAACTTGCAGACTCCCTTGCTCCATGGGGGACCTAATTTTCTTCCCTCATTGTGACCTTCTCTGGCATTCTTTCTTTCTACCTCTTAACATCCGGGTAACATCTCTCTCTTTGGAGTCCAAAGTCATCCTGGTACATTTCCTCTTAAGCACACTTGGGATTACCTTCTGGTCTCACTCCTCAGCCAACAAACACTTCGGTGCTTCTGATTCCTAAGAATATTAAATCTTTCCATGGCCCTGCGTGCTCTTCAACTACCCCAGTGCCCAGAGATGCTGGAGCTTTAATCTCAGTAGCATTAGCACTTAGAATGGGCCTATGAAAGAGCAGCATGCAGTAAATGTCTGAGGAGTGAACGGACTGAGTGAATGGCAGGTTGATAGCTGACCTGAGGTATTCACTATGGTATAGAACAAGCCCCATCCAATTTTTCTACAAATACTGACATGTAGGTTTTACAAGATCTAATAGGATGAGATACAATTGAATCCTGGGGTACACAAGCATCCAACAGCGCAGGGGACCCCGAGCATGAAGAGACTCCCAGACACTTCAGGGTTTCAATTCTGAGATGGCAAAAGGGGTTCAGAGGGCTGGGCTGCTCAGCTATTAAACACACACACTCAAACCGGTGCTGTGTCTTGGTTGTATCAGCTGCATTAACCAAGAATGCAACGCGCCGACTCCTTCAAGTCAGACCTGCTTCCTTTTCTGCAGAATTTTTCAGTCGAGGCTACCATTCTTCATCCTTTTCGGAGGACCCTCTCCTCTTAGAGCTTGCTCTACCAAACAGCCCCCAGCTGTTGCCATTTTGCTGTCCTTCTTACTTCTGGATGTAACTGGTTAGACCTATGGGGTCAAAATTCAAATCCTAGTTGTCATTCACTAGCTCCAAAGCTAGGCAAATGAACTCTCTGGGGCTGCTTTAAGGTGACCAGCGGTACACAGCACACAGCACGGTGCCTGGCAGACAATGCTTGGAAACATCTTGGCCATTATCAATCTCTTCTTTCTGTCTTCTGACTTGCTCAACTTCCCTTGCTCCCTAAAAGATACAAAATAAAACCCTCTATCCTCCCGGCCTCAGAGGATCATCGCTCCTTTTTAATACCAAACATCTGACCAAACAGGCGGTTTCCACCCATTTGGCCTCTCTGAATTGTGCACCCAGGGACCCCAACCCTCCAGTGGGCTGCCCAACCCTACTGTGCAGGAACTCTGGGGAATGTGGCTGTCCTGGTCCTGGGACAACTACTCCTAAATCTGGCAGGCACATACATCTTCTTCGTCCTCTGCATCTTTTCTCTGCGGCCGCACTTCTGGGTGTTCTAAGGGAGGTGACTGATGGGCATGTACGACGCGTGTGACTATCACAGATGCTGGCTGCGGGCACCAGAACAACTTCCTTTCAGCCACTTTAAAGTGCTGATAATATTCTCTTGGTAATGTGTACCATAACCTACTTTTTTTATTTTTTTGGTACCGGGAATTGAACTCAGGACCTTGTGCTTGCCAGGCCCATCATCTATGTAATCGACCTCAAACTATTGGATATTTAGACTGTCTAATTTTTCACTATCAACAAGATCTGTATAGAACAATCTTTGTGCATCCTTTATTACTTCCTCAGGACACAGTGCTAGAATCAGAACTGTATCAAGAGGTGTGCTCAGTTTTAAGTTCTCTAATATATATAAATGTACTGCCCTCCACAAAGGTTGTGCTAATTTACCTTATTTCAGTTCTTATTTAGTTTGTTACAACAAACTCCTAAGATATTTACCTGATTTCTCTAGAGATAACTGGTAGACCTTGGAGTTGGTTTATAAGGTCCTCTATTTTACCACCATCTATAAGTACTTAAACAGTTGAATCAAGGATAGGACATTTATGTTTACTTAAACATGTTAATATAGCACCTGGATGTTACTTTAATAAAACAGTTCCTGTTATTTTCCTTAGGCAGGGCAATTCACAAAGAACCAGTGGAATGTTTTAAAAATTGATTAACCCAGTTGTCCTGGTATGTCAGGTAGCTAAAGTAAATTAGCATATGTGCCATATTTGTCAAACAGGCGCACAGCAGGAAAAGACTGCTTACTTTAGAAGACTGCTTAAGTCTCTTTAATATGAAATCATCAACCTCACTTCTCCGCAGAAGTTACACTTGCATAAGTAACTTGACATTTGAAAAATTCGTGTAGAGCTGCCTTCCATATTAAAGAGGAAAGACAATTAATATTACATATTGGCTGACACAGGCATTGCTCAATAAATATTTGTTGGATAAATGAACACATGAAGCTACACAGTCTTTAACTAAAAATTATCTACGTCCCTTGCTGGAAAACTTTATATGTAGGACCTAAACCTACGATTTGTGTTTGGCAGCAGAAAATGATTAAACTAGATGTAAGCCTAGTCATAAATTAAACTGTGCTGTAAATTCCTCTACCTCTAGGGAAGCAGAATCAGCTGCATTGCAATTAGAGCTCCCTTTCTCGCTAGCATTCTAGCGAAGCCAAAGTGCCAGTAGTCACCGAGAACCTGTGTACATCACCAAATGGTGCACTGAATTCCATTGCTGCTGGCGGGGAAAGGCAACGGGGAAAAGGAGAAGAGCGCCCAGCCACCCTCCGGGAACTGGAGTTTTATTTATACCCCTCTTAAGAGGTTAAGAAAGCTGTCAGAGAAATAAAAAAGAAAGCAAGCAATCAGAATCACAAAGAACAGACAGGCATAATGAAGGAAACTTCTGTGTTCCTGAGGACCTTAGATTACATTAGGTCACATATTACCTACTCATTTGCGTTAATACAGTCATTGTTGTTTTAAAAAAAATCTCACCTGTGAATTATACAGAAATACTACTGACTGGAAACACCAGGATCTACCATTTTCTTCAGGGCAACCAGGTTTTTCAGTGTACACAGCAGAGATCACAACGACTGAGAATTACAAATGTATTGTGACGATAAAGTATAAACCAGTTGAGATTGATAAAACATATGCATAGATTAATTTCAAATGTTTTTATAGCTCTGACAGGCAAAGTACTGATGATGCTGTTAATTTTCATTTTCAACTTGCTAACCATTGTCCAGCCTACAAAGATGCATGACAAGTCAGTCAAAGGTGGTTAATTTGTCCAAAACTAACTACACTATGTGCTATTTTAGTCATATATATCACGGGCTCCAGGAGGTTTGGTAAACAGAATACATAAATTATTCAGTTCCAGCTTGATTTAAATTCACATGTTGGCAATAAGACATTTAACGTTAGTGGACCAGCATGATGAGGAATTTACTCAAGTGGGTAATATGTGTTCACAAGAGGGCAGAAAATGGATGAGCATTTTCAAGGATAAGCATATAATGTAAGGGAATATTTGGCTGAAGTTCACTTCCAAAATTACTTTTTTAATTAACATTTAAAAAATAATCACAAAGAAATAAATACTTATTGTGGGTAACTTAAATTTTCAGAGAAAGAAAAAAAACCATCTGTGATCCACCGCTGAGATAACCACTAAAAACATTTTAGTCACGTGTTTTCCAAACTGAGCTGCTTCCAAGGGCAATGCAGAGAGCTTACCTATGATGTAGACTCTCGGGTCCCTCTCCCAGAGAAACCGATTGAGTGGAGATGGTACTGGGCCTGGACAATCCATTTTTTTGCTGTTGTTTCTTTGTTTGTTTAGGGTCTCACTACATAGTTCAAGCTCACCCTGAGCTCACATGCAGCCTGGCTGGCCTAGGACTCACAGCAATCCTCCTGCCTTAGCTTCCCAAATGCTGGGATTACAAAGTGTAATCCCAGGTTGGAAAATCCCCCTTTTTTTATTTAATGTTTTGACAATTTACTTTTAATAAGCAGCCTAGATGAATTCCTCTGAGACACATTTAAGATGGCCTTTTTCTAGGACACACCCTTCTGTGTACATGTGTGTCACATGCACTTACAGGTACACATAAGCAATTGTTTTTCTGTAATCATTTATCTGCTCTAAGCCTCTTCTACAGGTGATTTTTGCCTCTTACAGATGACCTTTAAAAAGGTGAGGGGCTGGTGACTGTCAGTACCGAACAAATGATGGCCTCTTCACTCAAACCAGACCTCAACAGGGACCGTCAAGTAAAGTGCTTTGTTTCGCGCATCTTTGTGAACATGTTGCTCAGGTCCTCAGTGAGAGAGAACTGAGTAATCAGACTTAACTTTGCAAGATTTCATCATCCCATTTTTAAGGTTCTGGCCCCAGGGTGTTTCCCTTATTGGAAATACGCAGCAAGATCTGGATTCGCTGCTTCTGTGCTGAGACCTCAAAAATAAAACCAAACGTGCTGACACCAGCAACACGTTTCGTAGCTGTAACTTGAAACTGCTGATTCTAATTAATTTTTCCTTTTAACCTCCAATCTCAGTACATGCCAAGTGGGTGGAAAGCAAGGAAAAAGACAGAACTACGAAGCGGAGCTTCTTGCTTTAGTTTAAAACATTAAAGAGTCTTGAGGGCTGGGGACATAGCTCGGCGGTACAAGCGCCTGCTTAGCAAGCATAAGGTCCTGAGTTTGATTTCCAGTACCAAAAAACAAATATATAAATCTATAAAATTAAGTAAGATATTAAAGAGTTGGAGCTAGACCTGATATCCCCCCCTCAGGGGAGAAGACAGACCACCTATCAAGTGGCGTGGGGAGCTCAACTACCCAATGCTGCAAGTGCGTCAATCTCAGGCAACTTTTTACATGGTCCCACACAGTAATCTCACTTTCTTTGCCACTGCCTTTATTTTATGCCGTTTTTAATCCAGTGGAAGTAAGGCCATTGTGAGTCTATTCGTCACACCTGCTCAAGATTCCCTTACCTCAACACTGTTTCTTTTAAATAAACCAGTTTTGTTTCTATCAAGTTGAAACTTAGGACCATGTTGTTTATAATATCTTCTCACTTTCCTTTGCAACTAGGCATCCATCTGAGAGGCAAGTTTGCTGAGCTCTGCGTAAGACCTTACGGTTTATAATAAATAATCTCCTTACCCAACAAGCTCCATTTTATTATTCACGCCTCTGTATTTCACGCTGACTTACTCCTCTGATCGCTATTACACTGAAAATGACCTCAAAATCTTTATCACTTTCCTCCTTACATTTCTTTTTGCTTTAACTAAAACTTCCACATATTTATCATTTACATGTCTTTTAAAACTGTGTATACACTGTGGAAGACCACCTTGAGTTAACTTACATATGTGTTACCTCCCACACTTTGTGCTGAGAACACTGAAAATCTACGCCTAGCAATTTTCAACAATGTAGCACATTAATGATAATCACCATGCTGAATAGCAGATCTCTTGAATTAACCTATTCTTCTGAACTGAGATTTTGTTTAATTTGACTAATACCACCCCAACCCCTCTCCTCTCACAATCCCCTGGTAACCACCACCATCTCTATATCCAGGAGTTAAACTTTTTAAAAATATTCCACAGAAAAATACTGAATATTTTTCAGTAACTTATAAGTAAACCATTGCAGTAGTAGCAAGGATAGGTACCGCAGTAATAACCATTGAAATTATACTACATGTTAAAGACCACAAGAAACAGTTCTTGAGTTATTCGTACTATTACTGTTCTCTATGTATTAGCTGTACAATTTCTGAGTTACCTATAATTAGCTACTGTCTCATTGGCCACAAAGACATATTGTCAGCCCTTTGTACCCATGGATTATAAATCTACAGCTTCACTCAAATGAGGGTGGAAACTATGTTTTAAAAATTTGTATCAGTACCGAACATGCATGGACTTTTTGTCTTCTTATCAGTCCTCAAATGATATGGTATAGAAGCCATTTATACAGCATTTACATTGTGATTGTGTATTACAAGTAATCCAGCAGTAACTTACAGTACATGAGGGGACTGCAGAGGCCACATATAAATACTACCATTTTATATAAAGGGCTTGAGAATCCTCAGATTTGGTCCCGAGGGGGACCCTAGAATCAACTGCCTGTAAGGCACATATGCACATAATGTACATAAAACTTGATTAAGAGTCAAGCCATGACATGACCTCAGTAAATTAAAAAATACACTTGCCAGAGAGTAAAATCCAGTTGTTATAAAAATTTATCAGTAACTAAAAGAGAATCCTTTCAACTTTTTTAAAAAGAAATCTACCAAGAATTTATAGCAAGTGTGATCTTTAGTGGTTAAGTTCTGTGAACATTTCCATTAAAATCAGAATACAATGGTGACTACTGTGTGTTGCTGGTTTTACTCAGCAAATATTAACCATTGCAATATAAGATGGCAAAACAGTAAACTTCTCTGTAAACAATATGGCCCTCATTTGAAAACACATAAAAGAACCAACAAGAGCTTATGAAGGTCCCTAGATAGAACTTACAGGCACAAAAAAAAGTCCAGTGAACTTCTTTCATATATAACAGTAAGCTACAAACCACAAGAGAAAATACTTCTAACAACAGGACAAAAATTGAAAATAACTGAGAACAGTTCATGAAAATGTACACACTCTTCATGCTTGTTGTAAAATTGTACTAAGAGATACACAACCTCATCATAGGGAGGAACATAAAATGTCTATCATGCTAAAACTTTTTGATATAAGTTTAATATTTCCAAGGCTTCTAAGGAAACAATTCTGACCTCAGGCTGACTTAACTGAAACAACGCACAGCAATTTTAAAAGCTCACAACATCTGAAACTGATTAGTTGTCTCGCAGTATTTATAAGTTTGGATAAAACCATAATTATATAAATAAAACTGATCAATAATTTCTAAAAAATCCATTAATTGATAATCTCTGAGCCGAACCCTTCTGTCATATACTAAAAAGTTCCAAAGGCCGAACTAGGCATTGTGGTGCACCCTTGTAATCCTAGCTACTTGGGAGGTTGAGGCAGGAGGATCACAAGTTCAAGGTCAGTCTGAGCAATTTAACAAGACACTATTACGAAATTAGAAAATATAAAAAATGGGTGTGGATGTAGCTTTGTGGTAAACCTCTGCCTAGCAACCATGAGACTCTCAGTCCAACCCTCAATACCTTAAAAACATTCCTTAAAGCCAGATATGAAACATATCCATGCATAAACTTTTTCTCACCTTTAAGGACGTAAAATTTCCACCACCTTTTAGGAATGGATAAAATAATAAAAATGTATTCAGATGGTCAGGGCTGCTTATAAGGGTTTCCTGCTGTTTAGACCCCCCCCCATCTTTCACTATCAAGTGATTTATACCATTGTGCGGTTATGAATGATTTTGTCTGAAGAGAGGTGAGAGAAAACAAACCAAAGTAGGTCAGTTCTGCCCCTTGTTGGCAGTTCTAGCAAAAGGAAGTGGGGAGGAAGAAGCACTGACCGACAAAAATGAGCAGGAGGAGTTGGAGAAACACAGGGATATTTGTTTTCTTCAAACCATCTTTGCTCTTCACAATAAAGATTGAGTCTATGGCCATACCACCCTGAACACGCCCGATCTCATCTGATCTCGGAAGCTAAGCAGGGTCGGGCCTGGTTAGTACTTGGAAGGGAGACACAATACAGATCGAATGTATTTAGCTACACTGATTACGTTCTGGGCCAGGCACTGGTGGCTGCCTGTGAAGAGCCATTCTTTTCTTTAACACACAGAAGAAAAAGCCTGAATGTTCTTCAAGGACCAGTGATCAGGTGATTCAAGAGGTAAATCAGAGCAATCTTGATTAGCCTATGCCAGTCGAGGAAGCACGTTCACCTTGCCAGTATGACGCCCTTGATTGTAAGGCACTGATTCCAGATTGCCTGTGGATAACCAGCTCCACGGTGCACACACCCTGCTATTATCTGATGAACCTGCATGTTCTTTCCTACATTTAAGAGCATTTAAAGATTACTAATAACGTCGACTACAATAAAAAATGCTATCTAAGCGGTTACACTGTACTGTTCAGGGAATAATGACAAAACTATGTATCCACATCTGTTCGGTACAGATGCGGCGTTTTTCCTCTGAATGTTTCCTGTGTGTCAGGGTGGGACTCTGGATGCAGAGCCAATGGATAGGGAGAGCCCACTGTGCTTGAGTTAGGAAGAGACTGGTAGAGAAATGTGAAGGAGGGCTGGAGGTACAGCTCAGTGGGGTAAGTGCTTGCCGCTAAGCACTAAGGCCCTGAGTTCGATCCCCGGTCCCGGAAAAAAAAAAAAAAAAAGAGAAATGTGAAGGGAAATGAAATTAGAAAAATAAGGGCTCTTCGAGAGGACCTTTCTTGTCTCTCATGAAAGAAAGAGCTGTGAGAATGGGCAGTTCCTCTTTCTGCCTCTGGCTACCTGGAGGCCGGCAGCCACTTCATAACCAACTGAGCCAGTTCCAACAGAACCCACACATTAAGAACGGCAGAGCGGAAGGATGGAGTGGCTTCATTAAGCCAGGAAGTGCTCTGATCCACAGACATCTCCATCTCCAGACTACTTCTTAAATCAGAAAAAAAATCCCATCTCTTTTTAGCATTAAAGAATTTTGAGCTTTGTTTTCTTGTTTTGAAATTAAAAAAAAAAAAAATCCAAACTGATTCATTGCCAAGCACAGCCTGAGCTGAAATGAGTGCTTGCGGAAACTTAGAATCACCCCCATGTAAAAGCTAAATGTAAATGTAAACAGTTTATGCTTTCAGAGGGAGGTGAAAAGTTTCTGAAGTGATTTCACTAACAGAACAGGACCGAGTTACACACTATTTGAATGTTTCGTTAGAAAGGTAATTTCCCTTTTGCTCAAGAGAAGACACTGCTTTGAGGCCTGTTTCTGGTGCTTGTGGCCCTACTGTGTCAGTCTTTTTCCAGCCCTAAAACATCGCACGGCATCCTTCTGATGGACCCTGGCAAGGTCAACCTTGCCGCTGCTTTTGGAAATCATGACGATTTACACATCTTTTTTCCTTTCAAAGAAAACAAGATTTTAAAACTGCCTCTCCTGGGTATTGTTCTAAATCCTTAGTAACTCCTGACAAGGACATACATATGATGGGACTTCAAAATGTTTTTCTAATTAATAAAAATATGATTCCAAAGCAGAACTTTGAATTCTAATGAAGCATAACTTCTATGTATAAATACAAATGCACAAATACCTCAAAGTGTGGCTTATAAAAACCAGTGCCAAAGTACTGTATATCAAACCATGAGTTCAAGGATTGCCAAAATTATTTTTTTTCCCCTCCTGGTTTATGAGTTACCGTGGGACCTGCTTCTATCTGAAGCAAATGCAAAATTTATTAATAATGTAAGTAGCTCTAAGGCCCCTTCACCATGGCAGTAAATCCCTTGCCTAGAACCAGAAATGTTTATACTTTAATGGATTAGGTCTGTGTAACTCAGTTTATACAGTCTCAGCACAGCTCTACTGGCACATGGGAGCTTAATGAATATTTGATAGTAGTTACTAGGATGAAACAATGCATCTCAGTGCCCATGGAAAATGACAAAGTAAGCAATTTTACTCAAGCGGTAAAATTACATAAAGGAGAGTCATGCCTTTTTATATCAAAATATTATTTTAAGCAAAACCAAATGAAAGGGGAAGGTATATCAATTAATATTTACATGTGTTAAAAATTTACATAATATCTACATATACTGTTGTATTTCATCTTAACCATAATCCTATGGACTAGGTGTTGGGATGTCATTTTCCTAACTCTAAGATGCCATGGATCCTACGATGAGCTAACATTAAGAAATTCAGCCAATGGAAATATGATACACCACTTATAAGATACAATCTGGTATCATAGATGTAAAAAAAAAAAAACCTAAAACATATAATACTGCTAAGAAAATTTGCATAAAGTACATAACTAGTTACCAACTGTCCTGACAGAGACTACACTAACTTCCTGCATTCTGAGGGATAAAACTGCTGCAGTTATTTCCAGACCACAGTGGTGAAGAACCACAAGATTTAGAATTCCTTCCATATTCTCTCTCTGATCCAATCTATGAGAGTTGAGCTGATGGTGCCGTGACCCTGGAAGCATCTGGTAAGTCGGGCAGAGCCTATGTGCCAGCCTGGTACCTGACAGACTCCAGGCACAGAGCCCCAGACCATGTTCCAGGCAGAGACGCTACCTCTGTCTTTGATGTCACCAACAAATACACTTTTATTGTTAAATTTACGTCATCTGGGAATTTACCTGTGAGCAGCTCAAACTGCTCTGACTTGTACAGTGGCAGAGGAGAGTTTGTCAGATTCCAAAGCCAGACTCACGCTGCACTACGCAAATATAAGACTCTAAACTTATCCCCCTCCAAATTTAAAAACATAAGGCAGTACTGACTGTTATATTTTAAAAAAGGTTTTATCACTTGGTTTGAAAAACAGGAAGAAATCAGTAGATTTAAGATTAGTGTATGTTAGGGAAAAGGTACAGAGAGGAACAATTAAAGTTGTGTGTGTGTCAAAGCACGTATGTAAGAGGAAAAAAAAAAAAAAAACAGACCGAGGAAAGGATTTCCCACAGGGAGACAAGTGACGCATACATACTATGTGTCCCTTCTGTCCTGACCAACTGTGATGCAGTCTGGATTCAGGAAAAGAAGTTCTATGCAGTTGGTAGAACCCTAGCCCTACTGTTTTAACATCTTAAGACCAAGATGGTGCTCTCTCCTAAAATAACTTGAAGCCAAGGAGAAGGAAAAGTGAACAGCCTGACCTGCAATGCTGAAAGCGGGATAACGGAGGTGGTAGAAAAGAGGAAAGGTCAGGAAGATAGGTTCTGGATTCAAGACAAGAGTTTGAATCAAGGCTCCACACTTGCTGGAATAGAGGCCATAATTTTCTGTAATCACTTAACTTCCCTAAGGGTCAACTCTGCTGTGTATAAATGGTGTGTTAACAGAAGCTACCTGGTGTGATAGAAATGACGCAGAAAACACACGCAAAATGCACCTATGACACCTGGGTGAGCACAAGCTTCGTGCTAGTTGCCGTGACATTTGCTTCCTTTTCTACCTAGTTGCAAACAGGCAGCTGGGCCCTCAGGGTAATCTCTTTTGCCACAGAGAAATCCACGAGGCAGGCAACCCGAGGAAGTCTCTGTTTCGGGGTTTCCTCTTGTTGCTAACATGCCTGGAGGGAATGTGAACACAGAAAATCATCTGTTTGCTATAGGGTATTTTAATACTGGTTTTGCTTTATTGCTTACATAAAAACAGTGCCCCCATTTTACTATATTGTAAGGAATAAAGAGAGAATTAGAAAGTGAAAAGCCCTTACCCGCTGTTTCTCATTTGTGCCCTTCTTATTGGTCTCTTTTTTGCTTTCATCTTCATACACCAGAACAAAGTCGATTCTTCGCTGGCCGTCATTAAAAAAGAGGGAGTCGGGTTTTCCATTAAATTCTTCCTGTGTGGCACAGAAAAACAGACCATGAGAAAACTCTTGAAAAGTGCTGATTAGAAGTGTGTATTTCTAGCTTAATATTTTCATTCCTGGGCTCATTGAAAGAAAAAACATCCACTACTAGTTACTTGACCAAGCAGTCCAGGCCACCACGATCTCTGGAAGCACAGTGTGTTGTTAGAGAGGAAGTCTTTGAACTGAACAGCTTAGCACTACCCTGTGAAGGGGAGGGGGGGCAGATGTCAGCATTCTGTATATAACCGAATCATCCCAATTATTAAAACACTATGAACAGAGTAAAAGGATCTATCTAGTCAAAGGGCTGAACTTAAACAAGAAGAAAAATATGCTGGATGTAGTGGCGCACGCCTATAATCCCAGCACAGGAGGCTGAGGCAAGAGGATCGTTGTGAGTTCAAGACCAGCCTGGGCTACAAACTGAGCTCAAGGCTAGCCTGAACTGCATAGCGACAGCCTGTCTCAAAAAAATATATATATATATATTAAAAAAGAAGAAAAATGTAAGTTCAAACACCATTGAGGAAAATTTCATCCTATATTCTAACTTTTCATCGTGTTTCATGATTTCTCTCTAGACCCTCCAAGTGCTGGGAGTACAGGCGTGAGCCACCACACCCAGCTAGACCTCATCACTTTTAAAACAGTATAATTTCATTCCTTAACAAACACCACAAAATGCATCCCTTATCCACAAAAACCACTAATCACTGGTGTTTGCCCTCAGATCCACAAATAATGTGGCCTCATTCACAGAAAACAAATTTTTAATGTTGTTTAAAAGTAGCAACAGGAACAGGTTAAGTGAGTAATGTACAGCATAAAAGACGACTGCATGAAAGCAAAGAGAAAATGAGAGATCACAGAAAACAAATTTTTAATGTTGTTTAAAAGTAGCAACAGGAACAGGTTAAGTGAGTAATGTACAGCATAAAAGACGACTGCATGAAAGCAAAGAGAAAATGAGAGAACACAGATCTAACACAGTTTAAAACAATCTCTACTGTCCTATAGATTTGGACAGAAGTAGTTTAATTTACCCTGAAGAAAGATGGGTCTGGGTTCTCACATAACTCATCAAAATGCTTATGCTAATTTTGCTGTTGCTTAAGAACCACATTGCTTTTTAGCTGTGAAGTAATAATTTTTTACATTTCGCTTTCCTCCATTGAAAACCGATGGGAGCCTGCATTTTGCCATCGTTTGATGACACCACTTGGGTGCTTCGTTCATTAAACACGATTAATGCTCCTCTGTATTCAGCATCAATTAGCACAGAAATCACCTCGTTTTACAACCCCCATGCCACTTCCCTCTGCGCTTCACGCTTTTGTAAGAGGTATCTTTTGCAACACATACAACACTGGTACTTCACATTCCTTTCCTCCTTCCCACCGCATCTGTGAGAAGGCCTACTGCGAGCCGCTCAAGAGCCTCCTGACTACATGAATTACTCCACACAGAGGAGGGACACGGCTGCTGGGACTTGTCCCCTGCACCTCCGGCCCAGCTGCCCTCACCAGGTGTTCTAACTGCCAGTGGGGTGAATCTGCCTTCACACCTTTCCTATCCAGAGGACTGAGCGTGCAGGAAAACAGGCCACATCGACGCCTCAGGCTGATGCCTTTGCTCAATCCTTTCATTTGCTATTGATTATATGAAATGAATAAACACAAAGAGTCTTTCAAGCTATATAAAAACGCTAAGCCCTGTCTTTTTCATTCTGGCCATGGAGTTCCTTAGGTACCTTCAATTTCTCTTCTTTCCAAATGCTGGCAACAACCAGGTTGGCTACTAAAGGGAAACTGTGTGTGGAAGGGGGAAAAACAGAGTAATTTCTCAGGACGGCAAAAGAAAGCAGAGAAGGTGAAACATAGAAAAGCCTGGTCATATTTGCAGACATGGCACAGGCTGACGGTTAGCTCCCACATGCTCTCCATGTGCACCTCTTGTGTGTGCGGAAGGCAAGGCTCATTGTTTGGAGGAAAACTCCAACGTGCTGGAAGTAGCTCACCGTGTGAAGTAAGTAGGTCAAACTCTGCTACAAAACTAGCAGAATGCCATGCCAGGGAGAAGACTGCCAATCTCCTACTGCTGTGAAATCCAAGTTTCTCATCTTCTGGCAGAAGACAATTCTACCCGGTGATCATGAAGATCGCAAAACCTAAAGGCTGGGTGTACAGAACATGTAACAAGAAAGAGAAGTGGTCCAAACAAGATGGCTGGTGCAGGAACAAAAGCACCTTTTTCCAAAGGACGGGGATGAGCACTTTTCAGGATTAAAGTTCCACTGCAGACCTAACTCATGCAGCAGGACCCAAAACAACAGACCATTAAAAAATAATTATTCCTTTGCTCAAGGTTAACATTGTCTGGAGGAAGTAAAATTTTAATAGTGTTTCAAAATAAATACTGGTAATCTTCTTGAAATGACTGATAACTCAGAGATGGACTGTTCCAGTCCTGGCCTCCATCCATGCCCTCTCTCTGTGTCTCCTTGGACTTTGATCTTGGGTTTTCTCCACTGAGTCAAATGGCACCAAGATGAAGCACCAAACAAAATTTCAAACCTACTTATTCCTGTTTAGCCACTTAAATTTAAAAATACTGAAAGAGAAAATTTAAAATTGATCAAGTAAAATCATTTTGGAGATCAGAGCTTATGTTATGGATCCTGCTTTACCACTGGGAAATTAATCCTTATGGTCAGCAGGGTAACACTGCTGCCCTAAAGGTCTTGGAAAATGCCGTCAGTGTCAATGCACTAGGTAAAAGTTGCTAATCTTTAACATTTCTCCTTTCTTTCTAGAAAAAATAACAAGCAAAGTCTAATCACATGTTAGAGTCTGCTTATATACATTTCCCCTGGTCCTGAGGACACCACATCCCAGTCACCAGCATTCACTTATTTCCTAGCGGCCATCTGGCCTGACGCTGTACTCCAAGGGCTGAGGCAGTCAGACGGACTATGTATGTTTCCCTGTCATTACATCAAAATAAACAAAAACAGCTTTGTCAACCAGTGCAGAATGAGCAACTCTGCCTTTGACTCCTTGGCTTTGCACCTGCACCCTGGCAGTGCAGAAGTGCAGAGAATGCTCGGTCTGAGCAAGGGGACCTCCGACAGGAGCAGCCCGGCTGGCGAGAGCAGCAGAGGACCAGGTAGAAGGAGGTCCACTGCCATTCACCCCAGTGATGTTCTCTAGGCTCCCCCGCCTCTTAGTCTGGCTCTTCTCCTCTGAATTGTTCCTTCCACAAAATGAACCCCAAAAGGCAGGGTTTTTCTTAATCTAATCCGACCATGAATGCACACAGCACAATTACTCTGCCAGTGCTGGTGTGAACTTAAGAACATGAGACGGGTTTTTTGTTTGTTGTTTTGCTACTGGTAAGGAAGTATAGTGGGTACTGGTCTTTTCCCTGGAGCTGGTGTGGTTGAGAAAGAATGTCCTAGTGGAAGAGAGACTACTCTCCAAAGATGATCACTGTTCACTAACGATAGCTTGGCGGGGAAATGTCACATAAGCAGCCTCTCACCCAAAAAGAACAGCCGTCTTTCCTTGGATATGATGCCGCGTTAGTGAAGGGGACCTACAAGGCGGAGAGGTCTGTCTTCCAGGTAGTGGAAGGAGAGGGCTGGAGTGGGCGAGGGCCTGGGACAGGGCCGCCTGCGTCTACCACCTGCCGGTTCAGCAGCCCCCATCAGCACTCCTCCAAATCACAGACACCAGTCCTAGGACTCCGTGAGTTCCCAAAATGCCTTGCTTCTCAACGTTTGTCCCGGCTCACATTTTACGAACGTCTCTACACAGGATCCTCATCCCGATGGAGAACAAGGCTCATTTCATTGTGGAAGAATCCTATCTAATCGTTAAAAATGCTGCATTGAAATGATTTGTCTGAAATCTGGGTAAAAAGCAGTCATGTGCAATCTTTGCTCCAACTCTTATTTCAGAGTGCCTGCAATGCATCCTGGACAGCAAGTGACGACGACTCGCTCTCCAGACCTGCCTTCCAAACCGCCTGAGAGTGGCGCATGTTCCGGGCTCATCTGAGTTCATGGTTTTGACCTTTATACACCAAGCTGTCAGAAAAGTTTATTACTTAACAAGAATAATGAAGAACTTACATTATGGGGGGGGAGCAAAACCCTTTATGTAAATATTCAGCTCTCAAAAAATTTGGAACATAACCACCTTTTCTTCACATGCCATGTAATGTTGAGAAACATACAATTCTTAAGTATTTTTCCTAACTATAGGAGTTCAGGCAGACTCACGGCGTAAGTAACAAGTAAAATGCTTGTCCCTGTACACAACTGTGTAAAGATACTGTAGGGATGAGAGAGACCAGGTCAGATTTTATCGTGACAAAATGCGAATTGCAAAGAAAAATGTCAAAAGTTGAGCCAAAAAAGTGGCCAAGAGCTGGAGGCGTGGGCGGGCCGAGAGCAGGGGTGGGAGGAAACGGAAGCAATGCCTTAGCGACAGTGACGCCGAGAAGAGCGGAGCCACACTGGGAGCCACAGGAACTTGTTTCTGACCAGACCAGGCGCTCAGGAATGTGATGACGGCAAAGAAGTACCCTCCAAAAAGCCGATTCGTGGGAGCAGCCTCTCATGTCTGTGTCACAGTCAAGTGTGTGGGGAGTCCCAAGCACACCCCTTCGTGCTGGCTCCCCGATGACTCAGACGATTCTGCACAAATCACACTGTCTCTGTCCTCACTGTTAGCCACATGGGTCACTTCCGAAAGCCAGTGGCCAGGCCTTGGTCACCTTGAATTCCCTGCTGGGCCTCTGTATGTAGCAAGGGCTCATTTTACCTTTTACTTAGACTATAGAATGTTTTTTTTTCCTCGAGATAAAATTAATACATATTCGATACTGGAAAATTCTGAACATACAGAAAAGTATCAAAGAAAAAATAGAAGTCATCTGTAATCCCATCTTCCAGCAACGAACCGAAGATTTTTAATATTTGGAAGCAATGCTTTCCCTCCACAGGCTTGTGCACGCACATTAACCAAAATGGTTCGACACTATGCGTACTGTTTTATAAACATCAGACATCTTTCTAGCTGTATATAAAGCTCTGCATCATCATGTTTAATAGCTGCAGTATAATTTAGTTAAACAGCTCCTCCAGTGATGAAGGGAGAAGTTGCTCCCAATTTTCTGCTTTTACAAACACTGCTGCAAAAGCCCCTTGTACGTATGTATATGTGCTCATGTTCAATTACTTTTTCACTAGGCTAAATTCTGGAAGCACAATGTAAGCGCCACAGCCTTTTAAAAGCTTCTGATACAGAGGCTGCTTAACTGTCACCCAAAACACTTCTATAAAATCAACACATCCATCGCAGGCCTTGTACCAACCTCAACGCTTCACAGTCTCTTCTGCTGCAACCCACATCATAGTCATGTAATTTTTTTTCATTTGTACTTTTTAACTAGAGAGCACTAACATTGTTGCTATGGGGCCTGCCCAAAGGAATCACTGCTTTTGTGTACAGAGTCTACTGCTATCCTTGACCTAATCAAACTACCTTAGTTGTGAGCAGGTTCTCTTGGTTTTACTGAGGAGAGTCTAAAGACCACAGGGAAAGCAGTGAGTGCATACAAGGCAGTACAGCACAGACTTACAGGACCCCAGATAGTTCTGTTTGGGACCCTGGTGACAAAAAGAAGAATGGCTACGTGGGGGGAGGGCACCAACACTCCTTCAAAGCTGCGCCCTCGAGATGAGATGTGCAGGCAAGGGTCAGGAGGAGCTCCTCCGCATCCCTGAGTATGTGCACCAAGCAATTGAGACGTGATTTAAAACCACTGTGGACCCCAGGACCCTGAACAGGGGGAACGTGCTGCTGCTAAGACACCTTCGGAGGTGGAGGAAGAAGCTGTGGTTACAGGACAGGGAATGATACATAAGGTGACCCTGAAGCATTCACCTGTACCAAATACGTCCCAAAAGGAAAAGAGAAAGATATTGTAGGGCACTGTCAGCCAGCCCTGGGCTCAGCCATGCTGACATTTTCTCTGCAATGGGGACCTTTAACCGGAAGGTGCTGTGTTCATTTTAAGTCACTACCCACTGACTGCTTTTCCGTTGCGGGTTACAGGTCACCTGCAGAACTACCCAACAGCAGTGATGTATTTCGACTCACGTTTCTCTACACTTAGAACCTACGTGACTTACTTGGTTTCTAGTGATTTCTGTTGAAAGTTAAAATTGACGTACAAATTCTTAAAAGAAAGATTTTATCCTGGTAGATGACTACAACTAATCCATTTTGTATCAGCCGTTTGTTTGAAGGATATTATTTTTCTTCTTTCAATTCAAAAACTGGCTTATAAGAACAGCCATTCTTTGTGGTATGAAAATGAGACTGCACAGATGTTTCCAAACTGCACAGGCATATTTACCCGTGCACACACGTGTGTATACACACACACACACACACACACACACACACACACACACGACTCTTAAAACTGTATTGGTTTGGGGCTTATTTGCAAGGGGAACAATATATAATACAGGACACATGTTTTCTAAGATGATTTATAATAGTCACTCAAAGGATCATATACAAGAGCATATGAGAGTGTGCAGGAAATCTGCCCACACACTAAGAACAGGGAATCCAGCTGAGGGCCTGGATCTCACAGAAATGTCCTGCCTGAGTCCAGCTGAAGGCCTAGAGCTCATAACAATGCCTCCCACAAATCCAACTGAGGCCCTGAGGCCATAACAATGTCTCATGCAGGCCTGTTTCACGGATCTGTGCTCTGAAGGCCCAAAGCTCGGTGATGGCATCCAGGAAGTCTGTGCCAGTGGGATGAAGGAGGACCTGTGCTAGCAGGCTGAGGGGTCTGCACTGGAGCTGGGAAGCAATGCTTGAAGTGAGACCCACAGCTCCCCCAGAAGGTACCACAGCCATCCTCAGTGACAGTGAGGTCCCGAGCTCTTCCAGTGGTGAAGACAGCTGAGTTCCAATCAAAGAAGCCAATGTAGCACGCTTCTCCAGGAGACTGAGCTGTGCACCTTCTTCCCCTCCGGAGCCAGGAAGCAATGCTCAGAGTGAAGACCAGAGCTCCCCGAAAGTGAACTGAAGCTATTCTCAGTGCCAACGAGGTCCCAAGTTCTTCAGAGGATGAAAACAGCCAAGTTCATCAGGAAAGCCGGCATGACGAGCTCCTCCAAAAGAACCAACAGCTCCTTACAGCTTCTACCAACACCAACAGCCTTTCTCAGCTCCCAACAGCCAACTGGAGTTCTGCCCCTTATGCTGCTGGCAACAGTGCTCACGTGGGCCTCCCGCACCCAGCACCACACTTGCCCAGTTCGGTTATAAGTTGGCCACTAGTTGTCAGTCCACTACAAAAACAATATAAAAATAAAGAGCAAAACAAAAGGCAGACAACAGGGAGGAGGGGGATAGATCTCTCTCGAATGGGAAGGAAAGGGGAGTGAAGAGGTAGAACGAGGGGCCAGGGAGGGGGCGGACGGGAGGTGAAAGGGATCGGGGTGTGTTATGTATTCATAGCAACTCCATACAAGGAATGGAAACATCACGGACTGTAGATGCGAACCCCCGAAAAGCCAGGGGACCCAAGAGATGGGGGGAGGGGTGAAGAAAGGAATCAAGGTGTTTTTATGCACACTGCCAGCTCCACACAGGGAAGGGAAACACGGTGTACTACACACATGTAGTAATAAAAGAAAAAAAAAAGACAAAACCCTTCTGTCAACTTTTTTTCTGATTCTTCAAGAAATGCCCTGAAGAAATGAGCTTTCAGACACATTTTATGCAAGTATTTATTCCTTCTGGGCTTTTTTTTTTTTTTTTTGCGGTACCAGGGATCGAACTCAGGACCTTGCACTTCCCAGGCAAGCGCTTATTCAACTGAGCTATATCCCCAGCCCCTCTTCTGGGCTTTCATTTTTGACTTTGTTTTTGTTGTTTTTGGTACTGGAAATCGAACTTGGGACCTTGTGCCTGCCAGGCAAGCACTTGTGCCACTGAGCTATATCCCCGGCCCCAATTTATGAAATTAAAAATGGTTACTTTATCTTTTTTGTGCTTGAAAATTCTTAAATATAGTATATGGTATTTTTATACCTTAAAAAAAAGATAATGAATCCAACTTAAAATATTTATTGTCATTTAGGAAATAGAAATGAAGGGAATCCAAAACGAGAATAAAAGATACTGATTTTGATGTCTGGTATATCTGGGTTCAAAGCTCAGCTCTAGTACATACGAGTAGCCGTGTGATTTTTTTGTATATTTCTTTCCTTTAAAACTGAATTTACTCATTTGTAAAAAGACGGAAATTGCAGAAAGAAAGGCATAGTTACTGTTAAAACTAAGCAAGAGGACAGATTCAAGGCAACAGCACAAAGCTGGAACACAGTGAAAGCTCAGTCCCTGTGACAGTTCCTCATCGGTCCTGGCTGGGCGGGGCGGTCACACACCCTGCTACCCTGAGGAATGCTACTTGCACAGCACCATGCTTCTCCCTGCCTGTGCTCAAGCTACCAGGGCTCACTTCCTTTAGCTATCAGTGTAGCTGTCTCTAGGGGGTATCGCACTACCCTCGCACTTGCTGCTCCTGAGCAACTCTGAACTGGAACCAGATTAACCGAAGTTTTAAAATGTCTTGGAATTTAGGCCATAGCACTTGGTGTTGGATGGGAGAAGCTTTTGAGCTCTCGTCAGGTTCTGAGGAAAGTGTGGCTGAGCAGGGAAACATGGAGGGCTCCCAATGTTGCCAATACACTGCATCCTTCCCCTCCCCCTTTCAAAGAGAGACGAACTTGGCACCAAGAGAAGGAACACAGCAAGATTAATGAATTGTACGCAGGGCAAGAGCAGGTGGGAAGGAGAAAGCGTACTGACCGTAGGGACGAGTCTAATCGCCATGGATCTCAACATGGAAAGAGGACAAAGCCTCCTAGCAGCAGACCAAAAGGCAAATGCATTTAATAATGGACTTGCTACCAAAAACAGGGTGTGATGTTTCACAGGGCATCCAGCTTTTGTCAGTTTCTCTAACAGCACTCTTGGCGAAGAACGGGGCTCATCAGACGGAATGCACAGTAACCCTTGGCTTTTTCCCTCTGAGCCCTCCTTGCATCCACTCCGGAAGCTGTCAACCCGCATTTCCACCTGCATCACTCAGGCTGCACCTCCCCTTGCTAACGAGATCACAGCACCACAAGCTCCAGAGTGTCCAGCTTTCCGTTCATCGATTCCCCTTCTACCCTGCCTTCGCATGCCGGTCCCAAAACCAACGCACTCATCAAGTCACACCAAGGGTCCAAGCCCTTGCATTTCTCCTAGAGGCTTCTGGGAAAGTGCAAACATTTCAACTGTGTATCTAGGATACCCCCAATCTGATTATCACATGCATTTTATAAACCGTTATTCCCTGTTCTGACCCTCCCGCCCAGCAGCCCTTCTCACAGGGTTCTGCCACGCCTCGCCCAGCCCAGCCTCTCCTCCTCTATCTCTGGGATTGCCCCTTCCCAGACTTCAGCTCCCCTTCAGTCCAGCTCAGTCCTTCCCTCCAGAGCAACCTGGTTTGGGGTTTGTGTACCCTGTACCATAACACTGTCTGTGCCAATGGATCTGTGTTCTATGTGCCTGCCGGGTCCTGAGATTTCTAGGGGGCGGCCGCCAGCTTTCTGGTTATGTTAACATCTGTGATGACCGGGCACACGCTGCTAGGGGTTTATTAGCTGAGCTCAGCGCAGCCACCAACTCTGCTAGCAGTCGCTCTTCACCGGCACCTCACAGCAAAAAGAAAAAGTCACTTCACTGACAATGTTCTTGCCAGGTGTCGTGGTGCACGCCTGTAATCCCAGCCCTTAGGAGGCTGAAGCAGGAGGGCTGCTGTGAGTTTGAGGCCAGCCTGGGCTACACAGTGAGACCCTGTCGCAAAAACTAACCAAACAAACAAACAATTAATGTTCTTGGTGAAGCTTGCTGTGTGAATCTTGAGCCTTCAATGTATGATTATGTAGTATTCTGTGTGAAGACATGCAAGCACCCATGAGTGGCATACTCTGAAGCGTGACGACTATTTCCAGGAAACATGCTTGTGCAGTTTCCAAGTTCTGTACTGAAATAGCGCCCCCTCCCCAATGAAACATTTTTACTGGACCAACAACTGACCTAACAATATGGGTAAATAGACATACAGAGGCTTTGAAATATTCTCTTTTCCAACTACCTATGTGTATGAGACTAGAACATCTTGGCATATTTCAACCCACACATACTGTAACTTTTAACTACTGAAGCCAAAAGGGGAATCCAGGTATTTTGGAGCAGGGCAGTGATGGGGACTGAACCCAGGACCTTCTCACTGAGCTATACCCCCAGCCTTCTTTACTTTATATTCTGAGACAAGCTCTCACTAAATTGCCCAGGCTAGACTCCAATTTGCAATGTTCCTGTCTCAGCTTCCCAGCGTGCTGAGATTATACCCATGTGCTACCACATTTTGCTTGGCTGTCTTTTCTCAGAGATTTACAAAATACATAAAATAATGCCACTCTTCCTGCTAATTTTTTGTTTAAGGAAACAGTTATTTTACATAAAAGATGTTTGTTATTGTGCATTAACATTAAAATGTTAATTTGAATTACTTATTATTGGGTTTATCAGTTACACTAAAATAAACTAATATTTTTCAAATTTCTCAGTGTAAGTTGTTATATAGTGAGTATCCACAGGTAAACCTGCTAGGAAAAAAGAAAGGTCTTTAAGTGAAGAGTAAGGACATAAAAAGTTTAGAATTGTGGATCTATACCATTCATTTTGGCTTTAATTTTGCACTATATAAATTATAGTGTGGTGTGTATGTTATATAATATCATTTCATGTATACACACTTATCTCTTACTACATACATGTACATACATTATATTACTTGTACATATAGTGTACATATAATATATACAAATATGTAATATAATAGATACATAAGATGACATCATTTGTATATGTAGCATTGTTTGTATCTCCTTACAATACTGAAGGGAGACACTTTTGTTTATAACTAATAACACTTAGGAAATACTTGAATTGACTTGAGGTAACATTTTCAAGTCAAAGTTTTTCGTGTAACTATCCCACCGGAATTGTACGAACAGTCCGCAAAGGCAGTGACAAAGGCCCAACTTGGTTTCAGAAGGCTGCTCCAGTGGCTTAGAGAACTGGAGACTCCATTCCACCCCAAAGACTGTCAGTTTCCATATTCCGTTAAGGCTCTCCATGGCCATGCTGGTTTTCATCAGAGGATCTGCCCTTGTTCTGCAGCATCCCTCTCCTCCCCCGCTCAGAGTGCCTTTTCCTAGAGCCCTGCCCTCCTGCCGGCCTTCCTCCTCTCTGCCTCTCAGAGCGCTTCCCGCCTTCCTTCAACGTCCTTCTCCTAACCTTAACCTCGAGTTCTGTGTGCGATCACCTGATTAATGTCTGTCTCACTAGCACAGACCACGGGGGCACAGACGGAGCTGTTCCTCCAGTGCTATTTCCCCTGAGCTATCCAGCAACACTAAATAGATACGTATTATTAAACAAATCAGCTGAACTTGATTAAGCATTTCTCCCGTGACATTTTGTAACGTGGCAGATGAAGCAACAGGGGGAAATTTCCACTCAGCATCACCAAAGGAATGAAAAGATCCGATTTTTGTTTTTAAAGAACGCATTCTGAGAAGCGCAGACCCGGGGGTGGTGCAAGCGGGAAGAAGGAAATTGGACCCAGAGGCCACATGGCACCAGAGCTGAGCTGGAGCAAAGGCGGGGCGGGCGATACCAGAACTCGAGGGTACCGGGCGGGGATTAATGAGAACCAGTGCCAAGGAGTCTCAGGTTTCTGGCCTGAGCAGCTGACAGCATGAAGGACTACATTCCCCGAAGTAGAGAGCCGAAAGAGAGGAAGATTATTAGGAGGGAAGGACCGAGAGTGTCTCAAGTTTTCTTGCAATTAGGGGCAGAAAGATCTCAGATGACGGGAGGTGCAGTCAGGGAAGTGTTCACAGGGCGGGCAGCTGCGCTGAAGGGTGCGAGAGGCAGGCGTGGGCCAGACAGGAGGACTCCTGAGAAAACCAACAGAGAGGCGGGGCTTGCTTGGGGGAAGGGGCAAGAGGCCGGTGAAACAGGAACCGCCAACCCTGGGATTACCGTGGTTTGCCTCTCTGGCCTCTCCTCTCTCTCCACCAGCCTGACTGCTCCAGATTTTTCCTCCTGAAACATCCTGTGTGTGCCCACCACAGCGATCGCTTTGTAGCTGTGCTGTCCACCACACGTGGCTACTTAACTTAAACTCTGGTCCCTCAGTTTTTTCCCATTGCCACCCACAGTTAGTGGCTGCCCTTGTGGGCAGCACAGTGAGGACACATTCCACTGTGAAAGGGCTATGTGTGAGCTTAGCTCGGCTGCACATGACACCCACTTGTGCAATCAAACACTAACTGGGCGTTTCTATGAAGGGATTCTGTAGATAGTGTAACATCTACAGTCAGCTACTTTAAGTGAAGTAAGATTATCCTTCCCCCATCTAGGTGGGCTTCCTCCAATCAGTCAAAGGGAATGGTAAAGACCTAATGGATATGGAATTTGGTGCAGACTTCAGTACCTACTCAAATCTATCCTCCAAGGATGAGCTATATACACCATAGCACCCCCTGTGAACACACAGATCTGGTTTTCCTAAGTGCCTATAACGCTAGTTTCTTGGGGATACAAAGTTTCAACCCTCTGGCCTGCTCTTCTAAGGGCTAAAATAGGACCAACTCTTGATAGTGACCTTCGATTCCTTTGAAAGGAAATGTGCAGGGGTTCGTTGTACTGGGCAATGCCGGGCTGTGGACGCTTCAGTGCTGGCCAGCCCTGCCTGCAATGTGTCCAACTGACTGTGAGCATCCATAAATGTTGGATAAGAGTCTCTGTATTATTATTTTATGAATATGCTTTTTAAGAGCTAAAATGTTTCTCAGTGGTTGTACAGTCACCGAACACCTTGGAGAGGAAATTTACTGCTTATTTTTCTGCTCTTTCTACATGAGGAAACAGAGGGCTTCCGCTTTCCAGAAGGCGGGTCCCATGCTCAGCTGCCTAGGGGTACACTTCCAGAACAGCTTTCAGAACAGTTAGTACTCACAAAAAGGAAAACTTAAAAATAAGAAATAAAAGCACTTTTAAAAGTCTCAGAAACCTCACTGTGTTCACCTATCTCCAAATTTCTTATTTCAAGAAAGTATATTTACTATAAAAATACTTCAGGCTGATGAAAGAACATGCAGTGGTTGTGATACCATTAGCATCGCTAAGTGATCTCTCAGAGTTTTCATTGTCTGCTTTTATTTTAAGGGACTTGGACTTAGTCAAATTTTACTTCAGCCACAAGCATGACTTTGACTTGATAAATTCTAATGCACGTCAACAGTGTAAAGACCCATATTACTGGTTTGGTCATTATAACAAGCAAAGATGTATTCTGGTGGTTATTACAATCTGTCCAGTCACACTGATCCACAGTTCCAAAAGTGACTTGGGAGAAGTTGTATACACGTTTTCCTAATGAAGAAGGCATTTAGGCTTCAAAAGTGAACGCACATTTCTAGTTTCTTACCAGAGACAGACTTTGGAATGCATTTGAGATTTACAGTAAAGATGTACTTTGTATTATTATTTGCTAAAATAAGGAAAATTATTGCTAACTAAGGGAGTTCGGAAGTTAAAAGACTGCAAGTCATCTTTCCAAAGCCCTTCAGCCTTCCAAATTCATTAACAGTCCACAATACGGGAGGGGTAGCTGCACTGGAAGTCCCACTGGTCCCCCCTTTTCAATTTTCCACAAACCCTGTGGATTGATATTGTATGTATGTTTCCACCAAGTCCTAGATTTCTCTTTAAATTTTTATTATGACTTTTTACATTCATGCTTTTTTTTGGGTCATGCGATGGTCAGGTTATTTGCCAGGAGACTCTCAACTGTAACTTAATTCTGCTTCTGTGAGCTTTCCTGCCCATTACTGTGATATAATTCCAGACGACTGACAATCAGCTGAGTTCCACAGTAAACACAGATATCAAATCTTTCCACAGAATGCCCAGGGCTTCCTGTTTTCCTCACTCATGTTTTTGTCAAATTAATTTTGACATCCCCAGAAAACAGAGTGCTTGCTGTATTTCAAATGTGTTACTTTGAGGAGCAGGAATTCATATGCATTATTTTTTAGTCAAGGATTTCTGAAAATGAATGAATAAAAGCAGGTAGAATGAACGTTGGTATATTGAGGAACGGGTTTTAATCCATAATATAATTCAGTTGCTGCTAGGTTAAGTAAAGAAAAAATATAACACCGAGGCAACTCAGATGCATTCATGAGTCACGTGTAACACTGGCGTAGGATATTCACAGAAACATTCACCCTCTCTGTCATTCCCTGCTTCCGTCTATTAGCAAGTCTTGCTAATCCGATCCCCTAAGACAAGTGCAGCCTATCCATCCCCATTCACGTGTCCTGGTTCAGGAGTTCACCATCTCCTGTGCAGGTTGTTACCCATTCAGTCTGGTGCTGTTTGAACTCCTCCACGCTATTAGACATACTGTAGTTTATAAGAGTATCTTTCTACTGACATGAAATCTATTTGCTACATTTACTTTCTATTCATGGACCATATTTTGCACCTCCATCTACTAATGACTATTGTCTAATATTTAGATCTTGTGTTGTTCTTGCCTAGATGTGAGGATTCTCCATGATGACAGTATTTCCTTCTCAAAATGCCTACTTCCCTTCAAAAGGGGGCACCCAGAATGCAAGGTGGCTTAACCAATACTGAGCAGGAGAAGCCTAAAATTTTCTTTGTGCCGGAAGCAGGTATAAATGCAGCCTGGATTGGCACTGCCTTTTTTACTTCCTCATCATATGTTCAGTTCCCACTGAGTTTAACTAACCCTGATACCCAGCCACTTCTCATCACCAGTCATTAGCCTCCACTGTCGGGTTCTCTTCTTAAGCAGCCAGTATTTATGAAAAAAGGAAGGAATTTAATTCATATTGATTTCTACCTCCCCTAGAAATTAATTTCCATCCATTATTTCAGTCCTCTTAAGATCAACTGCCCAGATAAGCACGTTCTCTAGGACCACATTTCTTAATTTTGTATTTAAAAGCAGTTTTTTTCTACGCATCTTGCTAAAACATCAAAACACATAAAAATGCCTGTGGTTTTCTCCTGTCCTACCTAGCACTCCTTTTTTTTTTTCAGTGATGTGCTCAGGGGGGGATGACGTCATTTCACTGAGCTCATGTTGGCTCACAGTGAATTACTGCTAACATTCACCAACCACGTGCTCAAAAATTTCACTCAGCAACACTGATGGAGATCATGCTCCAGCTCCCACGTCTCCATTTGTCAGGATTTAGAGTATAGCCAGTTGCTACACTAACCCCTGCCGTTTTGGAAAACTATCCCATTCGTCACTCTAGTCTTCTGCCTTTGGTGCCCATCTCCCTATCACCTCAAAACAGTTAACCGTGGCTCCACAAAAAATCCACACTCTTTTTAAATACCCTGGTGGATACCTAATTTTCCCAGCCAGGAAACTTAAACCTATTTGAACAAGCATATTCCCTTGCAAAACATCCCTGACTAGCATGAACTTCTGTGGCCCCTCACCAGGGCTTGAACTATTTCAATAAAATTCACCTTCACCGACAGAAAAGACAAAAGTAATACAGAAGCTGGCTTGTACAATTAAACCGACTTCCTTAAGTTCTAGATCTATTACCGATTCTTCATCAATCATTCCATTAACCAATTTCTCATCACGCTAAGCATTTTCACATGCCTCAACTCACTCTGTGGTCTGTACAGTTCACTGTAGCATTTTTCAATTAATGACAGAAAAAAAAAACTGGTAAATCCCAGAGATTAGAGCAGAAGGAAATTTTGTTAGCACTTTGAGTTCAACTGGCTGTAGCGGCGCTGCTCTACCTGAGCCAGGCAACCTAATCACCATTTACGACTGTTTCTCTTGGGCAAAGCCATTCTGCATTCCCAAGAAGTGACTCAAGGAAATTTCAGAATGATATCTTTGCACATTGGTCCGCCCACTTCTGCTCATTCCCTCCAATCCTAAAGAATTCACAAATTGAGCTGCGGAAGCAGCCGCACAGAGAAAATAAGTATTCCTACATATCCAGACAAAGTACACATTCCATCACCCTTTGCTCTTAAAAGCAAAACGCAAACAACCAACAAAAACCAGCTTTCAACGTTGAAACGCCACGGGAACTCCTACTGAGCAAATGGGCCAAGTGAGCAATTCCTGCCGGTTTATCTTTGATCTCATGTGCCCTTATGAGAGTCCTTCTGCCAAGTTAATATTCTTTAGTCTGGTTTTCCTTGGGGGTTGAGTATTTTTCTTTTAGTGTCAAAGACACAAGGCCAAAAAAAAAAAGCTGCCACCGAGCTCTGTTTACAGAGTTCGCGTGGAGAAGGCTGTACCTGGGAGGTTCCGCCCTGTCCCCCACATCCTGACCCTGCCGATCCTGGCAATTCGAGAAGGACCCTGGGTTTAAGTTGAGCTTCTGAGATCAGCCAGAAAGACCTTAGACTAACCATAAAATAAATTGGTATTTTTGAGGAGCCCCAGTGCCATTTCAGGTAGCTCAGAAATAACCAAACGATGAACTTTGGACCTCTCAGGGGAAAAAATAGAAGATTTAACTGGATCGTTGAACCAACTTTGAAACAAAACCTGCCCAACCACTTGTAAACAAAACATGCAAACAAAACCCTGGGGACAGCTGGCGGGTTACGCTTTCGTACCTTGGCTGGCACAGGGGAGGAAGTGAGATTAATGCTCTCCCCTCTCTGCACGGGCCGCTCCCAGACTACTACACCCCAGTGTTTGGGAGATGCACTCCTACCTGTCGCTACTTTCTCCTCTAGGTTCACGTGAGCACACCTGTTACCCCTACCCTCCACACTGGCGCAGCCACGCTGGCCTCCTGCGATGTCTTCAGTATCTCTTACTTCTTTAGGTCTCTACCTGCAGAGTTTCCTCGTATCTCATCTCCCCCTTCGCTGCAGCTGCTCTGGGCCCCGAAACTCCAGCCCCTGGCTCACACGGCCCCTCCCATAATCTCCGAAACACCGGGAGGCCCCACAGCACAACATGACTGTGCTCGGGCTCCTGTCCCCACGCTCCTGTCCTTTCACAGTCACGCTCCCACCGTCATGTCTGCCCCTGCCCCTGCCCCCGCTGGGGAGGTTCCCTGCCTGGAATCCCTCTTCTCACCCCAGCTACGTTGCATCTGATGTCACCAAGACCCCGAAGCCCCCGCTCATCTCCT
This sequence comes from Dinomys branickii, assembly GCA_004027595.1. Taxonomy (NCBI): domain Eukaryota; kingdom Metazoa; phylum Chordata; class Mammalia; order Rodentia; family Dinomyidae; genus Dinomys; species Dinomys branickii. The sequence continues at coordinate 139,596 of PVLD010000706.1, forward strand.
GACGCTCCCGACCTTCTTCCTTTGCCTCACTCCTCTGTGAAGGTCACGCTCCACACCTGGCTTCCCGAGGACACTCTTGCCAATGCACCACACTGTCCACCACTCCCACAGCTCAAGCCTGGCTGAAGCCTCCTCTCTCCCGTCTGCATCTCAGGGCGCTAGAGAAATCCCCGTCACTGCCCTGGGCTGTCGGCCCCGCACAGGCCCTCGCTGCTGCCCAGAGATCCAGAGCTTCCCCGGTCAGCCTGTTTCCCCACTCCGACGGCCGCTTCCCACTGCTGCCCGTCCTGTGCTCTTTTTACTCTCGGCACCGGAAACGTCACGGTAAATCCCTCAACTCCCCTCTCAGAAACACGCAGCCCCCAGCATCGGACCGCTACTGACCCTGAGGAGACACTGTCCTGCATATAACGCCACCTCCTCCACATGTGCCCTGAAAAGCGGCCTCAGTTCTGCTTGTCACCCTCTGTTTCCTAGATTCTGGCCTCCCAGGTTTTCAGTCACCTATGGGTTCGGAGTCAGGGGTCCTCATTCCGTAGAAGTTCAAGTCACAGGTCACAGTTCCTTCTCTAATACATTACCCCAAGGTAATTCTTGGAATTTGCACACTCACTCACGTGGTCCTTTCAAGGTCCTGTGCCTCAGCCCCTCGTTCCTGTGTTGACAACCCACACCCTGTGTTCCGAGTTACTGTAATTCCTCCACTCAGGCTCAGATCTTGTCTGCTCCCCCAAAACTCCAGTGTTAAAGGTTGGGTTCTCAGCACGACACCCTTGGCAAGAGGTGGGGCTTTGGTATGTGGGGCTTAGAGGGAGATCTCTAGGTCGTTGGGAACGCACCCTTGAAGGGACCTCCTGGCCCTGTCCTTGGTTGGTTTGTTTCCTGGCCCTGAAGCGAATGATTTTGTTGCACCAGCACCATGCACCGCTACTGCCTTGCCACAGGCCCAGAGCAACAGACCAACCCATCACGGGCTGGAACCTCCAAATCTGTACGCTGAAATCGCTATCCCCCGTCTTAAAATCTTTTCTCTTTACAAGCTAGTTATCTCAGGTCCTTGTGACAGAAAGTAACACACCCTTCCTCAGTTATACTCACCCAACATGTCCACTGTCACTCCCTATCTTTCCACCTCACCCTCTCCAGTACCCCAACTTCACGAGCATCAAACTCCACTAGGAGCCCTGTCCACCGCTCCCGTGGCCTCTCCCGTGGAATCACGCCTCACGTCCGTGATTCCCTACTTCCTCGCCAATACCCCATAGTTCTCTTACGTTCGTCTTGCTTTGCCTGCCTGACTGGGAGCGAACCCAAATTGGTTACACCACACTCTCTGCCTACTCCACACCAGCTCCTTCAGGCGAGAAGTGGATGGGGCAACCGCACGGCCTCCATGGCCACTACCCTGGCAGGCAGGCTCCTGTCGCTGCCAAGCAGTCACGCTGCATTTCCCCAGGGGGTCCGCGCTCCCACTCTTCCAAAGACCTGTCCCACCTCTTCTTTCTTTAGATTTCTTCGCCTCTTCTTCTTTCTCAATCCTGGCTAGTGCTTTACTTCCCGTTTCTCTGGTCAAGGTGAATCAATCAAAAAGTATTTCAATAAGCCCCTCCTGTCAAATCTACTGAGCTAATTCCACCTATGCCCCAACACTCACTCTGGCCTCCCTCTTGCTTCTCAGGATGATGGTTCCTATAGCAACAGCCAATCCCTCCACCGATGGCCAACATCTAGCCCCTTCTTGCCCTCTTAAGACATTATCTCAAAATTTGTCTGCCTCACTCACGCATCACCAAATGTTCTGCCCCGATTAACTGTCCCCCACCTTTAACATGAATGGTGCATCTTAAAAATAAATAAACTCTTTGTCCTAATCTTCCTTTCAGATACTACCCTCTGTCTGCATTCTTATTCAGGAAAAAAAGAAAAAAAAGTATTACTAAATTCCATGTAGCCAAGTCCTCTTGGCCTGTTCCGTTTTGAATCCTTCCTGATGAGGCTTTGGATCCCACCACTCGACAGCTATTCTCCCTCTTGTCAAGGTCTTTTTCCTATTGCAAACAAAGCCAGCGGTCCATTTTCCTCCCTGTTGGCAGCATTTGGCCGGTCCCTCCCACTTGTACTTCCTCAGTTGGCATCCAAGACCCTCCTTGTTTTCCTCTCTTACTCAGTTTCCCCTTCGGATTCCTTCTCATCTTCCTAATCCCGCCCCCAGGGCTCGGTGCAAATCTCCATCACCCACTCCCTTGCTGCTGACGGAATCTCGTGACTCGAATTCATTTATACCACGGGGTGCATGTGACACTGCTCTATTAGGTGGCTTGTACGAGGGGATAGGACTGTGCCTGCTGCCCGATGGGACAGTCACGCCCATACCACGGGGGCTTCCGGGCCACCCAGCAGTGAGATACACAGATTATGGCCTCAGTGTGAACATGTTAAACCCTATCTGTGTGCTGGCAACTCCCAGGTCTCTAGCTGGACCCTTCCTTAACTCCTGACACACCTCTCTCACACACACTGACCTCACCCCTGGGACGTCTCAAACCCAAAACAGAAGTTCTATTTTCTTCCACGTGTTACTCTTGAACTTGCTCCTGTCACATCTTGTTACAAACCCTAACATCATCCTGGGCTACTCTTTACACAGCTCACATCTGATCTATCAACAAATCCACCTTCAAAATACACCATGAACCGGAGCATATCCCACTACCGCCAGAGCCAGAACCCACACACCCCCAGCCCGCCCTTGGGTCCTTAGAAAGGCTCAGGAGGTTTTCCCGCCTTTGCTCTGCCTCCCCTTCCTTAATTCTCAATACAGCGACAGCGATCATATTAGCGTAAAATGAGCTCATAGCCCCACACTCATCCTGCCAAGACTTACCGCAAACGACTTCCCAACTCAGAGGAAAACCAAAGCTTTTACACCAGCCTGGAGCACCCCCAAATCTAACTCTCCCCGCTCCACACTCGGGTCCAGCCCCAGGTCCCCGTCTTTCCTCATTCATGTTGCAAATCTCCAAACCCCAGGTCTTTATATATGCCGTCCCTGCCCGGATGTTCCCCCTCTGCATTTCCAAACAGTTTGTTCCACGCATACTTTCGAGTCTTCTCACCAGCACCTTCTGGATGAGCTGCTATGCCCTGAGCACCCTATTTAAAACTGTCCCCAGCCCCACACAATCGCTACTTTTGGTTTTCTCTGAAGGGTTTATCATTTGCATGTTATGCATTTTGCTTACTTTGTTTTAATGTCTCCTCCACCAAAATATTAGCTCCACAAATACAGGCATTTTTTCCTGTATGCTGAGGCCTAAAATAGTAGACAGCAATATTAGCAAATTCATACTTTGGGGGAGGGTCTTCCTTAGGATCAGATGTAGTTTCAGCTGGTTAAAGATAATTACATTAACATTAAATAAATAATATTCTCCATAAAGTACTGTCTTCCTTCAAAAAAGGAGCCAGCTCCCTAAAATCCCAAGTGTGGATAACTACTCTTCAAATGTGTCTCTCTCTGTGTAAACATAATGCTTAATTAAGGACACATAAACCAGGTGTAGTGGCCAATCCTCAGGAGGCTGAGGCAGGAGGATTGTTGTGAATTCAAGACCAACCGGGGGTACAAAGTGAGCTCAAGGCCAGCCTGACGCGCATAGTGAGACCCTGTCTCAAAAAGACAAAAAGACCCAAAAAAAGAGACTCATATATTTGTTCCACTTTAATCCTCTCATTTCTAGGTCTACTTCTCTATTTAGTCTTTCTAAATTCTATGGCTTCTCTTCATCTTCTCCAGTTTAGGCTAATTTTCTTTTGCCAACCCAAACTACTATATCCTTTAAATTTGAGAGTAGCCAAATCATGAGATCAGATAATAAAACTTTTCCTGTTTCTAAAAGGTGAGGTGGGGTGTAAGTAAACCTCAAGTTCTGGAAATGCTGGAGAATGAGGTGTTAATGGTGAGATTTAGATCGTAAAACAATCCTGAGCCTCTACCGTCTTCTGTGTTGCTCACACCCTGGTTGCTAAGCACAGCAGCAACTCCCCTCTTCCTGCAGGCAGATCCGACACTGCCAGCGCAGAGCCCTCCTCATACCTCAGCCTGCACCCCATGCGTGCTCAAGCTCTCCGTCCCTTCTGAGTTCCGGGTCAGCACCAACAAGGTCAGGGCCCCCCTAGTTTTCTCAATTCCATGAGACTCAGAGTGAACCTGGAGTCTTGGGGGCCAGCGCTGACTACCCAGCTTTTAACTGATGTCTTATATGTATCTCCTTTGCTCTTAACCACAGAGCAGGCGTGGGGAGCCTAAGGAGTCTGGGGCAGAGACTGCTATGCTACATCTGTGAACAACCACGCCGCAGGACATGCGTCTGCACCACTGCCACCTGGATGACTCCGTGTCGAGAGTCCCAACCGCACAGCCTATGATTCCTGCAGCGTTCACTTCCAAGTCCACACTTCACAAGATCACCTGGGACTCAGCTCCCAGGCTCATTCGGACCAATCCGCATCCCCGGAGTCACCGTGCACCAAGTCTGCTTTCACGCACGCCCCCAAATGGTCACCGCTCACACACTCCGGAACACCTGCCCACGCCGCCAGCTCCCTGGCCAGATCCCTCGCCTGTTTCTGATTTATAATGAGATGAACTATACTTCAGTAATAGAGGGAAACATAATGTTAGCGAAGGTGATAGAAAAAGTGATAGAAAAAGAAGACAGCATGGGAAATGTTATGATAAAATATTAATAAAACAGCTTATAAATCGAACTTCCATTGTGCTTATATTAAAAAAAAATGGAATCATGACTGAGATGGTTTCTGCCATCATGCGCTCACCAAGTTATTCTCCGTGATGCCAACAATTTGCCAGGCTGCTTTCAGCTGGGCCCCCTCCTACGCGTTCCCCTGACCTCAGGGCAGCTCCGGGCCAGCGTTTCCAGTTTCAGCATGTTCCCCCTCCTCATACTCCACAGACTATCAAACACACAGCCACGTCTCCGTTTACACCTAACGTGCACTCCAACTGCAGAGGGTGGGAGGTGAGGGAGGCAATGCGGCCATGCAGATGGCAGGCAGGAGACCGCAGCAAGCCGGAGAAGACTCAGCGGGGAGGCTGCCCAACTCCAGGGCGGGCTGCAGCCTGCAAGCCTCACAGGGCTTCACGGCAGCACCTATGTAGCTGGGATTTACAGAGCTGCTACAGCAGCACTGGCTCAGCCGAATGAATCACAGTACTGACGTCCGAGCAGCGGAGGAAAACTTCAGTTTATGATCTCCGTGACCCAAGCTACTCCAATGGAACTGCTTTTTCAGGTCTTTTTTCAAGTGAAACAAAAATGAATTCTGGAGGAAAGAAACTAGCAATGATAAGCATTTTATTCTCCCTATTGCCCAAACTATGCAAATATATGGTGACATAAAAAACATGAGATTCTTGATCCTTCTAAAATCGGAATCACTGGCAGACAAGGCCTGAGGAAGCAAGATCTCTGCAAACTACAGAAAAACCGAATACTGATTTTTCAGTTCCTTTTCTTCTTCCCTGTCATCTGTTTTCCAGTTTGCTTTGCCTTTGAGATCTCAGGGCTCCCAGGTTCACCCTGTCACCTGCATTTCTGGTTTGAAAATCTAGTCTGGATCAACTCACCCGACTTTGTCCGTGCATTGCCCAGCCCGCCTATCTGAGTGGGTCCATCCTTGCACTGACTCTGCAACCTGCCCACACAAAGGACTGTTCTTAAATACAAGGCTCGATCCCCGGAGCACCCTGTTCTCCGGGGACCTCTTATACACGTCCTGTTTGTTTGCCATGGAGACAGCAGTGGGTAACGAATGTTTACTTGAGGCTGGAGTGCACCTGCTGTGGTAATGCAGAGAAATTATGAGCAGCTCTTCAAATGCTACACAAAGAAGGGCTGTGAAAGGAGCACCAGGAGTGTGAAAATCTGTGAGATGCAAGGCAGATCACAGATCCCTCCCTGAACGTGGTATGAACACACAACTAGAACAAGATCACAGCCAGGGTACAGAAATCTGTCATCATCTATACAGCAGAATAATCGTGATCAACAGCTTTCAACTCCACTGATGTAGCTAAGGAAATGGTTCCTGATAACTCTTGCAGTATGGCAGTGAAAATTTAAAAAGTGAGGACGGGTGTGTGGCACACACCTGTAATCCTCAGGAGGAGGTGGGAGGGTCACTGTGAGTTCAAGGCCAGCCTGAACTGCACAGTAAATCCCTGTCACGGAAAGAAATCCCTCCCCCCAAAAAATTGTTAAAAAGTGAGAATTTAGCCTAAGACTCTCCTAACCTGGGCATCTTCAAAGTCACTGTTAAAAAAAACTGCTCAAAAAGTAAATGTATTCTGTGATCCTGAGTTCTGCTACTGGCCACTCTATCTTGGACTAGCCAGATTTCAAACTTTGGAAAAAAACAAATAATAACAACAACAAAAAAACACATAGTAATCAAGAAATCAATGCTAAGCTGGGCATGGTGGCGCATGCCTGTAATTGCAGCACTCAGGTGGCTGAGGCAGGAGGATTGCTATGAGTTCGAGACTAACCTGGGCTACCATGAGTTCAAGTCCAACTTCAACTACATAGCGAGACCTTGCCTCAAAAAAAAAAAAAAGAAAAAGGTAAAGGTAAAGGTAATTAAAATTAAAAAGTGAAGATCAGCAGTGTGCCTGCACTTCACTGGCTGTGGTGAAGACACTACTGAGGTATGCCAGGCTCTAAGGCCACAATATACTAGATTCTGTCCCCAAGAAAACTACTTTTATTTTCATATGAGGAATCAGTATGAACTGTGTGTATGTTCCCCATGCACAGCAACACCGTGTTGAACACAGCTCTTTCAGGATCTGTTGCCCAAAGGGTATCAATAAAAACAGTCACAAAAACAAAGGGGAGGCTCCTTGAGTGTATACCAGTATCGCACACGAATGTGAAACATCTGTCTGTTCTGTTTTGTAATCAATCCCAGAAGTAAGAAAAATCACAAAACTTCTCTGCTACTTTAAGACACAGGAATATTGGTGAGCATTTGTAATTTTCCTTTGTGAAAATCTCACTGAATATAGTAAGGAAGTCAATGAATACTGTCTTTCTATTACATCCAAGTGATTTTCACAGCAGGCAATCTGTGAGCAGGCCACGGGAGCCCCACGCTGTGAGACAGAACAGCCTTCCGCATGATCCCTCCAGCACGGGGCACCGGCTGCTGTCCTGGCTGTTGGCTGAATTGAGGGCACAGTGAAAAGCGCAGAATGAGTTTATTTTTCTGTCTTCATCAATAATACCATCACGCTCTGCCAATTACTGGAGTGGCAACTGCATGTTTGACTTTGAAAATAATCCAAAAAGGACTTTTGCATTGCTAATATAATTGGTAAATAGGCTCTTGGTAGCAGGGACAAAAATCAGTAAGTCCAGGTAGATCCTGGCCTGCTTTTCCTACAAAGCTGGTGCAGTCCTATGGCACATCCTCTCTCTCTGCATGGGCCTAATATAAAATCTATTTAGCACAGACATTTTGCAAGGCATCCTATGCACTTAATTTTCTTTAAACAAGGCATTAATGAAATCACAGTAGTGGTATCTAATAAGATTTTTAATTCAGAAGGGTAGGAACCATGGCTAATTTTTAATGAGTCTAATTGAGCAGAGGCATTAATTCCCCCCTTGTTAGGAATAACCAATAGGATAGGCCTAGTCCTCATCGGTTTATTATTAAAGGTTCCAAGAGGAAAACAGAGTTGGGCTGTGTCCATTATAAATGATGAGCAAAAGTCAATGGGGAACGTGCTTGGAAAACACAAGGAGTTCAGACATAGTAACAATATCAGTGAGCTAATATCAGTCTTAGTGAACCGAGTGGGAGTTTGGAAAGACGATGCTCCTTCACTGCAGAGTAAGTGCCGGATGCTGAAACGCTGCGCTTCACCTTGTTCCCTAGAGACTCCACAGCTTTGATGGCAACCAGTGCCACCAGATCTCACACCACACCCACTGGACCCACTGAAGAACAGTCCTTGAAGCAATGTTTTCCCCTATTTTGTGAAAAATCTCTAGCTAGCCAATACACATTTAAGAAAAAGTGGTTGTACTCACAAACTCCGGGGCTTGGAAATCCTGCTGACCTTCCAGTGACCCACAGTTAGACAGAATTGTCTGGTCCAAGTTTTCCAACACTAAAAATAAGTAGATAGATAAATAAATCAATACAGCAGGCTGGCGCACAAGGAGAGCGAGTACACTTAGCATGCGCGGCCCAGCTCCAGCTCTACGTTCCTAACTCCTGCGGCGACGAAAGAGCATGCTCGGCCGCTGCTTCATCCCCGGGACAGGGCAGCAGGTATTAAAATCCCCTGGCTAGGCCAGGCATGGAGAGTCCCTTAGCTTCCACACAGCCACTAAACAAAAGTCTAAGGAATGTGCCAGCTCGCTAGTGTGCTCTTTCCTATTACAACTCAGAGAACTGACGTGCAGTCATTTGGGGGTAATAATTTTCTGTTTTAATGCATTAGAAAAGCAGCATTTGACGGAAGTATAATGGAAGCCAAATGAAATTTTGCAGTGTACTTTAAAAACCTAAAAGGAAACAGATAAAATTAATTTGAATAGTAATATCTATTTAACTCATGATGCCAATTATCTGAATATTATAATCCATACTTTAAAAATTCTTAGTGAGCTAGTTTACTTTTTTCTTCTTATAATAAATCTTAGAAATTCAGTATGTATCTTATACTACAGTGTATCTCAATGCAGAGTAGCTGTATTTCTAAGGTCCAGGGGCCACCTGTGACTAAAGAGTGGCTACTGTACTGGCCAACAGGGACAGAGGAAACAGATCCAGAAGGCAACTCATTCTGCAAGATCAGTCCTGTCCTGTCAACATGATACTGACACAAATAAAGGGAGTGTTCCAGCATAAAAGTCACCGAGAAAACAAAATACACAATCAAATACAGTGTGCTGTTGTGGTTTGGATATACAAGTATAAAGATTTTTTTTTTCAAAACTTTCAAGTTGGGGAAGAGCTCCGCAGTAAAGCACTTGCCTAGTATATGCAAAGCCCTGGGTACACTCTCCAGCAAAGCAAAAAAAAGGAAAGGAAAGGGCACTGTGAAATTATTATTGACATGGGATAATACAACTTTGGCTACACAGAAAAATAGTCTTAAGTACTGAATACTTCCGTTTAAATATCATTTAATGCTTAAACAAATTTAGATGTTCTTATTTATCAAAGATCTAAGTTTCTTCAAGTCAGTGACATGGAATAGTAACAAGGGTCAAGGGGTAAGAGTCTAAGGGACATACAATTTACTAAAAAGACGCGGTCCTCAGTTGGCCATAACTGGACATGCAATTGTAAAGAACTTATTTTTTAAAACTAGGTGGTATGAAGTATTAAATTATATGAAACTAGCTGGGTGTGGTGGCACATCCCTGTAATCTCAGCACTTGGGAGGCTGAGGCAGGAGAGTTCGAGACCAGCCTTGGCTACACAGTGAGCTCAAGGCCAGCCTGAACTGCATGGCGAGACCCTGTCTCAAAATGACCAAAAATAAATAAATAAATGAATAAATAAATAAATTATATGAAACTGCTTATAATTTGATTAAGTGTGATGCTGTCTTAGCTTTACAGTGACTTTTTCTCCATACACACTTTAAAAAAAGAATCCATTAAAGACTTCTGTGAAAGATAAGTCTTGGCTCCTACCAATCCAGAAAAATTTTTCCTTTTAGAGGCCTGAAAGTACAACTGGCAGGATGCACAGCAGAGATCTCCAAGTGACTGTTTACAAAACAAATTGGCCAACAGTGGAACAACTCAATCAACAAATCAGGCTTGAGGTCTCACTAGGAAATCTTCCAGTGTTAAATGTTAGGCTCGTGTTGAAGGGGAGGGAGGGGGCTTTACTGGTCCACTTAATTCATGTCTTTGTGCTTCTATGACCTGGAAACAAAGGCTGGTAGAAATGACATACAAACAAGGGACTAAATTTTCTGACAACTTCCGTTCAGCAGAGTGCTCTACCTGGAACCCAGTGCAGAAATGGGACAAATCAGATGTACCAAGGCTTGAAGAGTAAAACCCAAAGGCAAAATGAAGGTGCCTGCCTCTGAAAACCCCAGGAGGGTGACAGCAATTTCTACAGTCTGTTAAACTGAGGGTGTTTTAACCTAACAAGCTGACTGCTGCAGCAGCAGACAGCTGTCTGGAGTAATTCTATTCCTGCAGATCACCCTTAAAACTTGGTAAAATCATGCTTGGGTACACATGTAGCTATGCGAATAATGTTCTAAGCTGGTAAGGTGTAAATTTGTTACACCTGGAAGACAGAGGTAACCTTTCTATGGCACTGAGAGATACTGAGGAAATTCCGTCAGTGGTATTTACATGTTGTTCTATGGCAGAACTAGCAAGTCAATAAAGCATAATACTGCAGTTATTTTCACATGATTTTAAATCTGACGTAGTGGCTTCGCTGTGGTATCTAATCTGAATTTCTACACGATGAGCTACCCCACTTATCTGTTATGTAACTGAGGTCACGAGATAGGAAAGTGCCGCTGTAGCTGATTAGGAGTCAGGCTGGGAAAAAGTATGCATTTTGCCTAAAGACAGAAGAGAAACAAGATGTGTTACACAGATGTCCCATCAAATTACAAGTATCTACGCAGCTTGAAAGGATTTGAGAGAAAACATAGAATTATTTATAGTTTTAGTTATTTTGGTAATGGAAAATAATATATTCACCGGTTAATGCTGACACAAAGGAGAAACTGCGAATTTGAGGGAATAAAACCAGCACTGGCTTTCCTGAAACATCATCCAGGTAGAACAAAGCCACTGAGAAGCAAATGATTTATGATGCTAATATGATAATTACATTTCACTGCGCAGGGGCTCCGGTAAATGTCTGACATTTCTCATTTCTGGTAATCCCACACAGCTGAAAAAATTCATTTCTTAACAAAAATAAAATAATCAGAATGAAGGTGATGCTTTGAGACTTTTCTGTTAAAACAGAACTAGGGGAAAAGGCAAAAATGTTGACTTAATTTCTACATAATGTTTCCCTAATAGAATATTTTTCAATGTATATTAACACTGTCACTATGCTTCACACAACACATGTACTACCTTCAACCATGTCAGCATTAATGAACTTAATTTCAGCACCTGAAACATTAAAAAAAAAGTACTCGGGACCTCTCTGTTACCTACTCATCAAAAGGCTTACTAGAGAAACGGAAACCAGCTATTGTGACATCATGAAAAACACTTTGGTCAATGGAATTCTCTTTGGATAGACACTGAAAGGGCTACTGAAGGTCAAACTCAACAAATATTCATGAACTACTTTATATTTTGGACTGATCTTGTGTTTTAGGGGCTTAGGGAGGCCAGAGAAGAACTAGACAAGATTCTCTCTTCCTCAGGAAAGGAATTCAACGTATGATTAATGTTAATTTCAGTACCATTTATAAGCAGCAGGCCCAACACATTTATGGAGTGCTCCAAGAATACTACTAACTGGATTACTTTATTAGGTCAAGATAAACCCACTAAATACCGATTTTTCCTAAATGTACACAAACAAAATTAATCACTTCATAATTAGTTAAAAATAAAAGGCAGAGCATTTTTTAAAACCTTATCAATTCACGGTAAGCTTTGAAGCAGTTAGTGCAGTTAAGACTGAAGCAATGAAGCCCTCGGTAGTACTAGCTCTGACTTCCTTACCTGGCAACCCCCAATGAAGGGCCAGATAGAAATATCTAGGGGATCCAGGCCGGATCGCATCACAGGACACTGGAAAACTCACTGGGAAGTTGCCGCTCATATAATTCCCTGCCTGCCGATTAGAACTGCAGTAATAAAATTTGTTATCCCAACTGTGAAAGAGATAACCTATATGGCAAAGTTGAGACTTTAATATAAACTGCTTAGTAAGAGCCATTACCTGTAATTTTATAACTCAGAGAATCTACTGACCATCAGAACAACACAAAACAATCTTTTATGAAATTCAGAGATCACAACCAAAGTGCCTGGTAAGTGTTGCCCTTGGACTGAGGCGATCAGAATCAGGCATATACTCTCTAACTAACTTACGGCCCCAGCGAGGCAGGAGCTGGGTGCAGAGGCCTATTTACTATTATAACTGGCTGCACAGAAAGGATCCCAGTAAGTACACAGGAGGCAGCAGGAGAAATTGTACCAGGGCCTGCTGCAGAGTGCACCAGGCAGCGGTGAGGGCACGGACTGCATTCAACTCGTGAGCCTTCAACTCCTTAGCTACACAATCCTGGGAAGCACTCAGCTTGTTTAGCTGAAGTGATTAACATCACCTTCCCTGATGATCTCAAAAGGTGGTGCCAAGATACAGATGAAAATTTCAAAGTAGGTCATGAAAACAACACTATACAAATGTAAATAAGCTTAAGTACATAGAACTTTACTGAGTATATTATCTTTGCATGACAGTACCGAATGTCTGACTATATTTAATTCTATTTTGGTTCTGGTTTTTTGGGGAGGTACCAAGAATCGAACTCAGTACCTCACATTTGCCAGGCAGGCACTGTTCCACTGAGCTACATCCCCAGCCCTGTTCTGATTTTCATAGACGATGGACTCAAAGTCGTTAGTTCCCTCAAGTCAACCCTGGAAGTTAGATTCAATAGGAATCTGTGCCTGTTTTGATTCCAAAATCAGGCCATTTTTTAAATATAAATATATAACAATTTTAATATAATAATTTTGTCTCAGGCTACTATCAATAGTCCACAAGACATCTTGATGTTAAATGTAAGTTGACAGAAGCCAAGCAAGGTGGCACACACTCCTAACCCAAGCACTCTGAGAGGCTGAGGCAGGAGGATCACAAATTGAAGCCCAGCCTCAGCAACCTAGTGACTTACGGAGACCCTGTCTGAAAAAATAAAAGGCTGCAGATGTAGCTCTTGTGAAAGCCTAGGGTTTCAATCCTGACTATCACAAAACAGTGTGTGTTGGTAGAGAAGTAAAATGGCATTCATTAAAATAAGACAGCATCAGCACACAACTGCTACAATGTACAGTCAGACAGAGATAATAAGCTAACACAGGTTGAAAAACAATGTAAAGAAACAACACAACTCATGGATAAAAGTTACAAGTAGAAGAACTAAGGAAAAATCTCTACAGACTAAAGAGGGACTCTAGTGAGTGCCTATGGACATTTGTGTGCCAGGGGCGGAGCTGAGGAGAGACAGAGACAGAGAGACACTGACTTCCAGGTATCATTCTGGGCCTGCCCAGCCTCCTACTCCGTATCACTTCTGACTAAGCTACCTGCCTGCCCAACCCAAATCATCCTGAGATAGTCATATCTGATCTCCAGGTTCCAAGGTCCCTTTCTCTAGTCTCAGTTTAATAAGGTCTACAGTATTCTGGTGGCAATTAAGCAGGAGAAATTCTCATTGTGATACTGTTGTAGGCGGCTGAGTTAGACAGAAATATTACAGGCAGTCAGACAGGGCCAGGCCCGCGAAGGAGCCCGTACGGAAGACAAGGCACCTTGCAACTGTGGGAGAGATGGATACTTTTGCTGTGGGTCGGATCTCCAGACAAAAGGTTAAAACAAATGCACCCACACACCTCCCTAGGGAGGGACCTCAGGGACTGATATTCTAAATAGGTATCAATTTCCTTGAAAGGCCAAGAGTCTGTGACCCATTCCCCCACAGGAAAGTCCCCTGTTCTGTATTCATGTCCCCTTGCTATGTGACTCGGCTTCCCGTGTGATCCTGATTTAATTGACTTGACCTGAGCAATGTTGCTTGTGATCTTATTGGTTGGCCATAGTTTTGTCCTACTGCAAGCCCACCTTGTGAGTTCCCATGTTTTTTTACCTGGGACCTGCCTCATCTTGTGGCTTTGCTCTATAAAAATCCCTGGGAAAGGCAGGTTCCCTGGGCAGTGCACTCAGGGCCCCTTCCGTCCCTCTCTCAGACAGAAGCTTTCTTCCCCCAATAAATACATTCTGCTCCTAACCTCCGTTGGTCCTAAAATTCATTCTTCCACTTTAGAGAACAGGAATTCTCCCGGGTATCTAGCAGGCTGGGGGTTTCTTTCCCCTGCATCAACACGATGAAGCTGTGAGTGGCAGGTTATGGGCCTTACAAGGCTACAGTAAGGTTTTAAAACAGGGCCACTCAGAGCCATCACCGAGAAGAATGCCAACGGAACATAAAACACAAAGACAAAAGTGTTTCTGTCACGGGGAAAGGCACCTGTGTTTTACTACACATGCACTGGGCCTGAATCATGTCCTCTACACGGTCTATACCACATGGCCCAGGCACATCTATCTCTTAACCCAAAGTCTCCGTTTCTTTATCACAAAAGGTAGATTAAAATACCAACATGAAAAGTTCATCCTGGGGGGAAAAACCTGCCACATATGTAAAAATGATTTGAAAACGGCTAAGAATGATATACATACTGGCTACTATTGGTAAGTTTTAACATCCTTAACCTTATTAGAGACCAGTTTTTCCTTCTAACTTTTACCTCATCCCTACCATTCATTCTCTTTTTTAAATATAAAAATAAGCACCCAGGAGGCTGAGGCAGGAGGATCACCGCGAGCTCAAAGTCAGCCTGGGTTACATGATGAGTTCAAGGCCAGACTAGACTACACAGCAAGACTGCCTCAAAAAAGAGACAAAAATAAATAAATATTAAAATAAATGCAAGCATTGCAAAAGGCAGTATTAATTAAGTAAATATTTTCAAATTACCACAAAGTTCTAAGCGCTGCAGGCTACTTCTTTTCAATGAAATGTGAAGGAGAAAATGTCTTCCTTACTTTTTTGAATCTGGATGAACCAATGTCTCACCCCAGTTTGTTGTTAGCAAGTAAATTCGATGACCCACAATATTTAAATGGGAAAAAAAAGTGTGGTCTTCTCCTCAAATTATTTCTGGAATGGAAATCCCAAATTCCAGCTAACGGTTTCCACAAGGGCTTTCCTCCCCCACCCCTTTCTCCTAACAAAGATTCATCTGAAACTATCATCCCTTCTTCAGCTACTGTTTCTGAAAGAGAGAAGAGAATGAGGAAAGAAAACCATCTATGAAGATCTATACCTTGTTGGGGTAAGGAGAATTTTGGCTGTTGCTGGCCTGGGGCCAGGTGTAATATTCAAAAATTTAAAAAGTTAACAAATATTCTCCCTACAAACACAGCCTTCACCCAAAGTTGCCTCCCATATTCAAAAATATGAAAAGTTAATGAGTATTCTCCCCACATTGTGGTAAACTCAGCCTCACCCACAGCCGCCTCCGTTCCCGAGCCGGCATCAATCTCATCCTCTGGGGCTGTCCCTGACTCGCTCTTTTGCTCATTCACATTTGATCCATCAAAAATTCCACCTTTTTTACTTTGAATCTCACTTTAAGGACCTGCGATGTACACTCGCTCACAGCTCATCTTAACCCACCCTTCAAATTTTTATTTCAATGTCACCTTCCTTGCCTCAGCTCCATGCTCCTGTCGCACATGGCAAACCCGTCCTACCACTCCTGGAGGGGGCCCAAGACTCAGTCATTAGCTACTCAGTCATTAGCCAATTTTCAGCTGGCTTTCCAGTTAGATGGTAGAGAAAAATTACCCGCCCCTCCCCCAAACAACTGAACCAATGAGTGATGACTGTAAACCAGCTGTGCAGCTCACACTGAACAGTCCCGCTTGGTAGACACTTTCTTACAGCAGCCCACCAGCTTAGACGGCAGAATATGGGGAAAGACGAGTCAGGCTCCGAATGGTCAGTATTTGTTTTTCTTTTACATGAGCTGCTGGAGAGTGGGCTGTTCTCTAATTCAGCGGTGTGTCCCCAGAACCTGAAGCTACACTGCACTGCAGATGCTTCATACGTGAACAGTGAGCGAGTAAAGGACAGGACTTACTATGAATTCTTTAAGTTACGCATTTAGTTTGAATTAGTTAAGTTACTGCTGCCCTCCAGTTCCTTGGAATGAAATTACTTACACACAAAGAAAGTTTTTCTACTTCCAGAAATCAGGCCACAGTGAGCTCTCGACTCACACATGAAGCAGATTTATAACACAGTGAACCTTCAAGAAATCTCCTTCAAATATGTGGAAAACATTTATTTAAGAAGGAGCGGCCTGGTCTCGTCACTACCCTGCCCACTGCTCCAGCAACTCACCAAACTCCCCTGCTTGCAGCTCAACACATTCCACTGTGCAACACAAAGGCACAAACCATTTCTGGTGAGGCCCGGGATCTGGGCTCCTGCTCCTACTGCACATGACAACTCAATGGATTTCCTTGGCCTACAAAGCGCAACATCCCTGAGAAGAGTTTCCGTAAACACAATTTCCTCTGCTCTGCACATTTCCATACTTAGTGCGCTCTGGCTGCTGACTGCAGCTGTCTTGGTTCCCACGCTGCCTTCTCTCCAGTAATTTGACTCTAACACTATACACAGAAGTTCAGTACATGCGCATTTGAGAATCTAGAAAGTCATGATTTATCTCCACACCCCAGCTCAGATTAGCCAATGCTGGTGTTTTAAAACGCAATGGATTCTGAGAAGTTATGAGAGTCATAGTGAATTCATTATTTTATAATCTTTTAAATTTCTTATTGCACTAATATATACATAAAAATTTGCAACTTTACCTATTTTAAGTGGACCATTCTGTGGCACTAATTATAATCACACTGCCGTACAACAGTCACACTATTTCCAAATCACTTTTAATGACCTCACAGGCTTCAGAACCATTAAGCCATAATTCCCTCCTCTCCCTTTCCCTCCTCACTGCAATCTCTAATATTTTTCTAACTCTACGCATTCACTGCCACCTTCTAGATCTCTCCTGGAAGTGATACCTGTTCCCCTCGCAATACCTGCCCCCCTTTGTTTCTGGCGTATTTCACAGGATAGTGTTTTCCAAACTTCACTCCTTTCTGGCTGCATAATATTCCGTGACAGGCATGTGCCTCATTCCGGGTGTCCATGCATTTGCTGATGTCCTCCTGGTTACCTCCACCATGTGGTTATTGTTACTAATGCTGTAGGGACACTTGCTGGCAAGCACGTGTTTGAGCCCTTGTTCACATTCGCTGAGGGATAAATCCAGGAGAGGAACTGTGGGGCCACGCAGTAATTCCACTTGGCTTTTTGGGAAGCTGCCCACTTGCTTTCCACGGCTGCTGCACCGTATCACATGCCGTCAGTGATACACGGCAGTTCCAATTTCTCCGAATCTTCACCAACACTTGTTCTTTTCTTCATGGTTTGTTTGTTTGTTTTAGTAACAGCCACCCTGGCAGGTGTGAAGTAGTACTGTGGGTTGGACTTGCATTTCCCTGAAGACAAGTGAGGTCCAGCACTTTTGTGTATACTTCTGGTCATCTCTACACTTTCTTTGGAGAAATGTCATGTAAGTCCTTTGCCCACTTTTCAACTGGGTCATTTATCTTGTTGTTAAAGTGCAGGAATTCTGAGGATGGCCTGGACCTGACGTTAGCCAGGGGGTGTGGGACCCCAGCACCACCTCTCAGGAAGTTCTCCCAGGTTTCCTCAAGATTCAGACGGTGTAAAAGGTCACAGGCACCAAGAAGAGCCCCCCTGGCTTTCCTCGTGACCGCCCACTCTGCCCCTCCAAGGGGTTCTTTTAGCTGCTTTTTCCTCTCTTTATTGGCCCGAGCTCACTCCGCAGAGCCTGTTTCTCCCTCACTCTTCATTTTTACCTTTTCAAATAAACTCTGCCATTGCTTAAAAAGAAAACACAGGAATTATTTGTATATTTTGTATAGTAAAGATAAGAGATACATGATTTGCAAATATTTATTTTATTGTATAAATTCTTTCCATTTTCTCAATAATATCCTTTGGTGCATAAACATTTTTAATTTGGAGGATATCCAACTTATTTTTAATTCTTTTGTTGTTCATGCTATTGGGGTTGTATCTAGAACCCACTTCCAAGTCCAAAGTCGTGATTTATTTGTATGCTGTCTTCTAAAAGGTGCATGGTTTAGCTCTTATACTGGTTTGCTAATCCATTTTGAGTTAATATTGCATATGATCTGAAGTAGAGACTCCACCTCATTCTTTTTGTATACAGAAATCCAGTTGTCACAGTGCCACTTGTTGAAGAGATGCTTCTTTCCTTATTCAGTGTATCTGGAACCCTTTTCAAAATTTAATTGGCCACAGATGTGTGGGTTATTTCTGAAAAGACTCTCAATTCTGTCCCATTACCATACTATTTTGATTACTGTAGCTTTGTAGTAAGTTCTGAAATTAGCATGTATGAATCCTCCAAGTTTGATCTTTTTTTAAAACTGTCTTGGCTCCTTAGGCCCCTGTTATGGTTGATACATTGTGTCAACTTGGGGAATCTAGAGGTTTAGCTGAGTGACTCAGGAGGAAGCTGGGGTGCTTCCTTTGTAAACATCCTGAGCCTGTGGAAGAGGAGGGCATGGAGATTGTGTGAGAGGTTCACAACCCTTGGGTGGGGTAGGTTGTTTACAATGTAGGGAAGAAAAGGAGGCTGCTTGCAGCCATTCTTCCCTTTTGCTCTGGTGGTTTTTGCTGTGCTCTGCTGCCCTGAACAGTTTGCCCTCTGCCATGTGCCACTCTGCCTCAGAACCAGCCAAGTATGGACTAAAGCCTCCACAAACTGTAAGCTAAATAAACCTTTCCTTCCTTCATTTTGGGCGTTGGGTATTTTGTCTCAGCAACAAGAGAAAAGTAACCAAGACATCCCCTTACAATTCCATATGAACCTGAGGATCAGCTTCTGCCTTTCTGAAACTCTTAGCATTTAATAAAGCAGGTTTTTACATTAAAAACAATCCATCCTATAACCGAAGAGTAATGTTATTTCATTTTCCCAATTTGGTATTGTTTTTGAAAGCCTGGCTTAAACAGTTGATATTCTGTAAAGA
This sequence comes from Dinomys branickii, assembly GCA_004027595.1. Taxonomy (NCBI): domain Eukaryota; kingdom Metazoa; phylum Chordata; class Mammalia; order Rodentia; family Dinomyidae; genus Dinomys; species Dinomys branickii. Next base: position 158,598 of record PVLD010000706.1, read on the forward strand.
ACAAATGTTATTAATCATAGAAATATGTTCCAAAGCATCTTGGAACACTATCTCAATCCAAGTGGTTCAGGTCTCCTAGGACACTTGGGGCCCCCAAGTGAACACTGCTATTATGAGCTTGAAATTGGCTACAACTCAGGCAAAACTTGGTTCTAGTTACTAACCCACCAGTTCCAAGATTACTGTGACTATACATGTCCTGGGGACGAAAGAAGACACCGCTCTGAAGATCCTATTGTCTGTAAACTCAAAGCACATCTGAGTTCTAACTCCATGTTTAGCCTACCACAGTACGGCTTCAAAACCAGTTTTTACAGCCTAGGAGGGCCAAGGGCGCAGAATTGAAAGGGAAGAACAAAACAAATTGAGAAGAAAAACCATAGGTCCCACCTTCCTTTACCCAAAGCCTCCCATGCTAAAACCGGGACCTCTGAGAGTTCAGAACTTTTCAGAATTTGAGAACAAAATAACTCTTATGTGCACACACTGTCTATTCCTATGTGCCCACAGTGGGGTCTAGAACAACATCTCTTATTCAAACACATTCATATTTTGACGCCTAATATTTGAATATCTACTGAGGAATAAATAAAAAACACACTTGTGTTGGATGAGGTCAAGCTTCTTCATCAAATGAGCTCAAATTTATCAAGTTTCACACCCCAAATGTATTACCACTAAAAGAGTGAGACTTCTGGCACTTTTTGGATATTTGCATTGTAAGGAATTATAAATTTGTAAGAACTAGCAACATTGTTGCATAATATCACAACACACAATCACAGCAGCTTGCCTTAGACATGCAGAGCAAAATGCAAGCCAATCACCTCAAAAGAAAAGACCAATTAAAAGCCAGGAAGGACTTCATGAACTACCATCTCCTCACACCATCTCATAAACTGAGTTTTAACCAAAATCAATTCCTTTCTCTATAATTGGCTACAAATAAACTCTAACCCAGCAAGTGAATCCTGTATTTGAGCAAAAGCAAATCAGAACTGATACAGCATTCTCAATGATCAGATTTGTAGAAAATAGTTATTAATACTTAGTATTAGCAACGGTACAAAGGACACATGCACACACTGGCAGTGATTCAATGGTATGAGCTTTCTGGGTGGCAATTTTGTAAGTATAGCAAAACTTTTCATATTGGTTATACTGTTTGATGTTATAATTCTATTTCAGGAAACGATACTTGAGTGCTTCAATCAGAACACAGTTATCTGATAATATATAATGTGATTGTTTAAAATAACTTATAGAGGAATATTCATGAAACTGAAAAGGTTTTAAAACATTTCTGTGTGAAAGAGCACGTTATAAAACTATATATCCTTGTCTTAGTTACTTTCCTGTCACTGCCGGGACTAAATACACGATCCCCTCAGTTAAAGGGGAAAGGCTTATTCAGCTCACAGTTTGTATAGGCTTCAGCCCATATACGGCCGGCACCAAGACAGGGTAGCTCATGGCAGAGGAGAACAGTCACAGCGGGCAGAAAGTAGCAAAGCAACAAGCAGGAGGAGACAAGACTCTCTCTGTCCCTTTCATATTGTATCTAGACTGCTGGGATTAGGGTGGTGTCAAACCAGTAAGTGGACTGAGTTAGCAACCACACATCCTTAATCCCACATCACACACTCTAGATTCAGCTGCCTCTGTTTGTTTGGTTTTGGCACCAGGAATCGAACTCAGGACCTTGCTCTTGCCAGGCAGGTGCTTGTGCCCCTGAGCCATATCCCCAGCCTCAGCTGCCTCTGAAAAAGCCTAAGACTGCATGAGGTTTTGGGGTGACATTTAGACCAAACCATAATGGTCCCTGAAGAACTGAAAGCAAGAAGTCAAACACATTTGCAAACACACGTAGCAGCACTGTTTAAAATAACCAAAGGTTTTATGGTCATACCACCCTTAACATGCCCAATCTCGGCTCAACTAGCCAAAGGTAGGACAACCCAAATGTCCACCGAGAAAGAATTGGGCAAAGGAATTGCTACCTGGATATACAATGGAATATTATTCAGCCAGTGGACTATCATTCAGTGGAAAAGGAAGGAAATTCTGACATGCTCCAACCTAGACTAATCTTGAGGACACTGCTAAGTCAACAGGCAGAAACAGGGAGTTACTGTTTAATAGGGGGAGAGTTTCAATTTGCACGATGAAAAGGTTCTGGAGATGGATGCGTAACAATCTAAATGTATTTAATGCCACTGAGCACTACAATAGTTAAAATGGTCAATTTGTGTGTGTGTGTGTGTGTGTGTCTGTCTGTCTGTCTGTCTATCTGCTGTCTGTCTGTCTGTCTGTCTGTCTATCTGCAGCTTAACAATATCTATCTATCTATCTATCTATCTATCTGCAGCTTAACAATATCTGCTAACTGTTCTAGGCTGGGCTGTTCCACGAAGCCAGCCTGTCTATGAGGTGGGCCGCCGGGCAGGAGCCAGCTGTCCTTAGAGATGTGTGGACAGCATTCAAGGTGCTAGTGGTTTTCTCACCCTGCCTACATTTTATCTATTCCCTGTGCCATGAGCCATTAGCCGATAAACCACAGCTTCTACAATTTTCAAAAACAAAACCAAACTTGCATGTACTGCCTGACCTATGACTTTGTAAGGGAAAAATAATATTAAGCAAAAAAATTAGTAGAATACAAAGGCTTTATATTCTTAATAGTTATCTGTTTCCCAAATTTTCTACAATGAACCAAAATACGAACACCTCAAGAAGCATCTCCGTCTTAACACATCTACCCTCCACTATGTTCTCCCTCCCAAACAAAGGCTTGCTACACCTCACGCCTTCACCACTTTGGCAAATGCCCCCAAATCCAAATGATTCAGACCAAAATTGCTGGAGTCATCTGACTCCTTTTCCTCATTCTTCCACACCCACTTCATTCCTCCACACATACTGCCAGCGGGATCTGTAAAATCCACCAAGAAACCAGACAATTCCCACTCCTACGGGGCCCGGATAACACCCGCTAACACTTAAGGAGGGCTGCATGTATCCCAGTGCCCCTTTTACATCGAAGTTCTTTTCGTACATGAACTCGCCTCTCATCCTCACGGCAGCTCGAAGACATATGACCAGGCTACAGTCCCCCCAGTGTGGAAGAGACAGGCAAGTCAAGTGTCTTGCCTAAGGTCACAGAGCTATAAGCAATAGAAGGGAATTTGAACCCAGAAGTCCAGTGGGTGCACTCTGCCCCTTGGCCTTAGGAGGCTTGTCTCTCTCGTCATTTGGGTTCCTGTCAGTGTCCCTGCTTCAGATAGGTGTCCCTGAAATCTTCACCTAGGTAACCCCGCAATAGCCACCATCCACTGCTACTGTGCCTTACTGTGCTTCCTGCTGGAACTTAATAATTACACACTGAGTGTGCGTGCTCTGTGAGGGCAGATTTCATCTTGTGCATGCAAACTCATGAATGCCTGGAACAGCACCAGGGCCAGCCGAGGCCCAGTGATGTCAGGCTGCACGGCTGAATGCGTGACATCTAGAAGGACTCCTGGAAGGCCGCCTGTGGGAGCCAGGCACAGCTGAGCACAAAGCGCAGCCCAGCCTCTGCCTCACTGTGTGCACCGGCAGCATCTTCAACATTCCCAGGCCCCGTAAATGTAAAGATAAAGTGAGCTGTGCCCAGGTGTGATCATGCACACCTCTAATTCCGATGCTTGGGAGGCTGAGGCAGGAGGATCTTGGCAAGTTCAAGACAGCCTGGGCTACAAAGTGAGCTCAAGGCTAGCCTGATCTGCATAAGCAAGACCCTGTCTCCGACAGACAAAAAAAAAAAAAAAAAAAAAAGATGTGGAGAGGAGGTACTTAGCACAGTACCCACACAAGGTCCTCATTCAACAAGGACTAGCTTGCTAATGAGAGGGAAAAGGCTGCATTTAAACTTCCTGGAGTTCTTTTCACTTTTGTAAAAAGGGTATTATAACCTTTGGGGTACAGCGAGAAATGATGACGCCAACAGCACTTCGTTAAAAGTTCTGTTACATAAAAAATTTCAGTAAGTTTGATTTTTATTCTTAAGTTTTTCCAGTGCTAAGGATTGGACTTAAGCTCTCTCACGTGCTAGGTACATGCTCATCCATGGAGCCACCTCCAGCCCACTTTAGATATTTCCAAATCATGCCCATTACTTTAATCTAGAATTTATGGAAACATTTTTGTGGACCATCAGTTAAATAACACTGAGAAAACAAACATTCCCTGAAAGGATCAACTGTCTTAGTTCAGGGGATCGTTTTAGAGAAAATACAGGGTTGGTTTAAATTCTCATTCAGCTACCACCTGCCACAAAGTTGCTGCTCAAAGTAACACAGTAAAAAGCCAAGTACCTCACCTTCCCTCCTGCAGCCCCACAGCCCCAGTGACTTCTCAGGGGGTAGGGGGGCGGGGAGGAGGGCTGTACAAACGAGCAGGATTGGATACCCATCTCCCTGCCCCCAAAACGTACGTAACTATTATGTGTCACAAATACTAATAAAAAGAAATGAAAAGCACTGTTTAAAGGTGATTTCAAGAAGCAGGCGACCAGCTCTGCAGCTGAGGAGCAGAGGGGACGTGAACGGCCAGGGCTTACCAGCTGCACCCTGCTTGGAGGCTGTCTGGGCAGCGAGGGGGACAGGGCAGCAACCAGGCTCTGGCCCTGAGCCATGGCTGCAACCCCCCCGAGATTGTCCCAGGCGGTGACACAGGCAGCTCCACGCTCTTACACTTCTAAGTCCTGGCGACAGCATTTCTCAGCCCCCAGTGTAATGCGTTAGAGGAGGGGAATGTACACCACTTGCCCACAGAGAAATAACCAGCTCTGTGTGCCTCTGCTTCCAAACACTATTTACCTGCGGACGCTGAGACCTGGTGTTGTTGCTGAAGTGCCAGCTGCTAACCACTTCCTACCACTCTCCCGAGGCCTGGGGCTGGGAGAGGAGTGTGGCTCCTAGTTTGGGAAGCTATTTATTTAATGGACTTAAAGGCCATTACTTTTAGAGCTCAACTGGGACATTGATTGGATGATTATTTGCCAGCTGGCCAGACACAGTTGAGAAGTTCCGATGTGTCTACTCCATAAAATAATGCCATGTAGTTCCTTGAGATCTAACAAATGGGTTATCTGAAGATAGCAAAATCACCTGTGAGATTAACACTATTAAAATTTCTTAAATATGCAATTAACACATTACTAAAAAAATGCATATGACACAATGCAGATTACCGATCCCTAGGGAGTGAGTCAAAAATCTGTTGCTTACTCTGTGATCAAATGTCTCTCATTTCAGCTTCTTTTTGAATTACATGCCTGTTTTTGTCTTGTCCTTTGGTTGTATGGTCAGTCCATATAAGCATCAAATTTTCACACATGAACCAGCACTTATTCATTCAGTGTGCAGTATGAGCTAAGAACTGTAGAGGGTCTGAAGAGATATAAAGTATGGCCAGTAAGGCCTTTACATGTGAAGGCTTCAGGGAAATAAAACAGACAAGTGACATCCAGGAATAACATACATCAGCACAGGCCGGGGGAGCCCAAGAGAGATTCACTCCTAAGACAGCCTGGGCGAGGGGCTGGAGGTGGTGGCCCCCCCAAGCAAGCTTTGATGGATGCCTCAGGGGAAAGGAGACCATGCAAGAGGCTCACCGGGTAACAAAACCTAGGCTGGAACCAACAACGATGGCACGTAGCAGGGATAAAGAGAGACGAAGGAACACAGTGATTTTGAAAGCTGTTAGAATCAACAGACTGTCCACGCTCACTGAAAAGAAGGTCAGAGATGCCAGGACTAGGAGTACAGTCTGTCCTGGGTGGGCCACTGGGCTCACCAAAAAAGGTCTTTCAAATCTCCATCTCATCCTGTCCCAGCTGCAGTCAGAAATGTTCCTCCCATTTAGTACAGAAAGTAGAAAAATACATACTACCATGTGGAGATGGCATTAAGTTCCACTGCTAAACCAACCAAATTATAACTGTTTATTCATTCCACCAACAAATAATTCTTGCATGCTTGCTGCATGCTGGGCAAGCAGCAGCTGAGGGGCACTCTTCTCCACACGGGAGAGGGGGCCTCTCATCTCTGACCTCTGCCCAAAGCCGCGTCCCGTGCCAACGCTGCCATTCCCTTAGGGCTTCTCTTTATTGATTATTTTGCTCTTTTTCCTGTGACTTCAACCGATTCTTTATTCCAAACCTCATCAATATCATTCCTGCTCAAGTTTCTTCCATCTTTGAAAAAAGTCCTTTTCCTTGGGCAATGCAGCACCACCAAAACGTGCTATGTGCCTTCCCTATGACCCCATGATTCCACTGGGGAACTCATCCCAGAGAAATTCCTGGGCACGTGAAAAGATGCAAACAGGCACACATATGTGCCCATGTTCAGTGTGGAGAGCAAAAGTTAGGAGATAAATGCAAACATCTAAGCAACAGTAAAGCATAACAGTATCCCATACTATAATTTTTTTTTTCTTTTTTTGGTCTTTTTGAGACAGGGTCGCGCTATGCAGTTCAGGCTGGCCTTGAGCTCACTTTGTAGCACAGGCTGGTCTCAAACTCGCAAGGATCCTCCTGCCTCAGCCTCCCGAGTGCTGGGATTACAGGAATATGCCACCGCACCTGGCTCCCGTACTACAAATTTGCTTTATGTAGTGACATGTCTGAAATGTACAAAGAAAAACACAAACCACAGACTCCATAGCAGTCAACTCCACCCTTGTAAATTGCATGTTACACATTGTGTGCACACACACGAGCCTGAGCACAGAAACACCTTAAAGGACAGATCTTAACTCCAGCTATACATGAGTGGCTGCAATTACAGAGATTGTTCTCAGTCATATTTTTAATGCTTAAAACATTTACAATGAGCATATACTGCTTTGTAATCAGAGTAAAACAATAAAGGTAAGAGGTTATCGTAAAATGTTATAACAACGACTGTCACCGGCCTGTCCCACTGCACCCACCGCACTGTGACACGTCTCTGCCTTGACTCTACTGCTCAGTATCCGGGTATGCTGGCACCTCTCTGACGCGGATTCAGCCTCTGCCTCCAACTGCCAGCTCTGGCCAAAGCCAGTAATGACCTGCCCGCTGCTAAAACTAATATCCACTTTACATCTTTGCCTTCCTTGACATCTCAACTGTCTTTATAAAGCCGACCCCTGCATCCTTTGAAGATTCTCTTCTCTGGGAGTCACTCTTTCCGAACTTCGTCCACGTCTCTGGTCCCCGTGGTTGGCACCTCCTCCCTCACTAGACCTTCAGACTTGGCTCCATGTAGGTCCTGCTTCTCTGTAATCTATGCCGGGACATCGCTGAACACATCCCCGCCAAGGCTCCGAATGCAAATCCATTCCAAATGTCTCCTTGAACTCCTTGAGAGTAGAACAGTGGCTTCCAGGCTGCTCATCTTCCTCTCCACTGCAGCCTGCCAAGCACCGCCCATGTTGATCAGACTACTGCACTGGTCTCCTAAGGGCCCTGCAGCCACTTTCACCCCCTTCTACCTCCTAGAAGTGACTTCAGAAAACAAAATGCCGACCCAGTACTTCTGCTTTAAACACATTAATGGCTTCACAGTCAGAAAATAAGCATATGTCATTTCTACAAAGGGGGAAATAAGAACAGGAATTTTAAAAGGAATTTGATTAAAACAAGTCAACAATACCTTCATTCTCACACTCACAGCAACATTATTCATCACAGCCAAGACAGGAATCAACATATGCATGTGGTGTACACATACAAGGGAGTATTACTTGGCCATGGTTATGGTTGATACATTGTGTCAACCTGAGCCATTTAGAAGGTTAACTATGTGACTCAGAGAGCCAGGGTCTTTACTTTGTATCCCTCCTGAGTCTGTGCAAGAGGAGGCACCCACACGGTGTGGGCCAGGGCCGATGCCCACATACCATATAAGGAGGGAAAGAGGCTTGCTCCTCTCCCTTCTGCTCTTGCTGCTTTTGCTGTCTTGTGCCACCATGAAGCGCTGCCCCTGTGCCCTGCCTCCCTGCCTTGGACCCCGCTCATTATGGACTGAAAGCTGCCAACTGTGAGCTAAATAAACCTCTCCTCCCCTAATTTGGGGTGTTGGTTATTTTGTCTCAGCAATGAGAGAAAAGTAACTGAGACAGTCATAAAAAAAAATCTTGTCATTTGGACAATGCGGCTGGAACTGGAGGACATTATTTTAAGTGAAATAAGCTAAGTGGAGAAAGACAAGCACCACATCTTCTCATTCTTCTGTGGAAGCCGAAAGGCCGATCTCAGACGTTGAGAGCAGAACAGTGGCTTGCAGAACCCGGAAGGACACGGGACCGAGAAGAGGGAAAGAGCACAGTTCATGGGTATGGGAGTGCACTTAGGAGTAACTTCCAATGTTCTGCACGTAGCATGGATAACTATGGTTAACGACACTTGGCTTAGGGGAAGACTTTTTAATATTCCCTATACGAAGAAATAACAAATGTCGGAGGTGACGGCTATGACGATTACCCTGAACTGACCCTTACACGGTGCACACGTGCACTGAAATGCCACTCTGTACTCTAATAAACGTCGAAGTGCCATTCGGTAAGTCAACTGAAAACGCCAATGTATTTAAAAACTGAGAGAAAGCAGCCGCGAGGAGATGAGCGCTGTGTCTGTTCGGTCTGCGGGAGCTCTTCAGGGTCCAGCAGAGGCCTTGCACAGCAGACACTGAATGTTTACTGAATGAATGAGGGAGGGACACAGCAGAACCTAGGCGGCTGTAAGGTTGAAGAAAGTCTTATTTCTATTTTGTTGTTGTCTGTGCCGTGTGCTGTAGGATGATGCGTGAATGCTCCTAATGCGTGTTCTTTCACACGTAAATACTGATTTTAAAGAATGTGAAGAAAATTCACATTCTTCATAGCGAGGGGGGGTCACTGAGGGCCAGGAGCACAGGCAAGGGCTGTAACGGTAAGCAGAAAGATCAACGGAGGGAGACGCAGGTACCAGCGTAAATATACACAGACAGGCACTGCATGAGTAACGCATCTCTATCACACAAAGTATACAAGGAACACGCATGTCTCATCCTATGTACATGTTCAATACAAGTGCTCTGGGGGGAAGGAGAGAAGGGTTTCCAGCCCCTTTCTCATCAGGAGATCCACCTCAAAGGAGCGAGGAGGATATGGAGAGGCCAAGGGAGGTTGCGGGGCCCGGAGGGTTCTGTGACTCCTGGGGGAAGGTGGCTGGCTGCTCTGCTGGGCTCCTCCTTCCCCATTTGGTTTTCCCGAGCTCTGCAAATGTTCAGGAATCTGATCTCTTTTCGGCTTCAGGTCCCTAAGGTGGGGGCTCCCAAGGGTCAGTATAAGATCAAGTACATCAGGACTGGGAACCCACACAAATGCGCCCCACGCCTTGCCTGAGGGAGATGCTGTCCTAGGAACAGGGGAGGGGTGGCTCTGAAGTGTAACTGGACTGCTGAAGCACAGTCCTGAGGGGCCCCTCCCTTGTCTGCCAGCCACAAGGTCAGTATCTCCACAGTCATCGTAGTGACTGCAGGGAGCACATGGGTTCATGATCAAATGCACCATTCAAAACCACAGTGACCAGCACAGTCCACTGTCCTTCCAGTAGACAACTGGGAAGCAACTTGGAACAGGAGGCAAAAGTGCAGATAGGGCTATTATCTCCCACACATGGCTTTGACAGGAAGGACGTGTTTCCCGGGGCACTACCAGGGGGGGCTCCCCGCCTAAAAGGGGCAGAGAGGAGAAACAGACTTCCGTCTTTATTATCTTTCCTATTCCTCTGGCAAAACCAACATTTTATCTGACTCCTGGGAACACAAGTCCAGCGTCCTTCGGAGCTGGCTGAGCTGTCATCTGCTAGCAGCCCGGAGGGAAGACAGTTCAGAATGTTTCATCTTTTAACAGTTTCTTATTCATGAAATGTGAGTTGCAGTTTTAGTTGAGATTTTCAAGATGCTGGAATTACTCAGCCTGAAAAACACAAGACGATACTTAAATTCTGCGATTCTTCTTCTGGCAGCAGCAACTCTCTCCTATTCTCATGTTAGCTATACATGACTATCTTGACTGCTTCCACACAAAGCTATGGGTAAAAAGAAATACAGCTGGGTTAAAGACCAAATAAAGCTATGGGCAAAAGCCTTGAAATAATCTATTTCAATTCCTTGATCTTAGAGGTAGGAAATAGCCATGAGAAAAATGCGCAAGTTTAGAGAGTTGATAGCAGCTCTAGGGACAGAAGCCAGGTCACCTACTCCAGGTCCAGGGACCCTGCACCGTACCCACCCCACACCCAGGCTTTAAAGGAAGTGAGGGAGGCCGGGGGTGTGGCTCAGCGGCACAAGCGCCCGCCTGGAAAGCGCAAGGTCCTGAGTTTGATTCCCGGTACCTAAAGAAAAAGAACTGAAGGCAGTGCTATGGAGATTCACAGCTTACACAGAAATCTCTCTCACATGCGGCCAAATGGCTCGCTCACAGCAATTAGAAACTCGGGTCCCTGACACTCTCATTTCAAAACAGAACACTGAGCGTATGTGTTAAGCTCTGCTCCCACTGGAATAAAGAGGGAACAGAAGATAGAGCAACCTGGTATAGGAAGAGGGGGAGCAAACAGCATGCAGTGGCCGCTGGCTCAGCGACCCCGAGGAAGCTCCATCCCACGCCAGACAGCTGTACACCTTCCAGGAGAGCGGGAGCAGCACAGCTTCTTCAGGAGTGCAGGGGAACTGGCGCAGAGTCTGTCTCGGAATAGTAGTCACACCCAGACCCCCATGGCTGGCTCGGAGACACTGAGACCTCCCGCTCCAGCTCCCTCGCAATGAAGCCCACGAGTGCTGCGTTCTCAGCGAAGAGTCAGCTGAGCATCTCTGGACTGGAAGATGGTGGGCCCAGCTGAGGATGGGGCTCCCACCCTGAATTACACGAAGGATGACTGCCAAATGAACTGCCTAGACTTGTGCTTAGCTCTGTGACTGCCTACGTCTTCTCTTGGGACTCTAGTCAGCTCCAAGTTAAAAAGAAAAGGAGGAACAGAAGAAAAGGGAGGGAGGGAGGGGGGAGGGCACGAGGGAGGGGAGGGAGGGAATACTCATTAAGGTAGTGCTTTAGTATACCCCAGTCCGGGGTGGCCAGAGGTGCACTGTCACAGAAGTTTGTGTTCAGAGTCCTAACCCTGTCACTACAGGGAGGAAAAAGAGCAGAAACGAAAAGAAAGGAGAAAAAAAGAGATGAAAATACTAACACCATTTTCCTAAAAACCAACGGTGTGGGGGGTCTCCCCAGAGTGAAGCCTGTAGGGAATGACCAAACTTTAGTCATCAAGGCAAGCATCTAACAAAGAAACAGCAAAGCAACGTGGACAAGGAAAAAAAAATCACGGGAAGAAGAAGAAATAAAAACACAAACAGAGATCTGACAAAAGCACATTCTCAAAATAAGGACATGTTACCAAGGACAGACGTGAAAGAGAAATATTCAGAGAATAAAGAATTGGAAGTTAAAACAATGACATAAATATAAAATTCAATAAAAGGTTTGAAAGATACGATTCAGAAAACACTTTTAAATGCTGAGCCAAAAACAGAGATAGGAAACAGGAGGCCTGAAAAACCTGGAGACAAACCTGGAAAGTCAAAATCCAGGTAACAGAAGTATTCACAACCGAACAAAGTGGAACACAAATGCCTTGTCAAAGCAAGAAATTTCCCAGTATGGGACAGCATTTTTTCTTCCAGAAGTAAAGAATGTTTCTCCCAGAACCGAAAAGAAGGTAAGGACATCTCTTCCCCCTTAACGAAACAAAACAAAAACAGGGAGGGTCTTGCCATTGAGAAGAATCTAGTAAGTTTTGGATGCACTAATTAATTGTTATAACAACAGGTTCCAAGAGAAAAAGCCTACAGAGTTCCAGAGAGAAAGAGTTTTTCATACAAAGGGTTATAAATAAGATCTAATTTAAGGAACTCTTCATGGAAGTTCTCAAGAACAACTCTTGAAAGTAGAAGGCTTCAAGCTTCTGAGAGATCATTTCCACCCTACAGTTATATACCCAGTGAAGTCATCACAGAAAAACGAGGGGAAAATGCAGGCATCTTGAGACCTTCACGTCTCAGTAACTGACCTCTCTCCTTCACACCCTTTTTCCATGAGGCACTGAGTAACGTGCTCCACCAAAACGAAGTCAGAAACCAACAGAAGAATAACAAGCTTAGGGCTTGGAAGCAAGGCCAAAGAGCACCTGAGACAGAGGGTGGTGGAAGAGTGAAAGGGAGACCCGCTCACAGCCTGAGCCCCAGGACAACTCAACTCAGGTAAGGCGCTGGGGAGGACCCAAGTCTGCAGGAGGCCCTTCCGTGAAATCATGGGTTTGCAGGAGTTCCCAGTCTGTGGAGGGAACTTACAGCTGCGGAGGAATGTGAGACAGAGTTACTCATCACTACATCAAAAATGAAGGAACACAGTTGGTGTCTGTTGCTGAGAGGGGAAAAGCAGTGCAGTTCTGTGGCGTGGCTCATCTGTGGACAGCAGCCCACAGCTGCAATAATTCCAGGCATTTCAGGCTGCAGCATGATCTTCCCCAAACTGTAACACAATTGCGATTATTGCAGGGCAGATATGAGGTGGAAAAGGCCGGCCAGAAGGGGTGAGGGGTGAGGGCAGATGAAAGGCAGCCGGATAGTCACTTTGGTGTTAATGGATAATGCTTTAAAAAGAAAACCAGACAAATTACAACGTGTACTAATTAGCAATCATGCTTATGAATAATTACTGTAAAAACTGGTTCAAGTTGAAAACGCTGGTCCCTGGGGAACAGAGAAGGGGAAATGTTGCTGCTTTTCTTAACAAATCCGACAGTGTTACTTTTTTGGATTATGTAAACATAAACTAATCACCTAAAACTGGAAAATAAAAGATCTGTTTGTTTCTCCTCTGTAAAAAGCAGATGTGCTAGGGATGCCCCTTGGTGGGAAAAAGCTTACCGAGGGGGAGCGAGGCCCCATGGATTCCATCTGTTTTAAAAACAAGAGCACTCACTTCATACACCTTGTGAGCACATATGTAACAGTGATTCTCCAGAAGAATCCCTGCTCTGGAACCTACTATGTGCCAGGCACTGTGCCTCAGGCATACGTAACAACAAAGCAAAAAACATTTCTTTTAAGGGAGCGTCTGATTCTTGTAACAAAAGCTAGGTGTAAATACTTTAATTCTGCTGAGTGTTCAGAGTCCTGATAGAGACTATCAGAAGGCAGAATCTGGGGCAGGGTAGCCGGAGGAGGCCGTTTGAGTTCAGACCTTCAGGATGAGGAGGAGCTGGCCACACAGGGCTCGGGGAAGAGGACTCCCGGAAGGGGCAGAGCTGGCTGGCACTGCGAAGCAGCTCTGTGTAAAGGGTATAACCAAATAGTGCCACTGCAGAGGTGAGAGGAGGGGAGGCCGGGAACAAGGTGAGGCGGAAAAGGAAGCCGGAACCGGACGACACCAAGCACTGGCAGCTAAGTAAGAGCGTGGCATCACATGCACTCGGGCCCACTGCCAGGCCGCTGCTGAGGTCCAGGTGACAGTGCTGGCGGAGGTGGGGACAGAAGACAAGCTCAAAACCACCCCGAAGGTAGAACCGAAAGTAGCAGAGGGAGGGAGGACCAGGAGAAAGAGCAGATGATTCCCAGGGCGCAGAGGTAACTTCTCTGACTGCAGACACAAGGACAGGAGCCCCGCTCGCTGAGAGGGCAAAGACGCGGGGCGCAGAGAAAGGATGGGGCGAACGGCTCGTGGGGGTAACTCGGGACGTGTCACATCCCCAACAAGTACCTAGGAGGCAGTGGAGGTGGCTCTGGAACTCGGAAGAGCTCGTCTTGCAGATCCCTTTAAAGGGGGCGGGGGCTACTGGGTCCCTGCTCACACCCTGGGGCATCCATGGCAGGCAGAGAGGGCGGGCCTAAGACAGGCCTGGAAGGATTCTCAGCATCTAAGCGTATTCAGACCAGCTGACACCTGGAAGAGTAATCTTCAGGTCACCTAGAACCTTGCACTCGGTTCCAGCCACGCCGCATCACAGCAAGCCTTCCTGGGGACTCCCCCAGGAACCACGCAGGAGACCCCGTGCCTCTGCAAGAGAAGGGGCAGGCATGGCAGAAGAGAAGCAGACGAGGCTCTCAGCAGAGAAAACCACATGTGCTAGGGCAGGATGGAACAATTCCACAGGCTCCAGGTTTGTACAGAGCACAACCCACAAGAGGAAGATGAACAGCAGTCTGGTTACTGTTGTTCCTGTGTACTGATGAGGAGACCAGGCCGCAAAGAAGTCAAGCGACTGGCCCAAGATCACACAGCAGACAAGCACAGGAGGCTGGGTTCTCAAATCCAGGATTTCGGAGAAAAGGAGAAATTATCAACATTGTGCATGGCTGCCCCAACACCAAACACGTAATTTCTGAAAATCAGATCACAGATCTCTAAGACTCTAAGACTTTTGGCCAAAACTAGCCATTTTTTCTTCCCTTTCAGAACATTTAGTTGACAAATAGTGATTGAATCTATTAAAGGTACATCGTGTGCTGATACGCACACACAGTGCAATAGTTACCATGATAAAATTAATTAACCTCCCACCACCTCATGTTGTACACTAGATTTAAGGCAAACTTACTCATCTTTAATTTACATTTTATACCCTTTGGTCATCCTCTCTTTGTTTCCCCTCCTCCTACTCTCTGGCCACCGACTATTTTACCCTCTGCATCTATGAATTTGACTCTTCTAAATTCCACATATAAGTGAGATTGTGCAATATTTTTCTTTATCTGACTCATCTCCCTTAGCATAATGTCCTCTGGGTTCATCCAGGTTATCACAAGTGGCAGGGTTTCCTCTTTTCTGCTAAAAATGGAATAGTATTCCACTGTATATACGTACCACAACTTCTTTATCTATTGATCATCCACACATGCTGTACACATTTTGGCTATCATAAATAATGCTACAGTGAACACAGGGGTACAGATATCTTTCCTTTGGGTATATACCCAGAACTGGGGTTGCTAGATCATATTGTAATTCTACCTTGTGCTTCTTTTTTTGAAACTGCCATGCTATCTGCCATACCAGCTGGACAATTCAGTCCAGCCTTCAGTGAAGCCTGCCTTCCCTCTACTCCACACTCACCAACACTTGTTACCTCTTGTCAAATTACTGATGTTGGTAAGAAATGTCAAGAGAAGAAAAGCCAATCCTCTCCCACCAGCATAATAAATGCTCACGGTTAATAATCTGTGTCCTCTGAAGACTCTCACTCACCCCGTAAGAGACCAATGACAGAAGGATTCTGAAAGCGGACAGACTTGGACTCTAGTGTTGGCTCTGCTCCCTCGTAAACAGGTGCAGTGTAAAAAGAGACGTGAGAAAGTCCTAACTTGCAGGGCGGTTACAAAGATTCAATGGCATGACGTAAGTGGAGACACGGAACCCTGAGCCATTCATGTTTGACACACCCTTCTTCCCGCCTTCTCTTCACTTGCAGGCTTTGTGGCCAAGTCAGAGCTGGTTGCTCATCAGTAGCTATTAACAGTTAGTTACGTTTTCACCCAAAAGCAAAAAAAGTAGGAGCTTAGGTGGGTTGTTACGGTTTGTGTCTGCATGTCCCCCAGAGCCTCATGCAGGCATGGGGCGGCGTCCAGAGTTTATGACTGATTCATGGTCCAGTGTTGGGATTATGGGTGTGAGTGCTACACCTGCACTGGGGTGGGTAGTTTGCCTACAGTGTAAGGGAGAGAAAGAGGCAGCTTGCCGCTCCTCCCTTTTGCTCTTGTTGCTTTTGCTGTCTTCCGCTGCCATGAACAGTTGCCCTCTGCCAAGAGCCACTCTGCCTTGGAGCCAGCTGATTATGGACTGAAACCTCCACAAACTATGAGCTAAATAAATCTTTCTTTCTTTAATTCCGGGTGTCTAAGTATTTTTGTCTCAGGAACAAAGAGAAAAGTAACCAAGACATAATAGGTCTTCAAACTTTCACATTTTTATCTTTACAAAATCTATAAAAGTTTGCATTTTTTACAATGTAGTAATGATTATTTAATATAAAAATCTTTTACATTTACCTTCAACTAAATTGTTTGCTCTTGAAATTTTTAAGCTACTTTTCCCTTCTCCAGTAATTTTTAGGAGGAGTGTATTTATTTTAGGAAGATTTTTTTCGCTGATAGTGTGGTGGCTTCAAGTCTGCACTGTCACACCCAGATATAACGACTCCTCATAATGATACAGGGACCTATGAAGTCTTACTAAATAGGATTCTAAGTGGTTATGTACACATTGGTCACTGTTCTCTCTGGTCTGCAGTATCATAACATTTTGGGGTCTACCCTGCAAAACAGCCCAGTCTTGGTTCCAAAACTTTTTAACTCTGATTTTTCTACCCAAGAAAACCATGAATTGCTACCACGCCCACATGGATCAGCCATACTAACAGAATGTTATATATTCAGTATGATTAAGAAAATAATTCAGTCCTTAAAACACAGAATGCTCATGAAATAATATTATTTTCTCAGCCAGCTTTTGTTTTAGTGCCTCCTGATCCCTTTACCTATGCCAACACAGCTGTAAGTCTGTCATTCAAAGGTCCCTGGAATGTTGTACTGTACTTGAACAACCTGAGAAGCCACTAAAATTTTATTTGCACTTTCTGTCATCAAAATCCCCTCATCAAACGTTTCTTGCAAAACCTCTCTCCTGAAAGGCAGGGTGGGGAGGCCTTATTTAAGGGATCCTGACCCACGGTGCAGAAGGCTATAGGCAACTAGGAAATAAATTTTGCTTTCCAAAGTTATTTTCAGAAAGTAGCACTAAGAAATACTTATCTTCAGCAACCCACGTGGACTAACTGATGAATTACAAGTCAGTGAACTTCTACCAGTAGTGTCTAGGACCCTAAGGCACACTAGGGAGTTTCAAGAAAGATGAGTGCCTGTCCTCCTGAGCTGCCGGTGCCATTCAAACACGAAAGAAGGGGATCTTACCCAGCATGGACGAGGGACTAGGAGGAGTCAGAAAAGGCCTCCTGGAGGCTGGAACATGACCTGAAGGGTGAGGAGGCAGAATAAATACAACAGACAAGCATAAGGGACGATGTTAATCAGGCAGCACCAAGACCAGGAAGGAAGCACCACACCTGAATCCCAAACCTGCTTCTGCAACAACTACAGTTTCACCTTGACCGAGCCATTTGACTCTGCTCTTAATTTTCCATATTCCTGATAGGGGGGAAATTAAATTAGTCAACTGCCCTTACCTCTCGCTGTGCATCAAAACTGCCTGGGAGCTTTGTAAAAAGTTCTGGCTTTCTCCTCCGGAAATGCCGTTTTAATTGGTGGGGCATCAGTGTTTTCTTTCAAAAGCTTTCCATACAATGCCAGTCTGCAGGCACAGCTGAGAATCACTAGATGAGATGATCTCTCCACTGCTGGTGCACAATAATATCCTCTAGGGAGCTTTTAGAAAGCCCAGTGCAGACTATTCCAGACAATTAAACCAGAACATCTGGGGTGGCGCTCAGTCATCAGTAGTTTTAAAGTCCCCAGGCTGATTCCAAGCTGCACCCAGCGTTGACCATCGCTGTCCCAGACCCTCGAATACTTCAGTCTCCCATTCCAGACAATGAGCAATGGGAAAAGCAAGGAGAGGTTCCCAAGTTTCTCCCTCCCTCATTCCTTATCAAATTAAAAAAACCTGGATGCTTTTAAACAGGCTTGTACCACAGGTTCCCAAGTTTCTCCCTCCCTCATTCCTTATCAAATTAAAAAAAAACTGGATGCTTTTAAACAGGCTTGTACCACACAGCAGGGTGATTTTGTATGTGTGCCGTTCATGTTGGTGCAAGACAGGTGGGAAATGCCTATTCGGTCCTAAATTTAAAATTCAAGATAACACTTCTACAGAATGTCTCCATGGTGTGCTCTCTACAATACTTAGTTAGAATTTGATTTGCATGGTTGGCTGTGATATGAACACCACATTCCCTACCCCTGAGGTTACTTAAACCCACTTATTAGGCATCGGTGAGCTAAACAAACAGTAATTAGAAGCACTGTCAACTACCTCTTAAATCTGCTGCTAAATTATATTTTTCTTGCACCAAAGCCCAGACACACAGCATGTCCACAAGCATCACAAAACCAAAGCCTCAGAAATATTTACATTAATAAGGGCATAAGCTACCTCTAGGCCTTCACACATTTCCCCAGGATCTTCAGAGAAGCCTGGCTGCTCCAGAAGAGGGCCACTCATTACTGCTATTTCTCACACTTGGGTAAATAAAACACTGCCTGCATGTGGCATGTGGCTCAGGGTCCCAGGTGAAAACGAACTCTCCAGGGCCCTGGCAAGGAAGCACACCCCGCATTTCCTGAAATGAGTCAGGAATGAAAGTCATTCGTCAGAGAAGAACATCTGCACCCTGGCACAGCTATAAAATGACGCCAGACTGTACCTGTGGCTAAAAGGCTGGGCCTGGGAAGGAGGGAGGGCTGGGGACTGGACCCCAGCTCCACACCACACTTCATCTCAGAGGCTTGGAGTGGAGGCTGGTGTCCCGGGCCCGCTATAAATCTTGATTAGCAGAAGATTCCACTAGCAAGCTGGCCCCTGGCCAAAGGGCGGAAGCAGCCAGAAAGGATTCATGTGCTGCCTTGGGCACGGAAACAGCAATCCCCACAGGAACGACAGACAGTTTTACTTAACTAGAAATAGGCCACGTGTATGAATGATTTGGACAGATCCTTCCTTCTTCCTGGGCTGCACTACACAGAGACGGAAGTCCCTGCCCTCCTTTCCCCGCAGGGAGAAGGGCTGGCTGTGGAACAAGGGAGTCAGAAAGGCTGAAACCGTGTTCCCAACTCTACAAGAGCGATGGAGACCACCAGAAGCAGCTCTGAGCAGGACTTAAATTAACCAGCTGGCTATCCACGCTTACTTGGGAGCCACTGATCCATACCGAGGCCTGTAACCGGTGAAGCCATGAGGCCTCAAAGCACAAGACAAGGCCACAGCTGATTTTGGCTCCACCTCCAATTAACTGGGAGACTGCAGCTGCAGGCATCTCACTCTTGCGGTGAAGGCCCTCCTGGAGATAACATAGTTCTCCTGAATTCACATGGGTGTTACTTGCAGAATTCCATAAAGGGTTTTCCACACCCTGCCTAGGTTACTGCATTTTCTTCACTATTCTCCTCCTCTGTTTGAAAACCTAATAAATACAGGCAGCCCAGGGAAGCCTGGGTCTTAACCTAGAGAATCTTAAATATTGTAAGAGCGCGGGACCCTCCTGGAGCCCTATAATCAATTGTCTCATTTACTTAAGCCTTCACCGCCCACTCGTTTGTGAGACTGCAGGCCTGACCAGCCCACAATAACTAGGGTTAATAACCAGATAGTAAAGACCCATAAACAAGGAGCTGAGAAACACAGGCTTTTCCAGGCAAATCGGAGGCCAGCTGATTTTACTGGAATGGCTTATCACTATTCTTGCGATCTTAGATTTCTGAAAGGAAACCAGGTTCTTTGTTTGTAACTGAAACACCCACTAATGGGTAACTAAATTTAACTCTTATGCACACATGCTGTATTTAATATTGTGTGGCTATTTAAAAGGCCGATCAGTGTGCAGAAAGAGACCTGTACTCCCTATGATACATTAACACCGGGGCCTCTATATAACAACATTTCTACACGTTTCTAAGGAAGTTGCCTAGTTACGAGAGGTCAGGGAAGAATGTCATTTTTCCCTCTCATGCCCACCAATACACTTGGAATTCTCTTTTCCTATACCTGCCTCCTCCTTTTACTGAGGAGTAACTAAGTACTGGGCTATTTTTAGTTCCTTCTGTTTAGTGGTTTCCATATAATTTAAAATAAATCAACATTTAAAAAAAATAGATGTGAAGGAACTGTGACTCCCCGAAATGCATGTTAAAGTTCCCAGTAGCTCAGGGCTACATCTGAAGGCAGGCCCTTCACAAGACATTAGGTTCAGCGACGAAACTGGCAAAAGGGCTCCTGGTCCAATCAGACTGGTGTCACTGCAGCACGAGGAAACCTGGACACAGCAGTAGACACCAGGGTTCCGAGACACCACAGAATGACCCTGCAGCGGCGCAGAGATGGTGGGGCAAGGGCAGAGGACTCAGGAAAGACGGGACGTGCTGGCACCGAGGCCTTGGCCCTCCAGCATCCAGAACTGGGAGAAAACACAGCACCAGCTCTTTACTGGTCCAGTCACACAACAGCCTTGACAAGCCTATTTAACACACAGAGGGAGCATTTCAGGAACATGGAGACAAGCACCCGGAAGTGCTCCGTGAGTGAAAACCTAATGTATCCTCTGATGCTGACAGCTGCATTCGGCGTGTAAGAAATCAAGGTTCCTGATGCCCTGGCCAGATCTAGCTGATCCAGGGTGCGACGTGAGGCAGGATTCTGTTCAGGCCTCTTTCTGCTCGTGGCACCTGTCTTTTATAGCATTTTTAATAAATCCCACTGCACAAAGAACTAGAGCCCAAGATTATGTATTACTGACCTTTTATTAGGTTCAAAAGACTTTTTCTATGCTGAAAACTAATGAAGAAGAAAGTGTCACAATAATACTACATTTTTTTAGAAGACTTTCCACCAGGTTTTTTTTTAAATCTAGAAAAACAAATGATACATCCTATTTGAGTCCCAACCTAGTTTTTATACTTTGATACATGTGGTTCCAGACCACAATACAATGCGTGTTAGAATATGATTATCTGAGGCTAAAAATCATTTACGTCATTTTATGTTTTTACAAATTAATCAGTCTTTTCTTTAACAACAGGAGTTCAGAGACCAAAGACACAAAAAGAGCTGGCATTTGAGAGGAAAAAAACTTGAAAATAAACACGTATCTGGGACAGTCAGTAGAGGCTCCTCAAGTTCAGAGGGACAATCACTTTCAACAGGCAAAGACAGTTTCACCACGGGCATGGAGACTACACCAGTCCAAAATTAGACACGGAAAGACTAAGAGGTGATCGAATAATCAAGACTACCTTATCCCTGAGCATAAAGATTCCGAAGGGAAGAGTGCAGGACCACCCAGATGCTCTCCCTGAGAGAAGAGCATCTGGCCCTGCTTCCAGGTACTGGTATGTACAGAGCTGGCCTGGGTATTTCTCTATCCCCTCAACTGGCTTTCGGCAATGCACACTGCTCTGGCAGGTGCTGAGGTACAGCCTTTAAAGCAATGACACGTCGGGGATGCCCCGCCTACAGCTCCCAAGTAGCATGTGTGAGCTAGCATGAGATGCCACACTGCTGGCCGAGACTACGGTTTCAGAAAGAGGCTGATTACACATCAAAACTGAAGCACTGCAAGGCTGATCAAACAAGTACACGTTAACTGTTCCTTTCCATAAACCAACAGAAATTAGCAGTATGATTATCTCAACTATCTTGTGTCTATATACACATACTGTGTCTCTCTGTACATATTCTCCCTTCCTTCTTTATTTTCCCTCCTTCCAGCTGTTCTACCCTTTTGAGCAGGCTTTTCCCCTTTCACAATATCTACTGTATTTTTTTATTGTTTGGCTTATGTCTTTGTTTTTGTTATTTTGTTTTTGTTCTTTTTAAAATTAAAAAAAAAAAAAAAACAGAAGCACTGACCCCAAAGCACTAGATAGTGCCCCTATCTGTGACATTACTCTTTCTGCATGTCTCTCTCTCTCTCTGCATACTGCAGAAGTGATTTCAAACCTCCTGCCTAACCCAGCTCACAGCGCTTACAGACTTCCCACCGTTTTCTCAGTCACTCATCCCTGAGCCACGCCCCTCTTCATGAATTAATAAAACCTGGGTTCAGGCCTGGGTGGAGGCCTTTGTTCCAGTTAGCCGTTGTTGTTCTGACTGAACCGAGGGCCCCGCTGGTTCCCTACAACTGTAAAAGTGCCTTAGCGTCTTTATTCTGGAAGTGGTGGATGTTACGTCCCTCACACTGTACCCCGCCCAACTTGAAGAGCAAAACTCCGACAGACAAGCAGTCGGTTCACACAGGAAGCCCCTCACTCAGCTGAGACTGAAGTCAATCTGTTCATCAGGATGGTTCCCAGGCCTGGTTCTCAGGCTTACAGGAAACCCCGTGAGTCTACAGAATGCCATGCTGTTTGTCAGCAACACGCACTTCCCTCTCGCAGAGCCACCAGACCCACCAGTCACCCTTGAGGAACTTAAATTTTCCACCTTCTTCGGTGGAATTTCTCCCTCCCATCCCTAAAACAGTCTATAAAGCAGGCCCCCTTCCTTTGTTCGGGGCCAATGACTTTTTCACTCTTGGCCTGGTTGCACCCAGCCTGAAATAAAGGTATCGATGTTTGCTCCAGTCCTGCCTGTCCTGGTGGTCTCGGTCACTACTCGGAGTCTAGTCTGACTATAGACTGAAATTAACTTACTGGAATTCTGTAAGTTTTCCATGGGATTACAAGTGTGGACTTTTCTGGACCATGAGGAGGTCAGGAAGAACTTTCTGTAGGGAAGATCCTAACAGTGCTGGGCAAATACTAAGCCTTCGCCAAGAGGGACAGTGGAGACAGGTGGAAAACACATCGAATGTTCCCCTCAGGGGGAGTCAGCACTGCAGGGCTCTTAAGTGGTACAATGTCACACTGAAGAAATTGGAGCCAACTTCTTCAAGTCTATGCTTTATTCTTACACAAGGTACAGTTTTTGAAGGTGTTTCTGAAGGAGAAAAAAACAGAAAGGAACCATCAGCGATACAGTGAATTGACTATGGGTAGTACGAAACCAACAAAAACCGGGTGGGTGATTTGGCTGGGAAACATTCCCCATCTGTAAAATGGTCAATCACACTGCCAAGTTCCATAGGGCCACCGTGAAAATTAAACGGGGCAATGGAGGTAAAGTACATAATACACAGCCTGACAGTAAGCACTGAGGAAAATAGCTTGCTATTAAAAGATCTGTTATTATTGTGATCCCATGCTGCAAGCTACAGGAGAAAATAAGAGAAGAGCAGGGTGGGGCACAGAGCCAGGGTGCTTTCAGGGTCATGCTGGGACTGGGGCGTGCTGAAAACTCTCGTCATTCCTGCACACGAGATGTGCTCTGCTTACTCCTTAAGTTATCCAGAGCCTAATGCACCAAGATGCTGGAGCCAGCACAGCAGGAACAGATGCCTGAAGTCACCTTGAAGATCAAGACACTCCGAAATCATCTAAGCTGCTTTTGTACGAAGGTAAATACACAGGTGAATGCCAAGCCATTCTGAAACACCAAATTATTAATGGGCTCAACTATAAGTCCAGGAAAACCATTTTCACAATGAAAACGCCTGTGCCTTTTTTTTTTTAAAGAAAATAGTACCAAAAGAAAGAACAACAGCAAAAGACAAACAACACAAAGCAAGGACATTAAAAATGACAAAGGGTTTCAAACCAAATGATAGGGATTAACAGTGGTTGCTATACTACATATTGCTGTCTGCAACAAGCTGCTCAGATCACCAGACATAAGACTGATCAAATCATCAAAGATAATAAGAAAATGATAATTTAAAAGAACATTAGAGACAATACGCAGTGTCACTAGGCACAATTGTAGGAATTCACCAATGGTTGTCACACTGCAAATTGTTGTCCTCTCATAAATTGCTCAGATTACCAGATACAAGCATACAAAATTGGTCAAAATAGAAAAAAATACTTTTAATCATTAACTGTTCCCCTCAACAAACCATCAGATACCAACAGTACAGTTATGCCACGGATCCATACACACACACACACACACACACACACACATATATGTATGTGTATATACATGTGTATGCATATGCATATACATGTACATGTATATACATGTGTATGGGTGTATGTGTGTACATGTACATATGTATATGCATATACATGTATACATGTATGTGCATATACATATATACATAGACATGTATATACATATATACATATACGTGTATATGTATATATGTGTGTGTGTGTATATATTGCCCTAGTACTTTCTTTTTCTTCTTTCCCTCATGCCAATTGCTCCTTCCTTTGAGCAGTTCCTTTCCCTTATTATCTACTGTACATTTTGGGTTTTATTTACTCTTTCATGTTCTTACACCAGGAAGACAATGTGATGTTTACACATGTGGGTCTGATTTATTTTACTTATGAATATAGTCTCTAGTTGCATCCATTTGCCTATAAAAGCCTTGAGTTTATCTTTTTTATAGCTGAGTAATACTCCCTTGTATAAAAATACCAAATCTTTTTTATCCGTTCCTCAGCTGATGAGCATTTGAGTTGTTTTCAAAGCTTAGCTATGACAAATTGCGCTGCTATAAACATGGGTGCCCATATATCCCTGTTGTATGATGTTTTTAATTCTTCTGGAAAAATACCCAGAAGTGGAATAGCTGGGTTTAGTGGGACTTCCAATCCTAGTTTTGTGAGGAATCTCTGCACTGATTTCCAGTTTAATTAAGGATAGAACTGCCAACATAAAAGACTTAAAAGAGAGGAAGAACTGACCCTTTCACTCACAAATGAAAAAGACTGACAGCACCATGAACTGTTTTTAGTTTGGGTTATCAGAAATGCTCAAGAATCCAAGCTCCGGAATTTTCCAGCTGCACAACAATCACTTGATACTGGGGCTCCAGCCTCAAGCAAATGTAGTGCTCTGGCATTGTACATTCCTTTTCTAAATCTATCGGGGCCCCATGCTTGTGTGTTTAATGTCTTTAGGTAGATATGAAGCTCTGCTAAATATGATAGCATTTTATCTAACCCCAAGCAACACTAATTTTTTAAACTTGACCTTGGAAGATTTACTCTACATTTTTAAAGCACATGTACAGTAGGACAAACATATACATGTGTATTTAAGGTAAAGTTTATCACCTCATCGTTGTTAGCCATTGTGAGATTAATACATCAGAGGTCTGTACTCGTAGTCCTACTTTCAATATTATTCTATTTAAAAGCAGTTTAACTGGCCAGGTTTGTTGGTGCACGATGTAATCCCAGTGCTCAGAGAGAGGTAGGAAGATTGTCCTAAATTTGAGGCTGGCTTGGGCTACATAGTGAGTTCAAGGCCAGATTGGACCTTGTCTCCAGGAAAAAAAAGAATAGAAACTCTTTAGGCCAGGTGTGGTGGCGCACATCTGTAATCCCAGCACTCTAGAGGCTAAGGCAGGAGGATCATTTCAAGTCCGAAATTAGCCTGGGCTACAAAGTGAGCTCAAAGCCATCGTGAACTGCATAGTGTGACCCCATCTCAAAAAGACAAAAAACAAAACCAAACCTGTTTAATCTTTGGTCCAGGCCCAGCATTGCTGTATTACTTCTTTAAATTTATAAAAAATAAAACTCAAAATTACCCCCAAGGGTCTAAATGAGAAAAAACAAGACATAACTGATTACTCTTGCCAGCTCCACAGAACTTGCCAAAAACCAAGAAACCCTAAATAAAAGCAGCAGTCCGCAGTCAAAGCAATTCGTAGACCAAGGACAAAGTAAAGTAAAGGTGCACAGTGTAGTCTGCTGGCTCCTGCTGGACACTAGCCAGTACAGTATGTATCCAAAACCGAAAGAGTAACCTCTGGAAACACAGAGAATACAACCGGAAGTAAAAGCTGGAAAGAAAAGAATTCCTTTGGGAGAGAACAAAGGCCAGCAGCTCAAGACAATTTGTAGCAGGTACATTAAGAGACAGAAGATTCATCCCACTTTTGTGTCTACCCAGCTGACTTCCCAAGATTGCTTTCCAGAACGTTTTCTAATTTCTCTATGCCTCCGAATCTTTACCTGTAGTTTGAACAGGGAGGACACAACATTCCGGGCTCCTCCAGCTCTAATAATAGGACAGTTTAGATGATGAACAGATACTGTTTATAACAAAAAAGAAGGCTACTTTTGTTTCACAGCGGGGCAGAACTCACAAGTCCAAAATGTTACAGAGCAGAACCAGACTCAGTGGGGAAACACAGCACAGGAAACACAGACCAGGAGCATTTGTCCAAAGCAGGCCTCTGGAATGTGCACAAACAGCTGGAAATAACATCAGCCTCCGCCACCTTCCCTTTCCCTCTGACCTCTGCTAGCCCTTCCTGGTTGGAGCACGCACCTCTCCACCCCGCTCTTCACACTGCCCACCCCAGCTGAGACGGATATAAGTCGATGAAAAGTGAGTAGCGTTGTACAAGGTGTAACAGGCGATGGAAATATTTAAGGAGCAGCTCCAAACCTGAGGGCAGCAGGGCAGACAATTACTAATTACTTTCCAGGAGCAGCTTGTCCTGCTCCTGTCAGAACACACAGCCCAGTGTGACTCCACTTTACAAGGACTTCACAAAACAGCCTGAAATGTGACAGCTCACATTACTATGTGTACTACTGAAAACCTCAAATACATGCCAGGTCTGTAATCATCAAGGAACGATCATGCAAATTTACCTCAAGTTAGACTCACATAGACACCACACACACACACTCACACTCACTCTCTTTCTCTATCTACGGGATTCAAGATGGCTACTTATTGACCATTTTCTCCTCTGCTTCAAGGTCCTGGAGGACACACATCTCATTTCACTCACTGCCTCAGCCATAAAGTCTTGCTCACGGTGGGTCCAAAATAAGTATGTGTTGAATGTTTGCAGGTAAATGCACTCTAGTGAGTGGCATGTGCTGGAATATCATCTGTCCATTAAACGTAGCTTCTGAAGCATTTTTCCATACGGGGAATGTGGGTGACATACAGGTCTGGAAATGCACAGTACTGTGGAGGCGACAGTCGCACAACACTGAATATACTTAACACTGCTGAACTGTTAAAACAGGCAAAGTGGTAGATTTCATGTATATTTTGTACAATGTAATAAATACATCCAAGGAAAGCTTATAAGGAAGTGAAGAGGCAGGAATATTAACTTCTAAACCATTTAAAACTACGTCTACAGTCTTAAAAAGGCGGAAGCACAGCTCACCAAAGCAGCGCTGCGGTGGTTTATCCTGAGGAGTTAATGTTGGGGGCGCTGTGTGGTTTTTGCAGTGTTCTGTATTCTTTAAATTTTCACAATGGTTCACATAAAACTTTTACAAGCAGGAAGAGGTGTCATGCAGCAGAAGTTGGGCTAAAAGTTCTAGTTATCGGTAGAGAAAATCCAGATCAAAATCGTTCCCCTCGCTGCCCATCACCTGTGCTTGCCGCCTTCCGTGCGGAGACAGCCCAAAGTGTGCGCACCGTCTAAGTTCAATCTTTATCTTTATTCTACTGAAGGTTGGTGTTCCTGCTTTTTACTATGTCAGAAAGCAAACATTTCAGACTTGCTCTCCACAAGTACATTTCATTGCGACTGAGAAGTAGCAATGATTGTTGTTCTAGATAAGCAAAGCAGACCACATGCTCTGTGCGTAGCAGCTTTCAACACCCTGTGGTGAGGAACCTAGATGGTCTCAGTTTACAGGAGACTCAACATATTCACAGAAACCTAAAACAGGACTTTGGGAGCCACACGGGCTTGGGGTAACATGGCACAGACTGAAGACCGCCAGCTACGCAGGTCCTGAGTGCTCCTGGGCTCGGTCTCTACACAAATAAACAAGGAAAATATTTCCCCTTCCTTGGGTATTAAATAGAGATGGAGGAAAATCCGGAAGCTGTGTTTCAATAGGTGCTCAGTCTAGAGCACTAGCTTCTTTCTCTTCTCTTTAACTCTCAGAAAAGCGATAGCGAAATCCTAAAAGTAGTTGGTTATTACCTATAATTAAAAAGTTACCATGATGGAAGTGTAGAAAAATACGACTATAATTCTCCTAATTCACCCTTCAGAAGCCCTCACAATAAACTGAAGGCAGTTTTCCTGTACTTTCCTCAATACAATACTAAGCAAATATCAATCTCTGTTCTGCATCCTTTGTATCCCACAGGCTGTGTGGTCCCAGTTCAATTTGTTCTCCACCATGCCCACTGGAGTGTTACCTTCTTCTTTCCCTGGACACGGCGGTGGCTCCTTAGCGCTCTCTGCAGCCTCCTCCACCTGCCACCGTCCAGGCTCTGAGCAGGGCTGAGCACGGGGCAGGGGAGGACAGCAGCTGCTCACGCAGCCCCGGCAGAGGGCTGGGAAATACAATGACGTGTTCTACTTCCCAGAGGCCCTCCAGGTCTGCCCCACAAACGCGGTCCTTTGCTGTGCCTGTGGTTACCAACAGTGTTCGGGAAGTGGGTGTCATCAGAAGTTGAATCAGATCAACTATGTAATGTACCAAATTCTTCCCTTTAAAACAGCAGCCTCTGTTTTGGCAGAAGATCAGCTCCTGTCCTAACTCCTCCCTGAGTGCCTTAGTAAGAAAAGGGTGACGGAAATGTTCAGCTGTCTGGGTTTCTTTTGTGCAGGCTGCACTGTACCAAACAAGCCACACTACCTTCAGCCTGGAAAACTCAAGCTCATTCCTTCAGTAAATGTCTATTCAGCCTGGTGCCAAGTGCTTCAAAAATAAGTTACTCTTGCTTACTGGAAGAAAAAATATAAGCAACTCTTCCACAGTGTAATGTGCTCCAAAACAAAGGTACCAGCTGGGCATGGTGACATGCGCTCCCACACATCTCTTCAGCAGTCACTGGGGAATAAAAGAGCTGACCTACAGGTCTCCGGGGGTTAAGGGCGGCACAGTCTTTTTTTTTTTTTTTTTTTTTCCGGGACCGGGGATCGAACTCAGGGCCCTAGTGCTCAGCGGCAAGCACTTAGCCCACTGAGCTGTACCTCCAGCCCTCGGCACAGCCTTTTAACGCAGTCTATTTAACACCGTCACCAGTCCTCTGGTTCCTGCACTTGCTGCTCCGCTCGCCTCAACGAGACGCCTCCTCGCTCCGTTTCCAGATTAAAACACACAGCGCTGCATTCTCTCTCGTGTTCAACCCCGTGACATTTCCTACCCTGCAGAGTTGCTCTGCCCACAGGGAGAGGACGCTGTAATGGCTCAGTCGGAGCGGGCAAGGCGGCAGACATGACCCTGCCTGCTGACAAGGGCTAGAGAAGGGTGTGGGGCCATTATAAGAAATGCCCAGTGGAGCCCAGCCTGGCATGTGAGAGCTGCCAGCTGCCCCGGGGAGAGTTCACCCCCCAGCCATGTTTCTCCTCAGCCTCTCGGCACGTGCATTTCTAGTAGTGTGTTTGTCAAAACTGTGGCTCCTAACTCTTCACAGATCACTCAGTCCTCTGGTAGAATCCGGTGAAATCTGAGGACCCACGCCCCAGAAACATGTTTCAAAAGCACAAAAACACATACTGTAAGCAACCGCTGGGACTTCACAGACCCTCACGCGCATGTTCTATTGCTGAGCTCCCCAGGTGTGCTAGCTTGAGGGACCCCACCTCCTCTCAGCTCAGCACCTGCAGGAACTCGAACAGTTTCCCCAGGGCTCGTCTTTGCCGTAGCTGAGGCTTCGGCAGGGAACTCCTGTCCCTGTGGGACCTGTCCAGGAACCTGGTGTTCTTCAGTTCAAGCATCACCTCTTGAAAATAATTAAAACATTCTGAACCTCTCACTCCCACTGACCCCACCCCAAAGATGGAATAAGCACTTCTTTCTTCGGGGCCTACCGGACCCTGCAGAAATTATATATTGTATTCATGTAGCTAATGTGCCCATCTTGCTCCTGTCACAGTCAGAAGGGCATGGGCTGCAATTAAACCACCTCTTATCCCCACCTTGTATAAAGTCCCCGTTCTGGAGAAAAATACTCCACTGGGAGAAAGACACTGAATTCAGAGCAAGTCCAACCAGACAGGATGAGTGATTTTAAGATAGATCATAGCGGAGTGGCAGTCAACTAGAAACATCAGAGGGGACTGTGGAGGCCCACCTAGGCCACTCTCCGTGAAGGAGGAGCAATTGCCTCCATTTTGGCCGAGGCTGGCCCTGTTTCCATGTATGATATGTACAGAGCCGGCTGGGACCTTTCCTTATCCCTTCAGCTGCCTTTAAGCAGTGCACATCGGTCTAGCCCCGGCGCTGATGGTGGTCTTTGGAGATGGCAGACGTGTTTCCCCGGACCCCCGTTGTTCCCATGAGTGAGCCGGGATGAGGCGGGATGTGTGAGCCCATGCTCCATGCTGTTGGCTGCAATCAGCCTTGAGATAGAGACTATGACTTCCTGGGGCTTCAAACATCACACAACAGACTGAAGCACCGACGCCAAAACATTACATACTATCTCAGTTGTGTTATGCGGATGACTCTTTCTGCACGTCCTCTCTGCATCTGCAGAGGTGATTTCGGGCCTCCTACCTGGCCCAGCTCACAGCACTCACCTACTTCCCGTGATTCTCACAGTCATTCAAACCTCAAGCCACTCCCTTCTTCGTGAATGAGTAACACCTGGGTTCGGCCTTGGGTTCCAGATGGCCATCTTTGTGGCTAGACTTAGGCCCCCTTGGGTCCTCATAACTACAAATATGCCTTATTGTCTTCATTCTCGCCATGGGTTGCACTGGAAGTGGTAGAACTCCAATAACTTTTCGTGGGATTACAAATACAAACTTCCTGGGCCATGAGGAGGACTGGGAAGGGCTCTATAGGGAACAGTATGGAGGGCAGGAAGAAATGTGAGCAGGAAACTGAAGTAAACAGACCACTTCAGGATTTACGGTACCAAGAAGTGAGGCTGGAAAACATGAATGAAGTGTGAACGCACATGTGATGGGTTGCAAGGGAACTGGATTTACCCCACAGGGCTAAAAAGCTGAGAAAATTTGTTTTTCTCTTTACTCAGAAGTAACAATTATTACAGAAAATAGAGAAAAGATATAAACAAAAAACATTTATAACCTCACCATAAAGAGACAACCACTGTCTAGCCATTCAGCTTTATGTGTTATATGTGTGACTGACTATTCCCACTTTGCTAAAATTTATTAAGCATTTGCTATGTAGAGAACTTGTTCTGAATATCTTATATGCATTGTATCATTTAATCCTCACAATTATCCTCAATAATTCTCAACACTGTGATCCATTTTGAAGAAGAGAGACGGGCCGTGGTGTGTGGAGGCTGTGGTGAGAGGGTTCCAAGTGGAGACTCAGCCTGGGCAACTCAGCAACACCTCGTCTCTAAATTTAGAGAGAAGACAGATGGGTGGGTGGATGGATGGATAGGCAGACAGACAGAGAGACAGACAGAGCAGGGGATGTAGCTCAGTGTGGAGGGCCTGGGTTTAATCCCAGTACCTCAGGGAAAAAAACAGGGCACTGTGGGGAGTTTAGGGAGGACCGTCTAAAATCATACCGCTAATACACAGCGGGGCTGAGAGTCAATACCAAGCGATTTTTATATTTAAAAACAGCCTTACTTTCTTCTTTATGCTTACGTGCTGAATTCACAAGATAAGTGAATCCATTTTTCCTGTTTTCTCAGAAAGATCCCTTTGGAATCTTGATTAGCATTATAATAATCCTAGAAAAAATGAACGCTTTTACTATATTGTTTTTACACACAGGTTCACAGAAAACCTCTGCCATTCGTTTCCCTCTTTTCATAGTCTTGGCAAAGTTTCTTTTTCTCCATTGAAGGCTTGTAAAGTTAGGAGGATGACATATCCAGTTACAATTTTTGGACAAATAAATCTGCAAGGGCAAGGAGGAAGACGGGCTTATGAAGACAAGGCTGGATGGCTGAAATATGAACTAAGATGTGGCCACAGTCCTGGGGAGACACAGATGCCTAAAACCAAAACGGTGACAGCTGAGGGAGGGGACTGGCTCCGAAGACACACGGGGCAGGACTTGAAGGATGTGGCGTCTGACTGGCGTGACACGAGAAGAGGAAGCCGGTGTTGTGAGGAGAGGGGGGCGTGGAGAGTGAGGGTGGCGGGCAGGTGCCATTCTGAGAGAGAAGGAACACAGGACGGGTGCACAGTCCGAGTGGGCGGGGCAGGGAGAACCCTGAACTTTAACTCACCAAGCACATCCCACATGCCTACTCCACGCCAGGTGTCCTGCTGAATGAATGTTAATTACAAAACAGTGGCAAATCAGTGGCCGCGGGACAGAAGGGCTGGGGGCAACAGGGCATCACCAAGAAGGGCGGGCGCGGAGGGACTGGCTGCGAACCTCCAGGAACAGACTGGAACCTACGAGCGCCACGTGGGATGGAAGCTGCACCTGGGAAACACGCACAGCAGAACAAGAAAAGAAGCTAGCAGTGGTCGGTGTTTTAATTAAAACAGTATTTTAAGTGCAGCAGAAGCACAGAGAAGAGGGACTGGATTTCAGGGGCCAAGAGAAAAGCAGAAGCAGTAGCAACCCATCTGAAGCTCTGAGTGCCCTTGGACTTCTCAGAAAGAATGATTCAGAGGTCACTCAGTCGATTTTAAACATTAAACAAAATCACATCAAAAGTTCATGATGAGGGTAAGAATTTACATCTCCTGGCTGCCTGGCAGAGCTTTATCCACCAGCCATATGGAGTTGATGATTAATATTCAGCAGGAAGTGAATTTATAATCATGTGCCTGCCATTCAAATGTGGAAAGAAATGTTTTGTGCTCGGTACACCCCATAACACATTAATACCTCTCATTTAAAATGCATTTATGAATAATCTTATACATTTTATAAATTTCCTGGCAAGAATGATAACAGAAGAATCTATGTTTACTGCTACATGAAACAAAGAGAGAAATGAATGGTTTTGGTTAATCAAGGAATTTAATGTGCCTTATAATAAATATCACCGTCACTCTCAGGCTATATGAAGTGGGGCTGAGGTCAAACGGTGATTAAAAAAATAGTAGGAGTTTATGCCCATATTTATTCTGTCAGTTGCTTACATTTGCATAAAAATTACCTCTATTTAGGATTTTTGCCTGCCACGTTACAATGCTAGAACTCAAATTTGTTTTTCTTGATTTATATATGGGCAGTAATAAGATTTCATAATGATTAACAGTGGTAACAATCGAATAAAAAGGAATCGCTGGCCTTCCCAGGTAGCCATGCAACAACAGACAGATATGAAAATAAATGACCTGAGAGGCCTCAGGCAAATGTGTTTTTAGAAAGCCAGGAAAGACCAGACTCCAAATGATCGTGGCCGTGTTTGATGAGGCCAGGGCAGCAAAATGCCATGAATTCTTCACCTTTCGTCATCTTTTGTCTAAAGGGGTGTGCCTGGTAAGTGCACTCACAAGTGCACACTTAATTTTAAGGCATCCTGTCCTGAGAAGAGATGCAGTGAGATTACACGGAGAGACATAAGGCCCAAAGAAGATGCACCACCTACCGGTCCAGGGGGAGCTGAAGGAGTCCCAATACCCCCTCTAAGCAACCACTGCTGTTAAAATACACGTTTGGGGGTGGTCTTGTTACTATTACAGTCTCTACTAGCTCTGATTCCCAATTCAGGATGAATAACAAGGCTGCCTCTTACGTGAAACAAAAATTACTTCGGGGTTATTCGGCCGTGGAAAACTGTCCACTTTAACCCTGTCCAGCAGCACTCCTGCTTTTTCTGGAGGAAAGGGTTCCAAAGCAGGAGCCTGCTGTAAAGAGGGCTAATCTTACCTAAATGTTCGCAGGAGACCAAGACGAAGGGCTGCAAAAGATTGAAGATGCAGTACCAGAAGAGCAAAAAAGGAAAGAAACAGGAAAAATTAATAAATCACAGAAAAGAAACTGCTATAAAATTAAAAGCCTTCTAGCAAACCAAGCTAAGATGTACTAGGTCAGATCATCTGGATCTGCAAATATCACAGTAACTTATTTTTCAGCCTCTAGCCTAGCCCCGCCTCCTAAGAACTAGTCAGCAGTGAGGTCATCAGTGATTAATCCACTGACAAACAGAGCACCCCATCACCTCCTAAACGCATGAGGATTTGGGGCATACTCCGGAGCCAAATTGTAACAAGACAGAATCAAAACATCCAATCGTCCAGCTGTGCAGCCTAAGTTCTTTGGCCTGTGAGAAGCACATGAAATATGACAGGAGAAAATTACCTTTTCTGAACCAAAGTCCTGGAGCTAAGTAGAAACATGCCTCAGTATCCACAGGGTATTGGTTGTGGGACTCCCACAGATACCACAAGCCAGAGATGCTCAAGCACTTCATATAAAATGGCACAGAACTTGCATATGACCTATACATACACTCCCATATATTTAAATCACCCTTAGATTATTTATAATGTCATATGATGTACATGGTACGTTAATAACTGTTATAACTGTACTGTTTATGGAATAATGACAAGAAATCTGCACATGCTCAGTATGGATGGAGTTTTTAACCCTGTGTTTTCCACCTGAAGTCAGCTGAATCCGAACATACAGATTCGGAGGGTTGACAGCACTGTCTTCGCAGGCAATAATCACGTACAACATCTCTCTCCTCCCCTCTCCCCTTATTTTCCGGCCCATCTCCCAGAAATAGGGACAAAAATCTTATAAATTTGGGTTTCAAGGTCCTGAGTTTGATTTCCGGTACCAAAACAATAAAATAAAATAAAATAAACTTGGGTTCCAGAATCTTGGAGTAACTTTCCCCTAGCACTCCAGAGACCCTCCAAAGCTTTCTCTACAGCCTTCTTCTGATACAACCCAGCATCTGTCAACCTCCTTATTCATAAGATTAGTGAACTTTCTAGAATTATATTTACACGCAGAGATCTGAAACGCTTTTGCAAATCTAAAGCACAAGGCAAACATTCCCAGTCCCATTTTAGGGCGTGTTACTCTGCAGTCACAGAATCAGCAAGCTGGGAGACATCTTGAATATAATCTAGTCCAAACCCTACATTATCCAGACAAGAGATTTATGATACTGGTGATCATTCATAACCAAAATAATAACTGGCTCAAAGTAATCTAACACATTCACACACTTCATCCGAACATCTTAGTTATATATATTCCTGTTTTGAGGCCTTAAATTCTCATTGGAAAAGGATATTCATTTACCAGGTTCTTAATAACATATGTATCGTCTCCTTGTTATCACATGCAGACACAGGGGCAACACCTAAAATTTTTAAGCTCTTCTTCCATGGACCCTCCCTCCATCTCACATTCTACTGTTACTAACTGGCATCAACAGGCCTCTTGGAGATTACTGAAAACAATGAATAACTTTAGATGTTTAAGATTTCCGAATTCAATTTTCTTTTCCCGATAACTCCACCCAAGGGTCTGGGGCAGATGAGCAAAGCAAGCTCCGGACTCTCAGATACCAAAGCCTGGCGGGGGCGGGGGGAGGGGGTTACTCCCAGGATGGGAGGAACCATCAAAGCTGTGCTTCTCCTAGATCTGCTCTTCTAGAAGAGGGACACACTACCTCAGACTGTTTGCTAGGGGAAAAGCTTCCCTATTATGTGCTTAATGAGCTAAGTCAAAAGTAAACTCAAAAACAAGTGCTTTTTAAATTGCAGTGTTTCGTGCCTAGGTTGAAGTTAGTGAAGCCGTCTGTGGGGCCTTCCAGATCTTCTAGGAGGAGCCGAGGCTGTCAAGCTAGTTGTTCAAAACCCACAGGATCTCTGAGTATGCAAGGAAAATATCCACTGCCATTTGTTTTTCTTTCTCTGATACTTCCCACTTTCTTCCAGTGGCAGTGCGGGTGCCAATGTAATTAAAAAGTCCTATAAATAGCTTGGAGTGTAGCATGTCCTCTGTCCTCTGAAAGGGTCCAGATGTAAGTCTCATTATCAATAAAGTAATGTTTCAAAAAAAGCAGGGTGGGTGGCCTGTTCAAAAAAATAGGGGCTTAATAAAAGGTGTTAGGTCATTTTCTATGAAACATGAACAATTCAGTGGTAGTTTTTCTCCCGAAGAAAGTCTCAAATGTTGACACTCCAAGGAGTCATGAAACACGACAACTTCTTTTTACACGAGGATTTCTACAAATCCTCAAAACTGCATCAGCAAAACGTATTCAGATCATACATTTCCTGAAAATGGCTCCTCAGAGCCAGTATTTACATGTATGTAAGTATGCTGATGCCTAAATCATTATAAACTAAGTGAGATGTAATGAAACAAAACAACATAAAAATTAAAATAAATGGTGCTCTCCCCCGCTCCATGTCATTAACCCTGAATTTCAAAAAAAAAGAGAGAACTGTTTTGCTCTATTGTGAGAGTAAATAATTCTAGGCTTTACGGGTGCTGGGTAACTAGATTCCTTCATAGCAATGCATCAAATATTTCATGAGAACCTGACTGGCAGCCCAATTTCAGCATGTGTCCCTGCCTAAGAAACAATGACTAAACCTCCTTTCTTAGAAACAGTTACAAACAAAAATAATAGTTTAAAAACCAGTCAGACCCTTTAAAATGATGAAGCCTCTTTGGAGCCACAGATACATCTCAGAGTTTTCTGGTGACTTTCTTGTAATACCTACTTACATAATTTCTGTAAACCCTTTATACTACTATCTTTTATATTCAGGATCAATACAGTCCAAAGGAAAGAAGAGTTCAAAGCATTTCCTTTAACTTCAAATTTGTGTAAAC
Organism: Dinomys branickii; assembly: GCA_004027595.1. Lineage (NCBI taxonomy): Eukaryota > Metazoa > Chordata > Mammalia > Rodentia > Dinomyidae > Dinomys > Dinomys branickii. Next base: position 195,155 of record PVLD010000706.1, read on the forward strand.
ACAATGCACAGAATCAAGCAGATAGGTTGTAGATTCCAACACTGCTGTTTTCCAATTGCTAAAAGTATTTTTGTGTGTGATTGTTTGTATGCACTCAGCCAGGTTAAAGCCAATACTATCTTCATTTCAATCACTTATTGGAAAAGAAAAGGTTGGGAAATGCCCTGCGCTCCTTACCCCAAGGCCATGGAAAGTCCTCTCCAACTCTACCTTTTTATGGGCACCACATATTCTTTGTATTATTAAAAAGCTTGGACAACTTCCGGGAAGATGGCAACCGGGTAGGCAGCAGAGAGAGAACCTCCTAGAGGATTACCACCCAGACAATGGAATATAGCAATATGAAGACAGAAAGGAGAGAGGTGTGTACCCTGAACCCAAGAAGGATCTGAAATGGGAACTGAAGCCCTAGGAAAGACCAAGCAAAACCTCTCCTGGAGGAAAGGATCGGAGGGCAGCCGCGGCAGAGTCGGAGGGAGAAGAGATGGAGAAAGAGGAAGCCGCTGCTTCAAACACACTCTTGGCCCAAGCCCTCGTTCCAGCAATCGCAGCTTCAGCTTCAGAGACCCACGCTCATGGAGGCCCCCCGACTCGGCCAGGGGAGAGCGGAGTTCCAGGAGCTGGTCCAGGTCTGGAGAGGAGAGGGCGCAGCCAGGAAAAGAGGCAATGGTGGCTGGGAACTGTTGTCAAATCCAGTGTGAGGATAAGAGGTTGCAACAGCCACTGAAGCGGAGTCCCCACCCTGCAGCAACCTTCCTAATCAGCACCTGGAGGCAAGGTGGAGCCAGAGCAGCCAGTACACATCCCACCACACCCAGCTCTATGCCTGCCTCGAGGCTGTGGCCTCCTGCCTCTCCACTCTGTGGGTGGCTGCCAGTGGGGAGCGCTGGGGTGCATCGGCAGCGACCCCAGAGCCACAGCAACTCCCAGGGATCCAGCCAAGGAACAAACGGGAACTGGAGCACAACAGCAAGAGAGAGCTGCAGATGGAGGTAGTTCACACGGCCCCACACCCTTCTCACTCCAACATCAAGCAGGAAGCAAGAGCTGAGTTACTGGGCTTCAGCTCCCACCCTGAACTCCCTCTGTGAGCACCTTGAGCCTCGGTGGCCTGCACAATCACCACCTGTTCCTGACAGCAATGGGACGAGTCCACGGGCCTCAAGACTCACCCCAAACTACTAATACAAGCAACAAGAATGTCTCCATACTGCTTGCATATATGAACCTTGTATGAACCCATGGCGACTGGGTAGGCAGCAGAGAGAGAACCTCCCAGACGAATGCCACTCAGACATAGGAATATAGCAACATGTGATGGACAGAAACGAAAGAGGTGGATATCCTGAACTCGAGAAGGATCTGAAATGGGAACTGAAACCCTCGGAAAGACTAAGCAAAATCTCCTCTGGAGGAGGGGATCAGAGATCTGCCATAGCGCAGTCGGAGGGAGATGAGACGGAGAAGGAGGAGGTCTCTGCTCCAAGCACACCCTTGGCCCATGCCCTTGTTTCGGCATTCGCAGCTTCAGCTTCGGAGACCCATTGCCCAGCTGCAAGGGGTGGGGAACAGTAATGCTGGAGATCAGGAGGAGGTGGGAGGAGAAGAAAGGGCCTCTGGCATCAAGGCAATGGGACAGAGCCAAAAGGGTCACAGAGGGCGCCCCGATGGGGGCACGTGCCCCACAGCTGCTCCACTGAGGGCCCCGCGGCTGCCCTGCTGTATGCCCCCCGGCTGCCCCGCAGTGGGCCCCGCGGTTGCCCCGCAGTGGGCCCCGCGGTTGCCCCGCAGTGGGCCCCGATGCTGCTCCGCTGTGGGCCCCATAGCTGCTCCGCTGTGGGCCCCGTGGCTGCCCTGCTGCTGCTCCACAGTGGGCCCCGCGGCTGCTCTGCTGAGGGCCCTGCTGAGGGCCCTGCTGAGGGCACCTCACGGACTGGACCCGCCCCCACCCATAGCACGACGACAGGGTGGAGCTCGGTGGTCCGCTGTGAGCATATGTGCTTTCCCACCTCCAACCATGGCAGTTTGTATACACCCTTGTATGTTATAGTATAGTCTGAGGCAGCTATATCTCTTCCCAAGGCGAGAGTCCAAGGATATAGATAAACCCAGGAGTACAGTTATTATCACAGGGAAGATGACTGATTGAGTGGTAGGGCAACGGAGATGAGGGAGGAGAAAAACTAAATGATCAAATGGGCCATCATCTGTGTAACTGAGTAACAAAGGTGAAGGTAACATTGTAGGACAGCATCCAGCGCTAATTCCCTTCTATGTTCTCTATAATTCTGTATTTCCTCAATCATTTTTGTATTAACAGAAGTGAAGATAACTTTATATTATACAGCATCCAGTGCAAATTCCCTACTATCATCTCTATAATTTGCTATTTCCTTTAATGTTTTTGTGTTAACTAATGTGAAGATAACTATGTAATACAACATCCAGTGCTAATTCCCTACTATATTCTGTATAACTTTGTATTTTCTGTATTGTTTATGGCTTTTCTGGTTCGTATGTCTCCATTCTTCTGTCTTTAAAATAAAATTTAAAATAAAATAAAATAAAATAAAAAGCTTAAGCAGTGGTTGTGGGACCATGAAGACAGACTAAACAAATAAAATTTTAACAAAATGAATACGCAAAACCATAGGATAAAGGAGAAAAAGAAGGGACGGTTCATAGAGTGTTAATGCTGGCCACCAGCCTCCTCTAAGAGGGCATGAGGTTAGCTTTCCAAGTATTCCAGAAGGCTAAGTTTAAAATAGCAAGTTTTACCACAGTTGCAGGAACTTTATCAGCATAACGACGGGACTCTCCCAACTTTAAAACGTGACCATTAATTATCTGAAACATCTCTCATGGGAACAGAACAGCTTCCTCCAACAGTTTGATGGAAATGCTGCTGGAACTTTTTGAAAGCTTAGTTCTAAGAGGCCACACACCTTTTCTGTCTTATCCAAAGAACACTCGTCTCTTAGCCCCAAGTTCCCATATAATAAATCCCGCTCCCCTGAGGTTGCCACACTGGAGAGCCCGTGGGAAGGCAAGCTCACGAAACTTCCCTGTGGGGCCCAGCCCTCTGCACATCCCTGCCAAGGCCCCAGAAACAGGGAGAGTCCATCCTGGACCAAAACACCTGCCGGATGAACACCGCCTTGCTGAATGCCTGAATATATCATGGTATCAGTTGGCACCTTAGGTCACTAAGCTCTAGGACAGTTTATGAAGCAACAGAGTAGCCCAGAATTAGGAAGAACTTAAAATTCTGGTACTAAATACTGTTTTTGAGGAAACTGAGCCTCAGACCAGTCAAGTGCTGTGACCAGTAGTAACAGGGTTAAAGCCAGAACCCAAGCAGCTAGGCTCGAGGCACTGTTCTTTCAGAGTACACCTTAGTTTCACCACCTTTTCACCACCTTAATTTGTTATTCTATGAATTTAAAAAGTACTGGTGCTGTTTACAGAGGGCTTTTCTCTTTATTTTTGAAGGTCAAGATTATGACTTCTTTTTCTTAGGTATTTATCTTAAACATTTTTCTTTGGATGAAACTGGGGAAGAATTACCAGTTGGAAAGTATAGAAATAAAATTTCTGATCAAAATTTACACTGGTACTGCAGAAAGTAATGATAGCCTCAAAAAATACACTTTCACTCCTTCAATTTTTTTTCCCCCACAAGAAACATCTTTAGATAAACATTGATATTATTTCATCCTAGTACTACTAGAGTCAATTTTTGCTACAACTAGTTAAGACAATTTATGACTGTCTTGGTTATTTTTCTCTCATTGCTGAGACAAAATACCTGACTCCCAAACTTAAGGACAGAAAGGTTTATTTAGCTCACAGTTTGTGGAGGTTTCAGGCCATAATCAGCTGGCTCCAAGGCAGGGTGGCACATGGCAGAGGGCAACAGTTCAAGAAGGCAGAAGACAGCAAAAACAGCAAAAGGGGAAAGAGCAAGCCTCTTTTCCTCCCTTGTGTGGTACCCAGGCTACCCACCCACAGGGCAGGCATAGCACTCACACTATCTCCAGCCTCCTCTCCAATAGGATGAGGGTGTTCACAAAGTGATTACCCTGGCCCCCTGCTGAGTCCTTTAGTTAAAGTTCTAAACTTTTCAAGTTGACACAATGTATCAACCATTACTAACTTTTATTTGATCTTGTCACACAGTTCTTGAGCCTCACTTCTTTAGTTAGCTGAAATACATATTACAAGGCAACACTAAGCTTCAGAGGGGTAGCCTTTCCTGTAAACCATTTACAGGGAACATTTCAGGTACCCCTGGCTCCAGAGGAAGTGGAAATGGTAGATTAGTAACATGCTCAGTAAGAGGCTTTCTCATTCGCTGCAGCAGAGACTATGTTCACTATAGCCCTAATTATTGAGGAAAAAATGATGCCATTCCAAAGACAATTAAAATAGCTCTGGATGCTGTTTCAAAGAGGAAAACACTACATAATGAGACAGGACAGAGAGGCCCAACATGCTTCAAGAAGTACTTTTTAATTTTCCCCCTGGTTGTCTCTAACACCTTGTATCTGGTCCAGCTATATCGAGCTTTGGTAGATACTTACTTTGGCAGCAGCCAGCTTCACCAAGGAAATACTCCAGATGATGCCGCCCTCCCTCGGTTAGGGCTGTGAGGGTCCCCTCCCCTCCCCATGACCAAACAGAAAGCCAGACACTACACCACATGTACACACACCTGGTCCCCTTCGTAAGTGACCTCCCCGTACACTGCGCATGTCACCCTTGCACGGTAACCCCTTATGCTGAAGCACAAGGACTGACAAAGCCTCTTCGAGATGGCATGTTTTTGGCTATTTGTGAGTTCTTTCTTGAGTCAAGTGTGCTAAGCTGGTACGCTAACAGCCAGCAGCCAGGACTGGTAACACTGAAGGTGGCTTTCCACAGAGCACAGCGGAGAACAAGGGAAAACTGACGGGCGCCTCCATCTCCACAGGCCAGGAGGGCTCCCAAGGCTTCCCAGTAGCTGCTGGGTCTCAGCAGGAAGGAGCACGGCACATAGTAACAGAGCTGAGAGCCGTGGCATTGTTATACTTTACCAATCAGTGACTTCTACACAAATTCAGCAAGAGCCCCCTCTACCGCGTAACAGCTTGGGAGCCCACACAGGGGCTCTCCCTTCTAGAGAACCTGAAGGGCAGACAACAGGCATGGTGGTAAGCAGCTCGGGACCTATCTGATGTCTGACTTCTGTCACATATGCAGCTAAGAATCCACGCTAGCTGGTGACAATAATATATTGGCCCATGCAGGCAACTACTGAGCTATACATGACAAAGGTCACAGGCCTGGCTGAATGACTTGAAGTATCCAATATTTTCATCCAGAAAGAGGTGGTCTTCAGATATACATGAAACAGTACCAAGATTTCTGAAATACCAAGTTTATTATTTAATGGATGATCTCTCTTTCTATCAGTAAAACTGAATCCTACGCTGCATGCAAGAAAGAGATTCCTGACATGCCTTAAAATGGGAACATCTTACACAATGACTTACGTGGTCCTCGGGAATACACTGGTTTTCAAACGCATGACAGCATGCTCAAAGGCAAAAGAGTTTTATTACACTGCAAGGCGTTTTGTGAATCTGAAAACCTTCATAATTTTTCAGAGTACTTCATAAATCAAACATAAAAAGACTGTAATCCAAAGAAACAAATATTTCAGGAGAATTACTCAAGATGAAATGGTAATTACGACCTAGAAAATATTTATGAATATTTCATAAACATGATACAATTAGTCAAATGCCCTGTGTAACACACTATTTCTTAGATAATAGTTATTAATCATGCACATTGGGATTCCTCTGCTTTGATACAGAAATGGTAATTTAAATTACAGTGTACACAATTAAATTATTGTATTTACAAGGCATTCCATGTCCTGGACATTACAACAGCTGGGGTACGGTTCTACACCGCTTGCAATTCCAAACCTTTCAAAGAAGTTTTTTTTTTTTTTTTTTAATTTTATTTTAAAGACAAAAGAATGGAGACATATGAACCAGAAAAGCCATAAACAATACAGAAAATACAAAGAAGTTTAACATCTACCCTACAGATATCTCAGCTCACTGGTGCCACTGGTAGATAAGATGATCACTTTTAGCCTATTTGAGGCATGGTGCTCACAGAGGCTAAGCGACACACTCCACCCCTGGAATACAGTCCTGACTCAAAGTTACAGCTTGGGTTTTTGTATCACATTTGTCCTGAAGAAGAAAAACATTATACATGACAGCCTTACATGCAGCTTACTAGGGGCCAAGTGAGCCCAGCTCAGGTAGCCCTGAACTGGAGCAACACTCAGAGATCAGAGCTACGGAAACTCATGGTTCCACTCAGTGGCACAATGCTCTGACTCTGAACATTGTCATTTCAGGGTCTTTCTCTACAGTCTTTTTTTTTTTTTGGTCTTTTTGAGACAGAGTCTCGCTATGCAGTTCAGGCTGGCCTTGAGCTCACTTTGTAGCCTAAACTGGTCTTGAACTCACAGCAATTCTCCTGCCTCAGCCTCCTGAGCACTGGGATTACAGGCTTGAGCCACCACGCCCAGCTCTATAGTCTTTCAGATAGCTGGAATCCACATTTCTGTTTCTGTTTTTCTAAAAAGTTTACTTTTCAGATCTGTGGATTTTCTTTATTACCTCGTCCATAGTTCCTATAAATACAAAAGAAATTTCAGTTTTACAACTTGGCAGGTTTCTTCACTATGTAGCAGGCCAACACAGTGATGAAGAACAGGACAACTGTACCTCGGTTTCCTCACCCATCAAATGAGTCCTTCCCATCCTGATGTACTTGCTGTGAGACACAAGTGCCTGCCTGTGAGGTGCTATGGCTTCACAAAAAAAGATGCCACCATGATATATGCAAAGAAAGTAACTTAATAGCAGTATTTACCAAATTGTTTTCTTCTGCTAACTCAGTGCAATGTCCCCCACTGGCCCTCTAACTAGGGAGGTGTTAGAAGGATCTTCAAATGAATAAAACAGAATTAATGGAAATAAGGTGATATAAACTACAAAGTAAGAATCATAAAGCCCCAGTACATTAGGTAATTGAGAATGTAGACTGTTCTTAGTTATTTTACATTTGTGTGCACAATTAGATGTTATGAATGGAATTGCACCTCCCCTCAAATTCGTATCTGGAGGCCCTTATCACAGTCTGATGGAACTTGGTGGGGACCTTTAGGAGGTAATCAAGATTAGACACTGTCTTGAGCATCAGCTTCTCACGATAGAGATCTTAGAAGAGATGGAGCAGCCATCTGCAAGCCAGAGAGAGCTCTCACCACACACTGACCGAGCTAAAATCCCAAACTTACCTTCCTCGCCTCAAGCATGGTGGGAACACACATTTCTTTTTTTTTTGGTCACTTATTTTGTTATGGGCTCAAGCAGACTGAAATGCCACATTATCTGACTGGGAACCACCTTAATGACGGAGCCTGCCTTCATTTCTTCCTCATCACTCAAAGTTCCCAAACACCCACAACTCAGAGGAGAGGTTTACTGACTCGTGCTTCATTCAGTCCATGGTCAGCCGGCTCCAGGCAGGAACAGGATGCAGAGGGGCCTGCGGGAGGAAAAAAGGGCTCAACCCCAGGCAGCCAGGAAGCAGAGAGGGCGGGGAGGAGCCGCAGACTAATATCCACCCTCCCAGAGTGCTCCCGTGAACCCCTTCCAGCCATGCCACCTCCCAGCAGCACACTCAGCTGTGGAATGCGTTAGTGCGTGGGTCCACCTGTTACAGTTTGTGTCTGCGTGTCCCCCAAAGCCTCATGCGGTCACAGGGTGGCTTCCAGAGTTTAACTGATTCATGGTCCCGTGTTGGGATTATGGATGTGAGGGCTACACCCGCCCTGGTGCAGGGAATTTGCTTTCAGTGTAAGGGCGGGAAAGAGGCCGCCTGCCACCTCTTGTCCCTTTTGCTCTTGGTGGCTTTTCTGTTTTCCGCTGCCATGAACTGCTGCCTTCCGTCATGTGCCACTCTGCCATGGAGCCAGCCAAGTATGGAGTGAAACCTCTGTACACTGTGAGCTAAATAAACCTTTCCTTCTTAATTTTGGGCATTGGGTATTTTGTCTCAGCAATGACAGAAAAGTAACCAAGACACCACCCCATCTAATCCCCTTACGCTTACACACACACACGCGCGCGCACACACACACACACACACACACACACACACTAATCTGGGGAGGCATTTTGAATCTGGGGAGACATTTTGGATCTGAGCCACAACAGAACCAACCATTTACTTGCTCTGTGATTTTAGGCAAATGACTTAACTTCCCAGAGTCTCAATTTTATCATCCATAAAATTATAGCAGCACCTATTTACCAGTATTATTCTGGCACAGAATGTGTTAATCTATGTGAAGCATAATTTCACCTAGAATTTGAGGTATGGTGCTCTTTTTCACACACCTTCTTAGTTTTTAACCTTCTTGGGCATCAAGCAGATGCTTATGCCCTGGATCGATAGATTTCATTACAAACTAGGGTAACAGGGCCCTGTGAAGTCATCTCGTTTACCCTTCTCTGAAGTATGGCCATAATAAAATAATCAGACCAATTACTGCCTTATTTATTTTTAAACATTCTCAGGAAAATGGTCTGTCTTTGAAGCTCATTAAATGTTTAACAATCTATAACCATTAGGTTAATTGTGAGAACAAACGCCCTGAACCCAGCTGGATTCTGTCACCTGCTGCACCTGGTCGTCCACCTTACGGAAGGCTACCGCTCTACTTTCTTTCTCAAAAGCCAGAGTTTGGCCCTGTGCTCCCTTCACAGTTCAGTGAGGTTTATTTTGACATGAATTTGTATTTCAAGCACTCTGCTGACCCAGGTTAAAAAAATTCTGAGGAACTCAAAAAGGATTACACTGGAATGCACAAGAAAACCAAAAACCACAAAATAAACTTACACTGGGTTTCAGTCTTTACTCCTTGGCTCCAAAGAACGCTGATGAATGATTCTGATTGGTCCTGCTGATCACAGGAAGTGAATGACTATATTCATTTTTATTCATTCCTATTATAACACTGTGAAAAGTAAGCCCCATTATCAACTGCATGAACTCACCAGAGGAACAAAATCAATTAAAGACGTACTATGTACTTACATTCAGACACTTAGAAATTCGGTGCTCGGAGCTAATTCCCCTCTTGGTATTTTCAGAACCTAACTCAGTAACATAAGCAATGCTTATTTGTAATATTAATGAACCATATGCTGTCTCTGTCAACTTCATAGTCTTGGTTTTTCTGACTAAAATGTCAGTCTAACTTCTGTAATCCTACCCAAGAGAATCTATCAAAATTATAATTAACAGATTCATTCTATAGGAACAGTAATTAGCCATGGGCCCATCCATGAATGCCTGTAATTAAGTTATTTTACATACTACAACAATTTTATTTGAAATCCTAAGATTTGTATGATTTGGCTAACATAAATGGCAGCTAGCACCAGGCTCTGTACCATGACATTTGAGTACATCATGTCGTTTTATCTTTACAGTGGGAGGGGGCCGCTCAGGAAAGCTGCACAACCAGCAAGTAATGGAGTCATAATTTTAGTTCAGGCATTCTAACGTCAGAAAAGCTCTTCTAATGAGCCTTTTCTACTGCTTTATGCTGGACAGAGATTTGAAAAACATGGGCCAGTAGAACACTGAAAAAAGCACGTCAGGGCAAGCAAATCTCTTTTGTAGAAAAGAGGCACCACTACCACCAACCCAAGGAGGAAAGAAAGGCCTTGCGGAGGGGCAAAAATAGGTTGTGTTTTTCTTTGTTGTTGTTGTCGTTGTTGTAGTTTTTTGAGATAGGATTTTGCTATGTAGTTCAGAGTGGCCTCCAAATCACAGCCATTCTCCTGCCTCAGCCTCCCAAGTGCTGGGACCAAGGCATGCAATACCATGGCTGACTGCAAAAATCAGTTGTAACTTTTTGTTTTTATAAGACAAATCAATGGAAAATATCTTATGCCTCTAGTTTTTATATGAAGAAATAGAAAAGATCATATTTCAAATTACATTTCAGTACGCTGAACTGGAAAATGATTCCATCATAAATGTAGTACTTTGGAAATAAAGCAAAAATTCAAAAGAAATACACACATCCCTCACCTTCACTTATGCAGCCTAAGTAACTCCAATTCCAGTGGGGGCTGAGGACCAACGCACCAGGTAATTCTGTGCACAGAGGCTGTCTCAGGAAAAGGGCAAATAATCTCACAGAGCCATTTGCTGGAATTTTTAGGAGGAAAAACTCAGCAACTCTCTCTTGCTGCAGATGCTGTGGTGAAGGGGATTTAATAACTGGAAAAACTACTCCTGCTGATCTGCTCCCAGGAAAGCGGGAGCCGCTCCCTTCTCGAAGCCCACTCAAGTAAAACCACAGATCCCACGCTAACAAGAGTTCATCCTTTCCATGAACTCGGACAGCAAGGCTGGCTCTGGGGTAAAATCACCTCCTCGTTTAGAAATTGCACTCAGAAATTCCCTTAATTGCTCAGGCCATTTGAGTTGGTCTTTCCATCCCCTAGCACCAAAGATTCCTAATTAGGACAGGAAGCTAAAAATCAAAAAATGAAAGAAAAAACACTCTCCATTCGTCTTCCTCCAGTTCAACTACCTGAAGGAATCTGCTGCAGCACAGATTTTAAAGCCAGCAGATCTTATGAAAGGTCAGCATGGGAGCGGATGATAACAGAAAAGGAAAACTGAAATTTCCCGTTTCAAAGGGGCGCAGGGTTGGTTAACAATTTCACAGCCCTGGTAGCTGACAAAGCTTAACTCATTAGTTCTATATACTAGTTTTCTCACTTTTAAAGAACTGCACAGTCAGCCTTGAATGAAGGATCCCAGAGTCTGATGAAAGCTACGCTTCCGTTCACTAGAGACCGGCACAAATGCAAACACACGCATGTCACGCAGTTTAGGGGATTCAAGAATGTTCCTTCTCAAAGCCCACTCAAGTATAAAACCACAGATCCCAAGCTAACAACTCCCATGTAATATCGGTGCTAAGGCAATAAAAAAAAACAAGTGGAAACACCAGATCCTCCCGACCGGCATTTCACAAAGGTACCCACGTCCCCATGAAACCTCCATGTGTCTCCTGAGACCCCATGAGTCACCTGCCTTTAAACAGAATGCCTGAGTTCGCAGCTCTGAGTGCTTCCAGTCGTCTTCTACAGATTCCAATAAAAATAAGGGCCCAGCAGGGCGTGGTGGCACACGTCTATAATCCCAGCACTTGGGAGGCTGAGGCAGGAGGATCGTTGCGAGTTCGAGGCCAGCCTGGGCTACAAAGTGAGCTCTAGGCCATCCTGAACTGCATAGCGAGACCCTGTCTCAAAAAAATAAATAAAATAAAAAATACGGGCCCAATCATGAAAACGTGAACATAACCAGAATCTTTTACTATTCTGTCATCAAAAATCAAATGATTTCCTATTATTACTGTAATTCCCTGTCCAACAATTTTTAAGTTATTGCGAAAGCTGTATCTATCACGTATATCTGACTACACAAAGTATTTTCATGATATTAAGCACAGAGCAAACGACTCTTACTATAATTTCCCTTTATACACCGAATCCATGAGAAAACGGCTTCAATTTAAGCTATTTTCTCCATATTGCACAGCTTTGGGAGGTAACTTGCTACAAATAAGATAATCTGTACTATTAAGTCTGAATCTCTTCCACTAATAAAACTAAAAGACAAAATTAAAAACATCTCTAATAAGGCAAAAAAAATCAGGCAAATTCAATCAATGCCTCATATATTGGGAACCTAATAGAGCATACATAGAAAAAGTGAGTGTTTTACTCCACGGTGTGCTGGCTGGACAGACCATGCCATGGCGCTTTGGAAGTTCAGAAAGCATAGCCACTATCACTTGTACGTACAATAAATTCATTTTGACTTCTAAAAGCTCCAAAGCAATGGTAATCACAACTACTGTATTACACAAATAATCATTACTTGTGCACAAATTAACATGGTATAGATGGTGGGTCTTCTATATCACCTTAAGATGCTGGTTAACACACAATTTGCCTTCTGTATCCCCAGGTTCTGTACCCACAGATTCAATCAACCTTAGGTTTAAAAACAAAAGTGGGAAAAAAGGTGCACCTGTGATGAACCCGTATGAACTGTTTTTCTTGTCACTGTCCCCAGAGACTACAAAGCAGCAACTCCTTAAGAGCATGGGCACGGCCTGTGGTATCAGAGGTCAAGTGGAAGGAGGGCATCCACAGGTTATATGCACGGTATCCCACCTGTGTGCTCACCCCACAGAGCTAATCTCCCTCTCCTAAAGCCCACAAGATCCCCTTCTCTTCCTGGAGACCTCTCCCCACACACTCAGCCCGGCCAGTACAGAGCCAGGCTGGGGCCCTGCACGCCGAGGGAAGCAAGCGTCCGAAAATAAACCCAGTGCAGAGCCAGGCAGCAGGCCACCTGGGAGAGCATGGTCGCCTCGAAATGCAGAGGCGAAGGGCATGCCGACTCGGACCCAGGAATGCCATCCATCAGGGGTGGAAGGGAAGAGCCAAGGGTGGTTCTCAGATGTTTGGGTGCCCAGTTCCTCTTCAAATACTGGCCTTTTGTCTAGGGGACTTTTCTTCAAGCTGTATTTGCCAAGCCCAAGAAAACTGCTAAGATTAAAAGTCCCCTGGCTGGATGTGGTGGCACATGTCTGTAATCGCAGCACTTGGGAGGCTGAGGCAGGAGAATCACTGCAAGTTCGCGGCCAGCCTGGGCTACACAGCAAGACCCTATCTCAAAAAGAAAGAAAGATTCAAAGTCCCACAACACCAAGCACTTGTTTGCTCTGCTGGAGGATGTCACCCTGCTTAAGCAGAACAGCGCAGCACTAGGAAGCTGCTTCTAAACACAGCTGTTTACTGCCAGGCCTAGATATTTCCACTATGCACTGGAAGTAGTTTCCCCACACCCCACGAAATACTGGATTTTATAAAGTGCCAGGCCAAAGTAAAGCTCCCATCTCTTCTAGCAGGAAGCGGTACCCACTCTTCCTCACTGCCTCACTTATAGGGAAAGCAAATCCCACACTGTAGACACAAGTTAGAGCCCGAGACTCGAGGCACCACCAGAGCAACAGCTACACAGCAGAACAGAAGTACAGCTCGCATTATTAAATCTCCGCACAGACAGGCAGGTCATTATCAGAGTCTGCCACAGGCAGGAGGCAGGAAGCACAGCACTGATTAGGACTTTATTTCCAGGCAAGGGAGTAATTAGGAGACACTGACAGCAAACAGCAAGGTAAAGCTAGAGACACTGGTGCCCTTGTTTCCTCAGAGCCCCACCAGTGGAAGCAGAGAAAGGAGCAAACTCCCTGCACTGAAGCACTAGGTTACTGCAGAGCTGATGGTAAAGGTCAAGTTCTTTAATCCTCCCTGCCTGTAGCTGGGCACAGTTTGAGACTGGTGGGACTGCGCTGGGAAGGAGAAATCAGGCCCAGGCTTGGGGGTGGGGCCGGGGCCGCCAGCCAAAGGGATCCCAGGCAGAGCTGAGCCTGCGTTGGCCCAGGCAGCAAGGATGACTAACATGGAAAGCTGACTCAAGAATCCTGAAGAGAAACCAGCAGCAGCGTCAGTAACTTCTCAGGCGACTGGGAACACACGTGCGTGGGCAAATATTTTGGAATCTGGTATCTAGGGTCAGAGCTGAATCGCCCTTTCATTTTGCATAGGTCATTCTCATTTTTCTGGCCTCAGACATATCCTGTCGTTAAACCAAGCTAATAATAGCCATTTAAAATATTTTTATGAGTAAAACAACATCAACAAGAGTTGACCTTTTGAAAAAATAAACGATTGTACCCGACATCCTGCTGCCGAAGGGTCCAGAGCAGTCTCTGCCGTGTCATTTTCTGTAGTAAAGGAGTCTGAGCAAAAAATGTCAGAATAAACATGCACGTTGCTGTCACCATCCCAGCAAGTCGATTAAAACCTGAACTATCCTAAAGTAAGACGTGAGTTCATTTCCCTCCTTCCCAACTTAACACTGGGTAATTTCCTGTTATACAAAAGGCATTGCATGAACTGCTAAAGAGATTACAAAAATAACCAAGACTAAAAACACGACCTGACTTTAAACAGAAATATACATTCCAGATATTCTTACAGTTCAACTATATTCAACCATCCCTGACACCCATAACAGGTACAGGTGCCCTCCAAAAATACATTGCTAAGTGAAAGAAAGTCAGAAGGCTTCACGCTACATAATTCCATTTCTATGAAGTTTAAGAGAGGCCATGGCAGTTTATAGTTACAGTTATCAAAGTGCTACCCTGGGCTGAGGTAAGAGAAGTCAGCTTGAAGGGAACCAATGTTGTTTAAAATGCTTAAAATGCCGTCTGCTCAGTGGCTGGCTATGCATCTGTCTAAACTTACCAAACTCAACAGTTAACAGTGCATCTTACCATATATAAAATAGACTTTTAACATATTAAAAGGCTTCGTACAAAAGCACAGCGAAAGAGAAGGGCAGTACCTCTTATACTTGACCTCAGTGACATTTATAAAGAAAGATTTCCAGCCGGGCGTAGTGATGCAAGCCCGCAATCCCAGCACTCAGGAGGCTGAAGCAGGAGGATCACTGCGAGTTCAAGACCAGCCTGGGCTACAAAGCGAGCTCATGGCCAGCCTGAACTGTATAGCAATATCCTCTCTCAAAAAGACAAAAAAAAAAAAGATTCCCAGTTTGGTAGGAACAATATGAACAGACAGAAAAACAAATTGATTACATAGTCATATTTCCTGGTAGATGTCAGTCACATATGAAAAAATCCCAACAGGAAAATGAGAGAATTTGTGTATAGTAAATGAAAGCAGAATTTGCATCCGTTTCCTTGTGTCCTGGGAACAGAAAGTAAACTGATTTGAATCTTCCGTTGTACTCTATTACCAGGGTACCTTGGCTACTCGTGCGGAAAGAATTCTAGAGAGGGATTCTCTGGAATTAGGATTACTCAAAGGGAAACACTCTGAGAAGGGCTCACTGGAGCCACCCATGAGGGGACAGGAACTGACTCATGTCCCCACCCCACGCCCCCACCCTCCCCAACCCCAGGTTCGGTTGTGACTTTCAGTCAGTCAGTCAGTCAGTCAGTCTTCCTCCAGACAGGAAGATGAGTCACACCCTGCAAGCAGGGCAGGGGACTAGAAAACAAGCCCCTGGCTGAGAATCCGGAAGCCTCTCTCCAGCTCCCGTCCCTCTGAGGTCTGGAGAGGGAAGGACGGCTGCAGGTTACGGCCGTGCCCGCTGCAGGGCTTTGTCCTCCTGGGCTAACTTAGAACCTACATAGAACTGCAGAGGAAAGCTCTCAGCACCCTCTGCCTTCGCCGGAGAGAGACCAGAGTGAACCAGGACGTGGAGAAGGGGAGGCACTTAAGGACCACGGTTTGTTGTTTTCCACGCCAGTGCTACTGCAGGGCCCATCCAGCCACAAACACAGGGGCCCAGGACCGCCAGCAAGGGCGCTGCTTCCAGGTGCAGCAGCAGCAGCGGGGAAATCAACACAAGGTCTCGGGAGACCCCGGGATAAGCGGGGCACGACCCTGCAGCTGTGATGCTCTCCACGTTCACCTCAGGCACATCTTACGCCTCCTCACAGTGATGCTTTTTAAAGAGATCAGCTAAGGCTGTGTTATTTTTAGAATTGTGAGAACAGCAGCTGCCCTGCCCCGCCCTGTCCCCCAGCGGGGGCCCCTCCCCTCTGACAGCCTCAGGAAGCCCACACTTGGCTCCGTTGTCCTGGGTCCCTCTCTGTCCTCAATCTTTAAACACAATTTGCCCGGGAAACGCTTGTTTTCTCTGCCAGTCTGCCCATTCTTTGAGGGCAGGGGCCACTCCCGTCCTATCTGCAGTTGAATTCCTAGCGCCTGGCACCATGCCTGGCACACGAAAGGCACTGAATTAGATACTGGGTAAATGAAAGAGTTCCGTGTGCATCTTCATTTTCACTTTATGTAACTGCTCACTGTGGTCGTCAACTTGACAGGATTAAGCGGAGTCAGGTGTGGAGTGAAGCGTGCCTCTGGATGCGGGGAGGCTTCCCGAGATAACGCCCACGCAGGTCAGCAAACTCAGGAGGGGAGACCCTCCTCAACAGTGAGCAATGCCAGCCAAGAGGCCGCAGCCCAGACAGAATGAGAGGGGAAGGGAGAAATAGGGCTACATTCTCTTTTTTTTTTAAGTTATGGATTTCTTTTTCTTTTTCTTTCTTTCTTTTCTTTCTTTCCTCTCTTTCTCTCTTTCCTCTTTCTCTCTTTCTCTCTTTCTGTTCTTTTGAGACAGGGTGTCACTATGCAGTTGAGGCTGGCATTGAGCTCACTTTGTAGCCCAGACTGATCTCAAACTCACAATGATCCTCCTGCCTCAGCCTCCTGAGTGCTGGGCTTACAAGCGTGCACCACCACACTACCTTCTTAAATAATAAAAAAAATTTTTTTAAAAGGTCCACTGAAGCAGGTACATCTTCTGCTAGTACTGTCACCTGTGGACCTCGGGCTCCAGCTTCTTTAGCCTTTCCAAATGGGATTACACGTGTTTGCCACCCCTCTCAGCGGGGAAAGCGATTTTTCTCAAAAGCAGTGGGTGTGATTTATGAAGACTGTTCTGTGTTAGCAATCCACAGTCAGCAGGTTCGTGTCTTGTTTTTTTCTTTTTCTGGCCAAGTAAGTCAGAACTGTGACTGCACTCTTGAAAATAAGTATCTTGAAGTATGAAACAAGCCACTGGCCACAGTTTTGGCAACTGTAACTCTGAGGAAAACCACGATTACCTATTGCTAAGAAGCTGTCTGCCCTGTCTGCTCACCCTCAGAGCCATGAAAGGCCTGTTTGGAAATGTTCACATCTCCTCTGTGATTTGCAGGCTACCAGGAGCCTGTGCAAGAATCATGCACCCAGTGGGCATGAAGCTCTACCTGGGCAGAGGTGGGAAGCAGAGATGGCCTGTATCTCCTGCGGACACATGAGGCTAAAGTCCTGTAGAGGACAAGAACTGCAATTCTAGGTTCCCCAATTGAAGGATAGAACCTTGGTTTTCACTGAGAAAGTCCCTCCTTCGAGAAGCTTACATAGAAAGCAAATGTCTTCAACATTTCTTTATTTGGGAATAAAAGCTGCCTTCTCTCTTCCTGTGCTCACTCACACAGACGGAATGGGACTTCTGGACTCCCCCCTGCTGACGTCACCCCGAGGGGCCGGCCTGCGCCAAGCTCTTGGAGGTGGACAGAGACAGAGCTACCCCCACTTTCCAGGACACACAGGAGAGACGGATTGCAAGTACCTACTGCAAAGGAGGCAGAGATCATGTCATTTCTATGTCATTAAATTCAAAACAATTCAACCGAGGGCAACAACTTCTTTGTGTGCTGTCTTCGCTTCTGGCATTTTACCCTGTGCCGTAGCCACAGGTTTTACTCAAAATTTTGAACAATATTCAATGAACAGGAAATTTTAGTCTCATGGGCAAATTAAACAGGCTAGAATTTACCCTTTCAAATTTACATACTAATAGAATAAGTAAAAACTCTACATCTTTATTAAAAGCTCATATGATCAACAGGAAAGATACTATTATTTAGGGCTTAACTTAAACAAGATAGTTAAAAATTTTAAACTTGCTAAATAAATGATCTTTTTACTGTACAATTTCTTTAGCATAAAGGCTGTCAAAAGTGTCATCTGATAGTCCATTATAAACTTTATGCCATATTCTGGTACTTTTCTTAGTAAAATTATATAATCAAAGTGATATAATTCTATTACAAAATGCACCCACTAGAAAAATCATTATTTGGCCAGGTGTAGTGGTGCATGCCAATAATCCCAGCACTCGGGAGACTGAGGCAGGAGCATCGTTGCAAGTTTGAGACCAGCCTGGGCTACACAGTGAGCTCAAGGCCAGCCTGAACTGCAGAGCAAGAGAGATCTTGTCTCAAAAAGACAAAAAAAAAAAAAATCCTATCTGATTTTGATAACCGCGGTCACTTGTATTTTTCCACATTTCACTATTACTGAGTCGTTAACTATGGGACAGAACCATCCCTCCTTCGTATATGTTAATATAATGCTGCTTGCATTTATTAATGTAATAAATGTCATAATCCTGTAAAGTATTACCTCTTATACATCATTATTCCTACTATACCTTTCTGAGATGGAAACCAAGGCCCCAAGGCCCCAAGGTTGTAAGAACACACCTGAGAACTGATCACTACCCAGAATGCCGCTGACAGAGGCTACAGTCCTCAAGGTGCAGTACGGAAATTAAGACCGAAAATGACAAGGACCTGCCTAAGTAGAAGGTACAGCTTTGGGAGAAAGGGGGGTCGGGATAAGTCCAGGCTAAGACGCAAGTGAGAACAGACACCCACAATATTAACAACATTGTCATTATGGGGAGCTTTCAGTGTATCAGGTAGCACAATCCCATAAACTCGCCCTTGGACATGACACTCCTCCGATACCACCCCACTATGAAGCAGGCTCTCTCACATGAGCTCTGTTTTAGAGGTGGGAAAAGCCAGGCTAACCACCGAGGTCACCTGACCAGTGAAGGACTGGGCCAAAATATAAACGTGCATCTGAACAGTGGGGGTCTGCACCTCAGCACAGAACAGGCTGGTCTGTCTGATAAACACATCTAGACAGAATCAGGATAACGGACCCTTAGGAGAGTGGTGAGGGCCGAGGCAAGGGACTGACAGATTAAAAGCAAAGGCCACTCGCCAGCACAGAGGTCCACGTCGTTCTCACCCAGGCTGCCACGTCTAACAGGACACCAGCCCACACCCCTGGCCAAATAAAGGTGAGGCTACCTATGTCTGCAACAGACGGCAGAGACCATCTGCCAACAGAGAAGAGTCATCCTCTTAATGGCCACAATAAATACTGTGACACACCTTGAGAAAATATCCCCTTTGCTTGAGCTCTGTTACCCACACTGACGTAGGGGGTTTTGGAGGCAAGAGGGTGGACCTGCTCCAGCCTGTGGCCTGTGCACCATCCTCCCCTCCAGATCCAAGTGCGCAGGAGATCCCCAAGGCATCCCCTCCGCCTTCCGGGACTGCACAGGGGTCTGAGAGACTGAGAAGGTCCCCTCTCGGAAACCAAGACAAGATAACTCCAGAAGACACAACAGGGAGCTAAAGCCGAGCCTGCATGAAGGCGTAGAGGACTTCAGAGGTGGAGACTGAGTCAGGCCTTATACATCAGGCAGGCTGCCCTGCCCGTATGACCGGTCAGCGAACCCTGATTCTTCCACTGTCACAGCAGAATCACGTAGACTCTGACCACTAAGAACTGCACCCGTCAGGGGCTGGGGATGGAGCTCAGTGGCACAGCGCCTCCCTAGCAAGTGCAAGGTCCTGAGTTCGATCCCCAGTTTCAAAACAAAAAAAAAGTCCACCCATCATCTTTCCTCTGATCTTTGACACTCCAGGCTCAATTTGTAACCAAGGTTCCTCATTTGCTTAACTGCATAGTAAGTTCAAAGCTAGCCTGAACTCACAGCAAGACCCCATCTCAAAAAAAACAAAACAAAAATCAGAAACAAGAGCAGACAATTACTTTTATAAGCTTTCTCCCCCCCCGGGGGGGGTTATTGGGGGGGGCATGGCATGGGACTCCTTTCTGGTTTTGCCCTTTTGAGACAGGATTCACGATGCACTTCAAGTTTGCCTTGAACTTGCTCTGCAGCCCAGGATGGCCTTGAACTGGCAGCAGCCCCCGACCTCAGCCTCTCGTGCTGGGATTACAGGTGTGAGTCACCGCCTGGCATGCTTGGCTTGGGGGCATCTTTAGGGATTACATTTTTAACAAAGGAACCAAGAAGCTCTTGTTAAAATCTACTTTTCTTTCTGCCCAAACAGCATCTAAGATCAGTAACTCCTACTTGGTTTCTTTATAATTTGTATCACCTAGAAAATGATTTTTGTTTTTTTCTCAGAAAAAGTACCTTACATTTTACACAATGGAAACATTCAGGATTTGTTTAATAAGTAATAGAAGGAAATAAAATGATAAAAAAATGCAAATCATCATATGCAAATTATCACTTTAAAAATAGTGGTTAAAACAAAACACGTTTATATATAGAAAAAATAGTACTTTGTTTAGAAAACAAAATGTTTAAGATTCTATATGATGACACAAGAAAAGCTTGGCCAAAGCCAAAGATTATGTCTCAAACATCTAGCTAGAAGGTCTCAAAAAATAATGAAAATTTGATTATGTAATAATCTTAGAATTTCTATAAACAAGGCTTAATTTGCATAATTTTACATGGTGAAAGAACATCTATTTACATACCTTTGACCTAGGGCTAAACTTCTGCCAAAGTCAAAACATTATAGAAAAGATAGCTTTAAAGACCAATATCTTTTTTCCAATTTCAAGTATCTGTTCACCTTAAAATACTGTTGGAAGCATTAAGTACAAAAGCAACATCTGGGCTTCACAAAAGAATCTATTTTCCTTCATTTGTATGTTTGGCTCCTTAATAACTTACTACAGCAAGATCTGTCAATTAGTATTCAGATATGTAAGCAGGGCAGTAAGAAATACCATGGCAGAAAAAGCTGCCTATTAACCCTTCAACTTGTCTCCCACACAAACATTCCCTCTGATGTGTTTTGGCTGAATGGTATCTGAATTACTCTTTGATCCCTGTGCAAAATATTCTATTGTTGCTGTATTTACCTGGTACTGTATTCTTCAAACTGGCTGCTTCTTGGAATGGATGCTCACTGATTTTAGTCCCAGTACTAAAAATACAAAACTAAAGTAAAAGCAAAACTATTGTAGTAATGGCGGTAGTCTGCCTTGCTCTGTTAAAAAAAAAAGTTGTAATAATGACATAGGAATCTTTTGTTGATGGAGTTGCCAAAGCTCTCTTTATATAAAATTTACAAATCAGCCCAGCTGTATACTTCCTTTGTTGCAGGTAACTGGAAAAGTTTTTTGTTCTAAAACTAGCCACTTTGCCCAGATCCATCCCTGGACACATTGTATCTAAAGCAGGTCAGACAGCTTAAATCATACAGCACGCAAAGCTCCCATGAAAACCTAAGGGTCCCATTATAAACGTTTCCCTCCACACCCACTACGTGAGAAACCTCATGGTAATCCTCCCAGGACACAAAGGTGAGCAGGACACAGCTTCTCCCTTCAAGCTTACGGTGGTTTTGTTGTTGTTGTTGTTGTTAAAATGTACAGAATCAGTAAGAATGCATAATATAAAATGGTAAGTGTAACAGGAGAAAACCGAAAGCACTAGCTAGAGTGAAACCTTTTGTTAAAATGCAGCGATTTAAATACAGCCTGCCACAAATATCAATTTAATAGTTCGATACCACCCTTTAATTTAAGGCTGTGTTGTGGGATTCTTAATAATGCTTTGTTACCACCCCTCATGAATGTCAGAACTAAAATCTCGTCTCTAATGGAAATCTCCACAGGAGTTTTTTAATTTCTACATTTCTTGGCTTCTAAAAGAAAACTAAAGGTAGAGCAGAGCAATATGGCTGTTGGAGCACCCCTGGAACACGGACGCACCCCAACAACAATGAGCTAAGAGGGGACCGGAAATGTATGAGAAAGCAATTATTTGATTCAAAATTACACAGGGCCGATAAACCATGACCGTAGGTTTGCAAATGCAAAGGAAAGGGTTACAGAAAGGAGCAAGGCCGCCTACTCCAAATGAGAAAAACTTTCAGGATCACGTGCTCTGCTTTTTTGGTTTTTAACTCTCATCCGTTTGGCAGAGAATGTACACATGCACAAGCAGTATGTGCGCAACACACGGGCCCCTGTCACAGTGTGAAAGGCAACGTAGTACCAGGGTTTCTTTCTGGGGAAATCATTGTGTCTTTAGGAATAACTACATGTTGCATTGCATAGCCCCATTTCCTCAACTGTCTCTTCTGCCTTCCAGGGCTGGGGCTGGCTCGGGTACAGCCTCTGCAGAGCTGTCCTGGATTCCCTGAACACTTTCCTTCTTGTACCACTCGGTGCCATGCTTTCCCCTAACACAGCCCTGATTACACCAATCATCACAACTGCAGCAAGCACTCCTCCCTATCTGTTCCTGGACTAGATAGTGAGGGAGTGTACAGGTCAGGGGTGCAGAATCCAACAGCGTCCAATAGAACAAGAACACTCCACATTTTTACAGAGATAACTGAGACTGTCTCACAGTATCACTGAAAAGGAGGATTCTACTAGGGCTGTAAGACCACAAACCATTAACTTAATCATAATAATAAATAAATAAATAACTTAATAATAAAGCGTAACAGCTGAGCATAATGGTTTATAACCACGAACGTTAAACAAGCTGTTCCGAAAAAATGAATCACTCATTCCTCCAACAATGATTTGCTTGGCTCCTACATCAGCACCCTCACAGACACACACAGCTTAAAACCCAAAGCACCTGTCTCTAGGGAGTTAACATTTGAGAGGGTGAGGAAAAGACACAAATTTAAAAAAAAAAAATTTGTCAATGGAAGGTCTACACTATTTGGGGCATTTTGCATGATTTCTAGAAGACATAACTGAGCTAAATCCAGTTACCAAGGTACCAAGGAATGTATACTCCAATTGTAGAGATGAAGTTCAAAGATAACAAAACACAAAATACAGGATGAATAATATTGTCAGAAAACCAAGAGATAAGGACTGCCTCTATCCACAGTGTGCTTGGGGGCAAAGATCAATATTAACCTTCTAGGTTTGTGACCAGCTTGGAGGGTGGAGCCCCTGAGAAGGTGAGGCTGGCATTACTACGAAAGGAACAGTGAGCCCATGCCAGGGAGAAAATCGTAAGAGTTGCTGGAACCACAAAGAATTCTCCCCTCCTGCTGCCACTTTCCTTCTAATTATGCGGTTTTAGTGCTGCACCCTGCCTGCCAGGAGTGGATGCTTAAAGATGCCGCCTCCCTGAGAAAGCTGTCAGGGGCTGGGGATATAGCTCAGTGGAATAAGCGCTTGCCTAGCAAGTGCAGGGTCCTGAGTTCGATCCCCAGTACCGCCAAAAAAAAAAAAAAAAGTATGGTTTAAATTCTCGCTGGGGATATAGCTCAGTGGAATAAGCGCTTGCGCGCAGGGTCCTGAGTTCGATCCCCAGTACCGCAAAAAAAAAAAACCACCAAAAACAAAAAAGTTAACCTGAGAAAGCTGTCAGGCCTCTCCCCCTCCCTGTGGCCACTACCCACATTTCTAAATCTAACTCCTGGGGAGGCGAAGTCTAACACCTTTTCCACTCCACTTTGCAGTATGACGCTGGGGAGATCTTTCCAGAAGCAAATCTGAGCCTGTCTGCTCTTCATGGAGCTACAAAATCTCACACAGGATAAATCCCCAAATCCTTACAAAAGGGGCAGTTCAGAGGAGTTCCAACCCTTGGAGGCCTCTGTGCACCTACAGCCCTTCGAGCTCTCAGGTGAAGCTCTGCCACTGCTCTCCCACAACTCTTCCCTGACACTACTCCACATGTTCCAAGGACCCTCCTCCTTAAACACAGCCCCAGCCCTGGAAGGCAGAGGAGACAGTTGAGGAAATGGGGCTATGCAATGCAACATCCAGTTATTCCTAAAGGCACATGTCTTTCAAAGGTCCCACATCCAATCCTGCCCAGGGCAAGGACAGAGCGCTCAATTAACACTGATGAGGTGAAATTGGAGTAGGGCCTGATCTGTGGGTGATTAAACATGAAGAGTACTATGAGGGAACAGAGGTCCTAGGGGAAGTCAAATCTGCCTAAAATAGGAGGGTCACAGGGAGCCAGTAAGGACAATGCAGAGCCACACCTGGGCCACTGTCATCTCCTGTTTCCTCCTAAGAACAGGAGCTCCTTGTTGGGCTTGGTGGCACACACCTGTAATCTCAGCACTCAGGAAGCTGAGGCAGGAGGATCATTATGAGTTCAAGACCAGGCTGAGCTACATAGTGAGCTCAAGGCCAGCCTGAACTGCACAGGGACAGTCTGTCTCAAAAAGAAAAAAAAAAAGAACATGAGCATCAGTGATGCTATCAGAGTAAGCTCTGCCAGAAAAAGAATGCGACCCCACACATTCGACCATCTGCCATCCAAACTAGGAGCCCAAAACAAGCACCCCAATAAAACCTTCCGCCTGAATGCCCTGACTGCTCCTGGGTAGCTAGCTCCCTTTTTTAAAACCTTTCTTATCTCAACAAAGTCTGAATCATAGGGAACTCAAGGAACAAAATGAAACGGCACACTAAACCTAATTTCTCCCTTCTGCCACAGAAGAGGCTCCTGACACTTTTGGCCTCAGTAGGAAGAGACGCTGGATCAAATCACCAACCAACTGGGAATGGGGCAGGAAGCACTAGAGACATCACTGTCTGCCACCAGGCAGGGCGGCAAACAGCCCCCTTCCAGGGGTCTCTACCAGGAAAACAGGGACTGCAAGCTGCGGATGTCCTCACCTCTGCTTCAATGTAACTTCTGTGGTTGGTTTCTGAAGCTGATGTAGAAAATAAGTAGCCTTTCACAAAAATGCTCTATGCCAGCAGCTTAGCTCCTTAGCAAACTTTTTAGCCATCGTTTCTGGTGGCCATGAGTTATGCAAACCAGGAAAGTATCATTGTGAAATTAACATCTTTGATTCTTGTTTGGGTTCATTCCCAAAACGGGGGTAACCATGAGGCTCAGGTACTGAACAATGCTTCATGAGTAAGCAAAACTCACCGATTTAAAAGCCCTACCTCCTGGTCCACGAGAAAGTACACTTCCATGGGAGCATATAAAATACCTCCAGGATACAATCAGGGAGACAGCTAGTTGGAAAAACTTTTCTTTTCGTGGCATGCAAATTTGTTCATGATAATGTCATGTTATACAGCAACCTGTCAAAATACCTCCTGCTCTAAATTACGAGGGATTTCACAGAGCATTGGAGCAGGTTTTAAACTACTACACAACTACTGGAGTATCAAGTCCTAGGAGGACTAGATTAGTCAATTGCATTCACATTACAAAACCAGAGGTCAAAATTATTAAATTTCAGCAGTCTCCCTTCCCATACTTGGAAATTCTTTTGTAATAATTTTGCAATAGGCTGTCAGCCTACTGCCAGTAACCATTGAAAAGGGTTATTATTTTATGGCAATATAAGCTTGCAATCGGCACGGTCAAATATTTTCTGATAAAAAAAATCACTGTCGCATCAAATGTGCATTTTCAAAAAGAACCAAAAATTGCTGAAGTCTACTTAAATATGTGTCACTTGACAGGAATATGTTAAGTTAACCGATTACTAGGAAGTTTTTCTATAAATACCTTCTGGAGGGCAGGGGAGCAGGCATAGATCTACATGGACACTGACTTGAACAGGTGTGAATTATATCTGTCACTAAGAGCTCAGTACTTGTAGTGAATTTTATCAACAGACTACACAACATTAGTTTTTCTTTCTAAATTGAGATCTACTGATGATGGCACAGTGGAAGCAATAAACCTTAGAACCTCTGGCTTGTCAATTTCCATTTAAGCAGTGACCTCTCACTTTCACGCAAACACTTCCCTAGGGAACTCCTTGCACTAATTTTACGGTAATTTTTAAAACTTTGCTCCTAGGATTTGTATTTTTTACGTAGCCATCATTTACTGCCTAATCTTGCTGAATACTAGCATCATACGTTCTCCGGCCACCAGGGATCAGACGCAAGAAGCGCTGAACTGCGGAGATCACGCAGGACGGCAAACCTACGTCTGGCAGCGCGCAGCTACACAGATCACGCGTGGGTGTCGGGAGGCTCCAGCACCATCCGCTACTTTCCCACAGGTGAGCACCTGACGAGCTGCTCCCCGGGCGTGAGTGGCAACGCCAGGCCACAGGGGGTAAAGCCCCTCTGTCTCACTGGTCCCCAGACAACAAGACATTGACCAAATTCTTTTGATTCAAATCACTAAAACATGTGAAAGAGAAACCACACCCAACTCCTAAAATTAAGTAACTTCTAAAGTTACGAGGCAGGAACACGGCTTTAAGATGTGAGCTGGAACTCGTTTTTTAAGCTGATCTGGCGTCAGGAGGTTGGGCGGGAGTGGCCAGGACAGAGGCACCGTAAGGAACCAACCCGGGAGACCGGGTGTCAGCACAGGATCCGATCCCTGCTCCTCCTCCTCCCGCCCGCTCTCCCTTTTGTCTGCTCTCGGCTCCGCAGCGCTGCCCCGTTCGGGCTTCCGCGCCCGAGCAGAAAGGGGGCAACCCGACTGGCTGCGACTCCAGCGCCTCCGCGGGCGCGCAGGATCCCGGTCCGCGCTCCGCCCCGCAGCGGGTAGGGGACCCGCCCGGCCCCGCCAGGCTGCCCCGGCCCTGCGGGGCCCAGCCCGGCCGCAGGCGCGGGAAAGGGCCCGAAGTCGCGTCTGCGCGGAGACTTCCGCGCCCGGACCCTCCCGCGCTCCCGGCCACCCCTCCCGGCCCGACCCCGGCTCTCTGAGCGTCGCCGCTGCGGCCCGGCTCACCGATGTCCCCGTCGTCCTCGTCCTCATCCTCCGGCTCCAGCTCCAGCAGGACGTTC